>OY998242.1:67827740-68427740 GCA_963922005.1 Cornus suecica
ACGCAAACAACATAAAATACCAAATAATGGAATGAAAGAACGTAACAATAGTGAGTTAAGGGGTCAAAATGTTTAATATTTAACACCTATCACACCCCAAAACTTACATATTGCTAGTCCCTTAGCAATAAACTTAGGGAACTTTCTTGTGATGATTTCTAATCTATCTATTCTAACTAACCTAACCTAATCCCTTGTTTTCGTGAGGGTCGATGATTACACTTAGCACGTGTAACAAGCCTTTTAAACCCCTAGGTTACCCCTAGTGGATGAGTGAAGTCTCATGAAGGTTTCCAGTGATGGTACCTACAAACATCTCAGTTCTCTGTAATCACGCATCTATGAATTCACACACAAGTTAATTAAGCCATGATACAATACACAAGATAATAAGGATGTAAATACTGCCACTCACTACCGAACAATAACTATCTTAAGCTTCGTGTCATGAATGATTCCCACTAAAGTGAATGATTTCACTACTTTCTGTTCTCAATCTAGACAACCTTCCATATTTTTGTGCACATTCTACCATAGTATTTCAATCTCTCTTCTTTCTACTTCGTTGATCAAATTTTGCTATTTTTCATAAAAATCAATCTTTCCATCATTCCACTTTTCATCCCTTTTTGTCTTTTTAAGCTCTGGACTTTCCAGTGAGGATTTTTAATCTCGACCAACTGGGCCTGAGCTTCTTCCGTGGGATTTATGCTCATTAGTTTTCTCCCCTTTAAACGCGAACAATGATATTGGTGATACCAAACCCCGGTTACTCAGATCGAAAAACTACTTTTTGCATTTTATTTTTCAAAATAAATTTTCAACTTTTCCTCCATTTCAACCATAACATCTCCCCTTTTATTGTGACAAAATTATTTTTTCAACCACATAGTCAAAGATCAACTTATTTCTCATAGTGAATGTGTGCTTATGCTTATAGGTCAAAGTCGTCCTTCTTGAATTCAATTTCACTCATTCACTCACCCATATAAAATCACATCACTTCACTAACTCAATCTAATCATCATTCTCATGAATGGGAATATCACATCACATACTACTCAAACATTATAAACATGAACTTAATCAAATTGTAATGCAACTCAATCATGCATGAAAACAAAAAACTGCTCCAAAATGTTTCAAAATTTCAAAATTTTCCAAAATTTTCCTTCCTTGTAATCCTATACCCTCACCCTCAAACTTAAATGAGACCATGTCCTTATGGTAAAAAAGAATACATGGGACTGAATATAGTTACCCTTGAAGATCACTTCTGGATTCCAAAGCAAAACATGAATCCCCTCCCCCAAACTTGATTTGGATCACTTGTAAATATATGCAACAAAACACAAATACCCACAATCATAGCAAGGGAAAAAGAAATTTCAAAAATATCCAGAAAGTTATACAAAATTTTCAAGGAATTAAAAATTCTCTTTTCTTTTTTATATTATTATTATTATTATAAATGATTTGGCCTTAAAGGCCTACAATCCTAAAAACAAAACAAAATAAAATAAAAATAAAATAAAAAATAAAGATAAAGACGTGGCCCTAAGAGTCTACAGTCACTAAAAAAAATAATCAAAACCTAATTCTAAACATAGCCCTTTTTAGTGTTCATCTTTCTCATTCTCTTCATCACTAGCTATGACACTCTTTAACCATATCCGACAATCCGCTGTCTTTTTCAATTCAGCAAGGTCCTCCTCTAGATATATCTTCATTATTGTCCATCGCCTCTCATCCAACTCTTCTATCCTATCACCCAATTGCTCGGCAATGATCTGTGATAATGGAAACGTGTATGGAAGATAATGTTCAAACTCATCAGCACCCGCCCATTCTCTACTCACAATTGCTCGAGCACTCGACATCTCGGCCATTATCAATGCTGGAATACACATTCTATGCCCATGATTTAGGGTATACAATGTTCTAAGCATTGTGTTTTCCCTCACACTAATCTGAGTATTTGGTCGAATTTGAGCCGCAATAACATAATCCAAATAAAGCAGATCCGACTTCAGCCACCAATTTTCACACGTCTTATCTTCTGGATCTGACATAACATACAATTCTCTCACCATCTCCTCATCCGTATGAGGCCATACCGGAGGATATTCCTTTAGTTTGCGTTCAATCATCCCCACTTCAGATAATAAATCTAACACATACTTTCTTTGGGAAAGAAATATTTCTTGACTTGATCTGGTTACCTCTATTCCCAACAAAATATTTTAGTCCTCCTAGGTTCTTCATCTTGAATTCGGCGCTCAGCTGCTCCTCAAGCTTGGAGATTTATTCTACATCATCTCCAGTAATAATTATGTCATCCACATAGATTATTAAAGCAATAACCTTTCCTTCTTGATGTTTGAAGAAAAGAGTATGATCCGAGTTACTTTGTTGAAACCCATACTTTCTCATAGCTAGGCTAAATCGTCCAAACTATGCTCGAGGTTACTGTTTCAGTCCATACAATGCCCGTTGTAACTTACATATGCCTTATGCTTAATTAAAACACCCATTTACACCATACTGTTTTCTTCCCTTTAGGCAGCGGAATAAGCTCCCATGTTTTATTTTTTTGCAGTGCTTCCATTTCTTCTTGAATTGCTTGAGACCACTTCGGATTTCCTAATGTTTCCTGTACTCCATAAAGAACATGACAAGAGGACAACTTGTGTACAAAAACCTTAAGAGGCTCGGATAGTCCTTGAGTGGTTACATGATTGGCAATTGGGTACTTTGATCCTTTTTCTTTAGCATCTGGTAAGTATCGAACCAGAAGCTTACCCCTATTTTGTCTGAAAGGTAAGGCCCTGTTTGGTAGGTGGTCTGGTCTGGTCTTGCGTTTTATGGGACCAGACCGTGTTTGGTAGCATTGGTTCCAAATTTTTGGTTAGACCAAAATGGTCTCATTTCAGACAAAAAAAAAAGGTGGTTCCTGGTGGTCCGGTCTGGTCTTATTAATAAAATATATTTATAAATAATTAAAAATGAATAAATAATAATAATAAATTAATAATAATAATAATAAATTAAATAAAACATATTTTAAAAATAAAATATAAATAATAAATAATGAATATAATAATAATAAATAAATGAATAAATAATAAAATATATTTATAAATAATTAAAAATGAATAATTAATAATATAAATAATAAATTAAATAAAACATAATAATAATAAAAAATGAATACATTAATAATAAATAAATATAATAATAATAAAAATGGACTAAATAATAAATAATAATAATAATAATAAAAAATTAATAAAATAAATAATAAATTACATAAAACATATTTAAAAATATAATATAAATAATAAATAATAAACAAAATGAAATAAATAATAATAATAAATAAATATAATAAAAAATAAAAAATAGATATAATAATAAGTAAATATAATAATGAATAAATACTTCATAATAATAATAAAAATGAGTATAATAATAATAAATTAATATTAAATTAATAAAATATATTTTTATATAATTAAAAATGAATAAATAATTTATAAATAAAATGAATTAAATAATGAAATAATAATAAATAAATAGAATATATTTATAAATTAATATATAAATTAATAAATAATAATTTAATAATATAAATAATAAAATAATAAAATAATAAAATATATTACAAAGTGAAGAAATAATAAATAAAGAAATAAATAATACATAAATAAATATTATAATAAATAATAAATAAATAGTAAGATCAGACCGCTTATCAAACAAACTTTTCCAGATCAGATTAGACCAGACCGGACCGGACCTGACCGGACCAGACCAGAAATACCGCCTACCAAACATGGCCTAAGTGATAACCAGCAGGGGTATCCAAAACATGACCAGAAGATGGTACAAGAAAACTTACCTCATGGATATTCTCAGGAGAAACATTGTTGGATACATGAGGGAGAGGGGTTCTTTCAACATATTCATTTTCCTCAACAATGTCACCATCATCTCCTTTACTTTCTTATTCGTTTTCTGCTCTATCTTTATTATGTTCTTCAATCACTATTAGCTCATTTCCTCCCCTTAATTCCTCGTCAGATTCAGATTCTTGACCAGTTTCCTGAACTTCCTCAAGTCTTGGACATTCCCACCACTTCTGTTCTTTATCTAATTTTCAGATTCCAAGAAAGTAACATCCATCGTGACATAAGTATGTTTGGTGGTAGGATTGTAGCAATGATAGCCTTTTTTGTTTGTGGCATACCCCAGAAAAATGCAACGAACAACGCGATGATCGAGTTTTGTCCGTTGATTTTTATATAGGTGAACAAAAGCAACACATCGAAATATGCGTGGTGGAATAAGCAAACTGGACGGCAAGGCAACATGGTTAGACAAAGCCTATAATGGAGTCTTAAACTACAGTACCTTTGAGGGCATTCTGTTCAGTAAGTGTACAACAGTAATAACAACAGCATCCCAGTGATGACTAGCCATTTTCGTTCCAATTAACAAAGCTCGCGCATTCTCTAAAATATGTCTGTTCTTTTGTTCAACCACACCATTTTGTTGTGGAGTTTGAGTATAAGATGTTTTATGAATAAGACCATTTAATTGAAAGTAGGCCTAAAATTCTTAGTTGACATACTCTCCTCTATTATCAGATCAAAGAATCTGGACTTTGGCTGAGAATTTATTCTGAATCATAGCGTGAAATGCGCGAAACACACTAAATACCTCATCCTTATTTTTTAACAAATACAACCAAGTCATTCGAGTACAATCATCGACAATAGTCACAAACCAACGAATACTATAAACAGTTGTAATGGGGGAGGGTCCCAGACATCAGAATGAATCAAAATAAAAGGAATATCACTTTTACTTGAATTAATTGGAAAAGGTACATGATGACTTTTAGCTAAAATGCAGGTATCACATTTAAAGTCTGAATAACTCAAATATGACAATAGCTGAGGAAACAAGTATTTCATGTAACTAAATGATGGATGCCTAAACAACGATGCCACAACCAAATTTGTTTCTCCTTGGCACTGATCGAATGTTGCACATTATTGACTCTACTGGAACTGAAGTCATCCATGCAGTATAACCCCCCTCTCTTAGTGCCACGCCTAATGATTTCCTTGGTGAGAATATCCTGGAAGAGGCAAAAAGTAGGATACATTAGAGCTACACAATTTAGTTCTTCAGTAGCTTGACCCATAAAGATTAATTTATTTGAAAGAGGTGGTACTAATAGAGTATTTGACAAAGAAAGTGATTGGGATAAGGCTACTGTTCCAGCCCCTGTAACTAGATAAGTAACCCTATTAGCATTGACAATACTAGTCCGCCTCGACTCTGTAGCCTTGACAAAGTCGGTTGGATAAAATGTCATGTGGCCTGTCGCCCCTGAATCAACTATCCAACCACTATAATCACCTTGGTTAGAAAAAGCAAAGCGTTGCTACTGTTACCTTGGTCACTGAGAGCGGTTGTTGATTCATTTTTAGATTCAACCTCTGAAACAAGAGATAACTGGGGTTCTCCATTCACCAAGGTTGCCTGGCCCGATCCACCAACAACTTCCCTTTGCTTTCATGCCTTGAGTTCATTCCACCATTTTGTATACCCATGTAACTTAAATCATGTTTCACGAGTATGTTTCTTGTTCCCGCAATGAGAGCAGCCACCTCCTCCGCCATCTGTTTGTCCCTTAGCCTTTATAAATGCACCTTCTTTTCCACCAATCAGAGATGGAGATCCAAATTTGGTCACCTGGAGTGTAGTTGGTTTGTTGAGGTCCCGTTTTTATTCCTTTAGATGCCATAACATCGGCTGTTGTAGTCTCTGTGCTCGTTAGCACTACTGTTTGTTTGGTATCTTCCATTCGAACATGCGCATACGCTTATTCAACAGTAGGAAATGGTTGTATCTAAAGTACATCACTCCAAAACTTGTGGAGTCTGTCATATAGTCCATTAAGAAATATATACACTCTATCTTCCTTTAAGAAAGTGTTATATTTCTCGTATATCACCGGCAAACCTCATTAGATTTGGATGGCGGAAAGCAATATCCCTCCACAAATCTTGAAGACCATTGTAGTATGATTCAATGGACCCCCCAGATTGTTTCATTCGAGTCACACATCTCTTCAAATCATACACATGAGATGTATCAGTTCCATTAAAGTAAGTTGTAGAAATTGACTCCCATACCTGTTTGGCAGTCGGAAAATGAATAAAATTGCTGATTAAGGATGGGTCCATGAAATTGATCAGCCATCCCTTTACAATAGCATTCTCCATTCTCCATCTTCTAAAGGTTGGATCGGTCGGTTCAGGTTGTGGGAGATCACCATTTATGTATCCCAACTTGTCTCTGCTTGAGATATACATCTCAACAACTTGAGACCATAAAGCATAATTGGTACCATCAAACTTGATACCGATTTGGGCAATAGTAGCATCATAAGTTGCCGCTGGATTCTGGGTCTGGTTTTGAGTCAAAACCTGAGTCATTCTAGTAGTCAGGTCTTCGAGGATAGCAGCCGTAGAGTTCTCACTACGCTGCTCAAGTTCTACCACATCATGTGATGCAACCATCGTTTCTGGTCTGTTCTAGCTATACTCTTAGGATCTCTGCTCTGATACCATGATAAATCAGAGGAAGTTTTTAGAATATTTTCTTGATTGCTTCATTACATGAGGAGTACAAGATATATACAGAGGCAAAAGTTCTATCTTAGGCTAGTGACCAGGTTGTCTGAATAAAAGGATTCACAACAACTAAGGTAACTAAATATTCCTATAATCACTCTAATTACAAAGGAAATACAGCTCACGCCAACAGTATCTATACTCCCATACACACACCAAACACTAGATCGTTAATGATGGAGCTGAATTATATCCTCGCCTCGATAAATAACTGTTCTTTACTATATGATATATATATATATATTGTTAGTATATAACGTGTATATATATATATATATGTTTTATATTTATATATTATTTAAAAAGTAATAAAATAACAAATAAAAATGAGTAAATCCATTTTATTTTGCTTTGTACCTGTACTCAAGGACGCCTATCTTTATCCTTCAAAGGCGCGATTAGTTCTAGAGTTTTGCATTTTCTCAGATCTGAATCCAAAACACAGATCTGGTCCTAATATGTGGAACCCTAATTTTAAAATATATATTTTTAATGCGAAGATATATGATTTTGTATATCAAAGTATTTAAACTTTCTTCCACTTCTCTTGCAGAAATTTTATTTACAGCTATACTGTTCCTGTTTTTGGTGTGAGTAAAACTCCTTTACATATATTATCTCTTATTTTTTCCTAAGGTGTTCGTTAGGAAAAACTCCTTTATATATATGATTATATATATATTATCTCTTTTTTTCCCCTAAGGTGTCTGGTGTGAGTAAAACTCCTTTATATATTATCTTTTTTTTTTCTAAGGTGTTCGTGACTCCGGTGGGAGTAAAACTCCTTTATATATATTATCTCTTTTTTTTATTAGATATATATTATCTCTTTTTTATTCCTAAGGTATTTGTGACTCCAATGTGAGTAAAAATTGGAGAAATGTAACTGGGGTGTTCACGAACTGAATCGGAATTGGCGATTCGGTTCGGTTCCATAGAGATCCCTTTTCGGTTCTATTTCCAATATTTCGAGAACCGAAAATTCCAATTCGGTTCTGGTTCTTAACCCCGCGGTTTGAACATCCGTAATTGATGGTAGACATATGGTTGATTTGGTCATATGGGTCATTGTTTACTAAAAAAAATATTTTTATTTGTATAATTGATAATTTGGGCTAAGGCCATGTTTGGTAGGCAGTCTGGTATGGTATGGTATGGTCTGGTCCGGTCCGGTTTGGTCTGGTCTTGTCTAAATCCTGAACTTGAAAGCCTGTTTGGTAAACGATCTGGTATGATGGTCACGGTCTCACAAATATTGAAGCAGACCATATTTGCTAAAACATTGTGGTTGCTAAAACATTATGGTTTGATCTTTTTGCTTTAAAAAAATAAAATTATTTTATTTTTTCATTTGTAAATATATTTGATTAATTTATTATTTATATTATTCATTTATATATTAATTTATAAATATATTCTATTCATTTATTATTTAATTATTTAATTCATTTAATTTACTGTTATTTAATTATTTAATTTATTATTATTTCATTATTTATTTATATTTTATATTATTATTATTATTATTTATTCATTTTAAATTATATATAAATATATTTTATTAATTTATTATTTATTATAATATTTATTAATTTATTTATTAATTTTTATTATTATTATGTATTATTTAATTCTTTTTGTTTATTTTATTTTAAAATATGTTTGATTTAATTTCTTATTTTTATTATTAATTTATTAATATTATTTATTCATTTTTAATTATTTATAAATATGTTTTATTAATTATTAATTTATTTATTATTATTATATTCATTTTTATTATTATTATGTATTATTTAATTCATTTTGTTTATTATTCATTATTTTTATTTTATTTTAAAATATGTTTATTGAATTTATTATTATTATTTATTCATTTCTAATTATTTTGAAATATATTTTATTATTTTATTATTTATTTTTTATTTTTAAATATATTTTGGTAATTTATTATTTATTATTTATTTATTATTGTATATTATTGAATTCATTTATTATTATTATTATTATTTAATTTATTTTGGATATTATTATTATTATTATTCAATTTTTGTTTTTGGTGGTCTTAATCGCTGGTCTCAAAAATTTGATTTTGGTTAGCAAGACCAGACCGGACCATGTGGAACCACCAAAAAACTGGTTCCAAAAATACCATATTTGGTTCAATTTGGTCTGATTTCAAATTTTGATACCTATCCAAACAAACATGGTATGGTCCTGAAAAACAAGACCAGACCAGACCAGGTTGAACCATAAACACCTACTAAACAAGGCCTAAGCCCCCATTCTTAACTGTGTTGAGACTATTTTAAAATTAATTCACCTTTATTGTTTATAATTGTAAGACGCATATTCTGGAGACTTACAAGGGATGAGAAGCATCCCGTTGGTGAAATACGGCCGGAGCCGTATGTATTTGCCTGGATAAGCTCAACATTCCTTATAATTTACACCTTGCCCGAAGTTAGGCCTGGTGGTTTAGCAATTTTGGGATTGAGCTGCTACGGTGTACTGATGCAGTCGATCTACATAGGACTGTACTATTACTATGCAACACCACAACAGCGGGTAAATATTCTAATTTAAATTAATTTTTTATTTTTTATTTTCTATTAATATTATTTAAAGTTAAATCTTTATATTATGTTTATGTTGAACAATCATTATAAGCAAGGCCTCTTGGGGTGCTGTTGGGTGGAACATTGGTTTTCTACTTTGTCATTTGCTTCCCTTTATTGTTCATCCATGTGCCGAGGGGCGAGACCCATCCTCGGGATGGAAATCACACACTCTTGGTGATCAACCACAGCCCCAAAAATGCTGGAGGAAACCATACCCATAAGCCCAAGCCCAAATTCAAAGGGACTGCCAGAACAAAGTTTGTAGGCCCATTTTGTGCACTATTTGGCTCTTTGATGTATCTGGGACCTTTGGGAGATGTCGTAAGTCTAGTTAATATATTTTCAGTTTATTTTAAAATTTAATAATATTCATTCAAAGTTGTTTTACGCAGTTGTAATAGTGAATTTTTACAGCCCATGTGGTTTGGGTCGTCATATGATCCAACGGGCCAAGCCCATGATATCTTCTAGAATTATGTGAGCCCCAAGAAATTAGATTCCATAGATGAAAAATGATATATCAAATCCCACAACTAAAGGGTTTGATAGAGTTGACAGATGAGTTTTGACCCATCTACAAAATTGTATATATACATGGCCAAGCCATGAATAAAAGGATTCAATTCAATTTGTTGTGTAATATTTCTGCATTTACACAATTGGCGCCGTCTGTGGGAAACATCCTTGGAAATCTTTTCAAAGCTTCCCACTATCTGCTAGAGTTTAGACTAACACTATCCATGACGATCACCCGATCACAACAGTCCGAGCTATCTCCAAACGGAGGCCAACCCTCTCAAATCGAAGATCCGATCAGGCGGGCCCTGGAGGATAATACTGCCGAGTTGGAAAGACAACGCCGAGTTAATGGCAAAACTAGCTTAGCTACAAAACCCTCAAGAAGCCCAATATGGCGACCAGTCCAACCGGCGGGAGCTATCTGTGGGCCACCAATCGGAAATGGATGACCACCACACAAAGTCCAACCACAATCAGGAGGAGGACGCAGAGTCATCCCTACAGGTGCTCGGGGTGCACAATCTCGAGGAAACCCTAACCATGAAAAAGTTGGAGGAGATTATGATCAAATTCCAAAGGGAGGTGCTTAAGGATCTGAAGGTCCAGACCCCCAATGATCTGGCCTCTGAGGCATTCATCGACGTAGTGCAGACACCATTTACACTGGCGATCACTAGCGTGCCTTACCCGGAGAGGTTCAGGCTACCAAAGTTTACCCTATTCGACGGCACAAAAGATTCGACGGAACACATCTACCATGTCCACACAAAGATGAACATCTACAACGAAAACGAAGCCTTACTCTGCAAAGTCTTCCCCACCAGCCTAACCGAAACAACCCTGCTATGGTTCAAAAAGCAACCACCCCGATCCATTGGAAGCTGACTCAGAGTTGTTCATTGCCCAGTACTTCGGCAATAAAAGACAGAAGAAGATTATCTCTAGTATGTTTACCATGATCCAGGAGAAAGATGAATCCTTGAAGAGCTTTGTCTCGCGATTCAATGTCGAGATGTCCTCAATCGACAATTGTGATTAACACTCAGCCGTCGAGGCCTTCAGAATGGCCTTGATCCCCGGAACCAAGTTCCATCAGTCTAGGCCTTCAGGTCAGTGTTAAAGGGAACAGTTCTAGGTGCGGAAGTCTCTTAGCGAACAGAGGAGAGACTACTACTGCAGAGGGTCTCCGGGTTAGTACTAGAGGACAAGATAACCTCATATACGGACCTAGTGTCATCACTGTTAGACATCTTTGCTACAGAAAGGTAGAAGGGGATGGAAGTGCTCTAAAGTCAGGAGAGAAATTAAAAAAAAGCAAACAACAAACTTACTCAGAAGAAGAAAGTACGACAAGAGTCTTCGGGAAGGTGAAATGATGTTCCGGTGGAGCCCTCAGAACCAGCAAACAAAAAAGCCCAACGGAAAATTAAAGAGAGAAAAGTATTTGCAGAAAATTGGAAACTTGTGAGAATGAAATGTCGAGGCATTGAGGGCTTTATAGAGGATCAGAGGCAAGCCAAGAGTAGTGCACGAAGTCCGAAAGGTGTGCGCCATCAATTTAGCCCACCAACGCAAAGATTAAGGGAACATGGGCCATTCATTTGAAACCTGAATAAATGCTCACCTATCCATGCATTAATTAGAGTTTCCACGTGTCACTAGGGAGCCTCCACTTTTCAAAATTCCCCTGCGCATATATACATATATAAGTGTATTCGGTCATGGGCCTATAAGAATAAATCATAGGCCCATAACCTTAGGGGCCTGTGTAATAGTGAATTTTTACAGCTCATGTGGTTTGGGCCGCCATACGATCCAACGGGTTAAGCCCATGGTATCTTCTAAAATTATGTGAGCCCCAAGAAATTAGATGTGCCTTGACCCATTTACAAAATTATATATATACATGGCCAAGCCATGAATAAAATGATTTAACCCAATTTATTGTGTAATTTTTCTGCATTTACAGCAGTGGAGGGCTTCTCAAGAGTACGACAACGAATATGCCGATTGTGACAATCGTTTGGGGATGGCTGAAAACAGGTAATCGGTTTTCACTAATGATAAAGTGATGGGAGTAATTAGTCATTAGCATCCAATTTCTTGAAAAAGAATACACAAAATAATCGGTTCATTCATTAGTATTAATGTCAGTTTATTTATTTTATTACAATAATTATAATGATAGTATTAATGAGTCCTAACATTTTATTTCATAAAAATTTGCAGCCGTATGGTTGGCCATGGGCAGCGTCAGTAAAGATATCAATGTTGGAAAATAATTGAATGGAATTGTGACTGTCTGAATCAATATCAGTTTAGACAGTTAAAGTCAACAGTTTAGATGACATTTTCAAACACTGCCTTGGCAGTTTGGACAACGTTTCATGTCTATCAATATCCCAAGGATATGTTGTTTTCATTCCATGAGAAATAAGCACACATATACAGAAATATATTTCATCTCTCTCTGTACTCTGCATATTCAGTTTAGGATTCATTCATAATGGTTCGAGAATACAAACACAAAATTTGCGTTTGCTGGTTTTCAAATACTGGAGTGCTACTTCTTTGAAAACGAAAATCCGTTCTATTTTGGGAGATAGTTGCTTGGCAACCTTGAGCACCGGAGAGGGAGCAAATCTATCTTAAGGAAATTACTAGTTTCACAAGGCTCAGATTAATTTTTCTCTGTTCATTCTCGGGAATTAGCGTTCATAATGTGAGTTGTAGAAATTATTTGTTTACTGTTTACATACATATATATCTTGCCCAATTCATATACTTGTATCCTGAAATTGTATGTATGTTTTATATTCTCGTTATATATATATAAAATATATATATATATACAGATTTTTTTGTGTCTTGAATATATATAAATATATATCTGCAGCACTTATTATAATATTAAGTGCTACAAACTTAAGATAGATTTATTTGTGTATATATATATATGGGTAAACTGCATTAAACCCCCCTGAACTATTTTCTCTCTCTCAACAAACCCCCCTGAACTATACTTTTTACCCAAAACTCCCTAAATTATTCTAACTTTTACAATTCACTCCATTCCGTTATAACACCGTTAGTTAACTTAGGATAATTTGCACTCAGATCCCCTAAGGTTTTGGTTAATTGCACTCGCCTCCTGAGATTTCATTTTTCTTGCAATGACACCCCCTAAATGGGAAAAATGACTGGAATGCCCTTGTGTTATCTCCCTTATTTTATGAGACAAATATCTAGGTGGTGAAATTACCTCCATACCCCAAGATGAAAACCCTATAATGTATATATATCTATAAGAACTATTCTAAAATGTGAGGGGTTAAGAATATTTTCAAATATTTTCTTTAAAATAAAAATTAATGAATTAATATGTATTAGTTGAAGTGCAACTTTAAGGAGTATGTCAAAATGATATAGAGTAAAAGAAAAAGGGTTGGAAATATATAAATACTTTTAAAAAATAATAATAATTAATTAATATGCATTACTTGAAGTGTAACTCTAATGAATATTTCAAAATATATAGAGTAAAGATATACGACAATGGGTTATAAATATTTTTATATATATTTTTAAAAGAAATTAATTAATTAATATACATTAACTGAAATGTAACTTTAATGGATATTTTATAAGATATAGAGTAAAGATATAAGACAAATATATTTCGGTAAGGAAAATTAATCTATCTTAAAATACAGAAATATGTATATTTATCTATCTATCTATATACTACTAAACAAAACACAAGGATTGTCTAATATTTCGATTCATTATCACTTTTTACAATATAACAAATTATAATAAGTAAAATTTGACATTATTTAAAGTGTAAGGGCTTAAATTAACTTTACAAAAAAAATAATAAATAATAAACCATTTGTCATATTTTTATAAAAGTATAAAAAATTACGATAAATAAAGTTTGTTATTATTTTACAGTGTAAGGGCCTAAATTAATTTTACACAAAGAATAATAAATTATAAGTCATTTGTAACATTTTTATACATTTATCACCTCTTACAATGCAATAAAAACTATAATTAAAATGTACTACTACTCGTTTAAATTGTAGGAGTTGTATATTATTTATTTACAAAATAAATTAAATTATATGAGCTCACAAATATTTTATACATATATCACCTTCAAAAATACAAAAAAAAAATATAATAATAAATCAAGTGTATTATTATTATTTAATGTAAAAGGTCACAGTATTAGTTTTAGAGAAAAATTTAAAAATGATAACTTTAGGGGCCTATATTACAAAAATAACTATTTTTCAAAAATAATTTAACGAAATGTGATAGTATTTCAAAAATCATTATATTCAAAGTACTTGAAATTTTTTTCAAATTGAGCTTAAGACACAAGGGTTGTTTGGTCCATTAATTTAGTCAACATATCTTTTACACTAAAGCAAGGGCACAAGAGTCATTTCATGGGGTCTTCACCCCTTTAGGGGGTGTCATTGCAAGAAAGATGAAATCTCAGGGGGCGAGTGCAATTGACCAAAATTTCAGGGGATTTGAATGCAAATTATCCTAATTTAACTAACGGTGTTATAACGGAATGGGGTTAAATGCAACATTTTAATAGTTTAAGGGGGCAATGCTTAGTGTAGGGGGGTTAGTTGAGAGAGAGAAGAAAGAAGAGGGGGGTTTAATGCACTTAACCCTCTATATATATATTAAACTGACAGTGTTTTATTATAGGGTTAAGTGCACTAAACCCCCCTCATCTTTCTTCTCTCTCTCAACTAACCCCCTGAACTATACTTTTTACACAAAACTCCCTAAACTATCCCAACTTTTACAATTCACTCCATTCCGTTATAACACCGTTAGAATAATTTGCACTCAGATCCCCTGAGGTTTTGGTTAATTGCACTCGCCCCTTGAGATTTTATTTTATTTTGCAATGACACCCCTAAAGGGGAGAAATGACCGAAATGCCCTTGTGTTGTCTCCCTTATTTTATGAGACAAATATCTAGGTGGTGAAATTACCTCCATGCCCCAAGATGAAAACCCTATAATGTATATATATCTATAAAACAATCTAAAATGTGAGGGGTTGAGAATATTTTCAAACATTTTCTTCAAAATAAAAATTACTGAATGAATATGTATTAGTTGAAGTGTAACTCTAAGGAGTATGTCAAAACGATATAGAGTAAAAGAAAAGGGGTTGGAAATATTTCAATACTTTTAAATAATAATAATAATTAATTAATATGCATTACTTGAAGCGTAACTCTAATGAATATTTCATAAGATATATAGTAAAGATATAAGACAAGGGGTTATAAATATTTTCATATATATTTTTTAAAAATTAATTAATTAATATACATTAATTGAAATGTAACTCTAATGGATATTTCATAAGATATAGAGTAAATATATACGACAAAGGGTTATAAATATTTTCATATTTTTTTTTAAAAATATTAATTAATTAATATAAATTAAATGAAATGTAACTCTAATGGATATTTCATAAGATATAGCGTAAATATATAAGACAAATATATTTTGGCAAGGAAAACTAATATAACTTAAAATACAGAAATCTGTATATTTATCTATCTATCTATATATTACTAATAAAAACACAATGACTGTCTAATATTTCGATTCATTATTACCTTTTACAATATAAAAAATTATAATAAGTAAAGTTTGACATTATTTAAAGTATAAGGGCTTAAATTAACTTTACAAAAAAATTAATAAATAATAAATCATTTGTCATATGTTTATAAAAATATAAAAAATTACAATAAGTAAAGTTTGTTATTATTTTACAGTGTAAGGGTTTAAATTAATTTTACACAAAGAATAATAAATTATAAATCGTTTGTAACATTTTTATACATTTATCACCTTTTACAATATAACAAAAATTATAATTAAAATGTATTACTACTTGTTTAAATTGTAGGAGTTGTATATTATTTATTTAAAAAATAAATTAAATTATATGAGCTCACAAATATTTTATACCTGTTTCACCTTTTAAAATACAAAAAAAAAATCATAAATAAAGTGTATTTTTATTATTTAATGTAAAATGTCACTGTATTAGTTTTAGGAAAAAATTAAAAAATGATAACTTTTTGGGCTTATATTACAAAAATGACAATTTAAAAAAATAATTTAAAGAAATGTGATAATATTTCAAAAATTATTGTATCCAAAGTACTTGAAAAGTTTTTCAAATTGAGCTTAAGACACACGGGTTGTTTGATCCATTAATTTAGCCAACATGTCTTTTACACTAAAGCAAGGGCACAAGAGTCATTTCATGGGCTCTTCACCCTTTCAGGGGGTGTCATTGCAAGAAAAATAAAATTTTAAGGGACGAGTGCAATTGACCGAAACCTCAGGGGATCTGAGTGTAAATTATCCTAACTTAACTAACGGTGTTATAACGGAATGGGGTTAAATGCAACACTTCAATAGTTTAGGGGGGCAATGCTTAGTTTAGGGGGGTTAGTTGAGAGAGAGAAGAAAGATGAGGAGATGAGGGGGGTTTAGTGCACTTAACCCTTTATTATATAACAAACTCAAAATAGCCCATTGCTATTAGACTTCTGCTATATATCTACTTTGTTTGTTCTGTTGCATATACGTATAATTTTTTGCTTTTGTCAAATTAACAGTGTTTCAATTATACACAAATAGTTTCGGATATATATCTTATTTATAGACTGTTTATTTGAAACGTTTTACATATTTGTATATAACCGTGCATACTTATTACATGCCAATCTTAAGACAATTTTTGTGTTTTTCTAGTTGTACTGTTATATATATATATTTACTGTGTTGGTTACATATATATATATTGTTTGGTTTCGTTTTTTTTTTGTTTGTTTTTGTTTGTTATGTAATTTCACATACGTATAGATATATACGGAATCTATATATTATATACTCTGGTTTGTAATTATAAATACTACACTGTTATTTATATATATAAATTAGATTTGATATTATGGGTTAATTACGAAATAGATTAGGCCATGTTTGGTAGGTGGTCTTATTTGGTCTGGTCTGGTGTAGTCTGGCTTGTCTAGATCCTGAACTTAAAAATCTGTTTGGTAAGCGTTCTGGTCTTACTATTTATTTTTTATTTAGTATAATATTTATTTATGTATTATTTATTTATTTTATTTATTATTTCTTTACTTTATAATATATTTTATTAATTTATTAATTATATTATTAAATTATTATTTATTCATTTATATATTAATTTCTAAATATATTATATTTATTTATTATTATACTCATTTTTTGTTATTATTATGAAGTATTTATTTATTATTTATTATTATATTTAATTATTTATTATTATTTATTTCATTTTGTTTATTATTTATTTTTTTTATTATATTTTCAAAATATATTTTATGTAATTTATTATTTATTTTATTAACTTATTATTATTATTTATTCATTTTTAATTATTTACGATTATATTTTATTAATTTATTATTTAGTCCATTTTTTATTATTATATTTATTTATTATTATTGTATTCATTTATTATTATTATTATGTATTATTTAATTCTATTTTTTTATTATTTATTATTATTTTTTAAATATGTTTTATTTAATTTATTATTTATATTATTAATTATTCATTTTTAATTATTTATAAATATATTTTATTATTTATTAATTAATTTATTAATTTATTTATTTATTATTAATATATTCATTTTTTTTATTATTAGGTATTATTTAATTCATTTTCTTTATTATTTATTATTTATATTTTATTTTTTAAATATGTTTTATTTAATTTAATTTTATTATTATTATTTATTAATTTTTAAATATTTATAAATATATTTTTTTAATAAGACCAGACCGGACCAGGTTGAACCTTAAAAAAATCTGATTCCAAAAACACCCCTTTTGGTTCAATTTGGTCTAGTTCTAAATTTTAAGACCAAGTCCAAACAAACATGGTCTGGTCCCTAAAAATAAAGACCAGACCAGACCAGATAAGACAGCCTACCAAACAGGGCCTTAGTATATAGACTGCTATATATACACAATCTTATATATTCTTGGTTTATATATATTCTGTAATTTAAACTTGTTTTCTGTATTCAGTAGTTTATATATACTGTGTTATTGTGCATGTTACTTTATATATAAAGTTAGTATTGTCATTTAAATAGAATTGTGTTATTGCTATATTAGTGTGCTCTTGGAATAGAACTGTTGTATTGTGGAGAATCAGAATTTTATATTCTGAAAAGGTTGAACTTCTGTGTTTATAACAGAAATGACCACTAGTAATTCTATTATTGTTATTGTGCCTCATGGGGAGAAGCTTGGAAAATTTAATGGTTCAAACTTTAAGCATCCCATGGAATCAAAGGCCAATATTGTGAATGATGGATCAAAAACTAAAAAGTTTAGTAGAGAAGGTCCAAGTCAAGGATCGAAGAAGTTGAATGGCAAGTGCTTTAATTGTGGGAAGCCTAGACATCGGTTCAAAGGTTGTCTAATGCTGAAACGAATATAAACCTTTCTGCTGTTGTTTCCGAATGTAATTTGGTTGGAAATAATAAAGAGTGGTGGGTAGACACTAGTGTTACTTGTCACATTTGTGCTTATAAGTGAATGTTCACCACTTATAAACCTATGGAAAATGGAGAACAATTCTATATGGAGAATTCTTCTTCTTCTAAGGTTGAAGGATGTGGACAGGTGGTTCTAAAGATGACATCTGTAAAGGAAGTGACTTTGAATGATGTGCTTTATGTGCCTGATATTCGTAAGAACTTAGTGTCTGGATCTCTACTGAACAAGAATGGTTTTAAGTTACTTTTTGTTTCTCATAACTTTGTACTCACTAAAAATAAGATGTATGTGGGAAATGGTTACTTAGGAGCGTGCATAAATCTCCTTATTCCCATTTTTTGGAGAATAAAATTCCTTTTCCTAGTGTGCCCTTGAGATATCTTAGGATTCTGAATGCAACATTGAGCTGGTCTTGATTAGGAGCGTGCATAAATCTACTAACAATACCCACGACATATGCAATATCAGGCCTAGTATGATATAAGTAAATGAGATTTCCAACTAATCGCTGGTATCTCTTCTTTTTCACCATTGGACTCATGGCTATATCATCAAGTTTATGGTTGAAGCCAATTGGAGTAGCTTCTGCTTTGCATCCCAATAAACCTATCTCCTTAAGTAAATCAATGACATATTTCCTTTGTGATAGAAATATTCCTTTTTTTGACCTTGCAACTTCTATTCCCAAGAAATACCTTAGATTTCCCAAATCCTTAGTCTCAAATTCTTTTGCAAGAGACTTTTTCAATTTCTCTATTTTGGTGTCATCATTTCCAGTCACAATGATGTCATCAACATACACAATTAATACAGTTACCTTCCCTCCTTTATGTTTGTAAAACATTGTGTGATCTCCTTGACTTTGTGTATATCTCTTTCTCCGGACATCCTTGGTGAAATTTTCAAACCAAGTCCATGTGGATTGCTTCAATCCATAAAGAGCTTTCTTTAATCTGCACACTTTCTTTCCTCTAATGTTATCTTCAAATCTCGGTGGCAGCGATATATACACTTCTTCCTTAAGGTCTCCATGGAGAAATGCATTTTTGACATCAAGTTGGTGTAATGGCCAGTCTCGGTTTACAGCTATGGACAGTAAAGCTCGAACTGTATTCATCTTTGTCACGGGTGCAAAGGTTTCTTGGTAGTCTATCCCATAGGTTTATGTGAAGCCTTTCGTGACCAATCTTGCCTTGTATCGGTCAACCGAGCCATCTGCCTTGAACTTGATGGTAAACACCCATTTACACCCCCACTACTTTCTTTCCATAGGGCAAATCAACTAGTTCCCAAGTGGTGTTCTTGTTGAGTGCCCTCATTTCTTCCATTACAACTTCTTTCCACTTTGAATCCATCATTGTTTCCTGAATGGACTTGGGAATCTGTTCTTAACAAACATTATCAGAAAAAACTTTGAAGGAAGAGTTAAGATTATTGTATGAAATATGATTGGAGATTGGATATTTAGTACAAGATCTTTTTTCCTTTCTAAGGGCAATGTGTATGTCCAGATTAGATTGGGAAATATTAGAAATTTCATTAGGGAACTCACTTTGTCTTTCCATGATCTCAATGGAATTTAAAGTGACTGTAGCTGGTTCAGAGATTGAATAGTGCGAAGGAAAAGTTCCGGCCTCCTTATCCTTGTTTTTCCTTGTATAAACCTTTAGTTCTTTAGGTTGCCCTTCACTTTGTCCATCGTCGGTTGTGGGTTGTTGATCAATCAACGGCTGTTGTGGTTGTTGCAGCTGTTGTAATGGCTATTGCAGCTGGTGTAATGGTTGTTGCAGTTGCTGTGATGGTTGTTGCAGCTGTTGTGATGGCTGTTGCAGGCTGGGAAGGAAGCTCATCTGAAGGTTTAGGCTTTGTGTGGATTGAACATGATTGGGCATCACAATATCAACCCAAAATTGATCTACCATTGGATAATTCTCCCCCTGGAGTGAAGTTTTGGTGAAGAATGATTGAGTTTCAAAATACGTCACATCCATGGAGACAAAAATTTTTGGTAGTGGGGTCAAAACACTTGTACCCTTTATTTGTTGAAGAGTAACTAATAAAAACACATTTTATGGCTCTAGGATCCAATTTGCTTTTATTGGAATTGTGATCATGAACAAAAGTAGTACATCCAAAAATTTTTGGGCTTAAGGAAAATAATAAGTGTTTTGTCAATGGAAATGATTTCTTGACTTAGTTCAATGGTGTCTCATACTTAAGAATACGACTAGGCATTCGATTAATTAAGTATGTGGCTGTTAAAATGGCTTTACCCCAAAGATATTTAGGAACACTCATTTGGATTAGGAGGGCCCTTGCCACTTCAACTAAGTGCCTATTTTTCCTTTCAGCTACCCCATTTTGTTGGGGTGTGTCAACACATGAGGATTGATGGACAATACCATGAGCAGCAAGATAATCACCCAAAATATTTGAAAAATATTCTTTACCGTTATCCGTTCGAAGGATTTGAATTTTTTTTTTCTGAAATTGGTTCTCAATCATTTTATGAAAGATTGAAAATACTTGGACTGCTTCAGATTTTTGTTTAAGAAGATAGGTCCAACACATCCTAGTGTGGTCATCAATGAAGGTTATGAACCATTTTGAACCGAAAACATTGGTGACATGCGAAGGTCCCCAAACATCACTATGGATAAGGGTAAAAGGGCTAGACTCGGTGTAATTCAATGCTGGAAAAGACACTCTATGATGCTTAGATAACTCATATGTTTCACACTTGAAATCTGAAATATTTTATTTGTAAATAACGAAGGAAACAATTTTTTCAAATAGGGAAAATTAGGATGTCCTAACCTAAGGTGCCACAAAAGAATGTCATTCTTACTATCTAGATTGAAACTCTCACATTGCATAGCTTTCATGCCTTTGCCTTCTTCTTCAGCTTTGATTCCTTCAAGGACAAACAAGCCATCCATTTCCCTAGTACTGCCAATCCTCTTCTTCGTATACGGTTCTTAAAATTCAAAATGAGTAGAAGAGAATTTGGCTATACAATTCAAATCTCGAGTTAGTTTAGAAACTGATATAAGGTTGCAAGAAAGATTTGGAACATGTAGAACAGATTCAAGGACAAAATCCTTAGAAAGAATTATAGAACCTTTCCCTGCAACTGATGATAAAGTATCATCCGCAATCTTAACCTTTTGTTGTCTAGAGGCTGGAAAATAGGTATTGAAGTGGCTAGATGAACATATCATGTGGTCTAATGCCCCGGAATCTATGATCCAAGGGCTGGTTTTTGAATTTGTAGTTTGTAAAGTAGTGAAAAAATTACCAACTTGTGCAATATTGGTTGAAATGGATTTATTGCTGCCATGACTCATTCCTTCTCCAATGCCTTGTTGTTTGTGTGTAGTAATCTGAATGGTAGGATTTTCTATAAGACATGAGGTTTCCCAATTAGACATTTTATCCAAAGCACTAACATATGCAACTTTAGATAAGGTTTTAAGGAAGTTAACCAGCAATGAAGGCTGGTTAATGTAGAAGAGAAATAACCAGCAATGAAGGCTGGTTAATGTAGAAGAAAAATAACCAGCAATGAAGGCCGGTTATTATAGAAGAACAAAATGAACCTAGAATTGAAAGAGGGCTTTGATACCCCAAAGAACATTTGAATTTTGTTTGTATTCCTCTTCATATTTTACAGATTGTACAAGACCAACATATATACTAGAAAACACCTGTCCACTAAGGACAAAAATACTAATACAAGTCAAGATTAGCTGCTACACTATAGGCTAGTTAAAGTTAAAGTTAAAGATATGCACCATACTTTATGCTATACAAGATCAGAATCTGCAGTTGTATTCAATGAGGATTTGCTGCTGTATAACAACTGCACTTAGGAGCTATAAAAATAGAATTACTTTGACTAAATTGGATCAGAATTTCAGAGAAGATCTGCTATGTTTTTCCACACTTATTATAATATTAAGTGCTACAATCAACTTCATTGTGCCCAATGCAGTGGGAGTCGTTGCTGCGACGTCCCAGATTGTGGTGTACTTCATCCATCGTCCGCTACCTGCTGCACCGGTGGTCCCCCTGCTATTTTACAGTACTCTAAACTTTTGCTCTTTTATTCGTATTAATATGTTGGTACTCTCACTATTGACTCCAGCAACTGATATGTGCCGGGGGTCCCATGAGCATCCTCCGGTCCTAGTAAACTTTCATTAGAGAATTACTGCATCACAAGATTTTTCAACGTTTAGTTTAAAGACTAAGAAAGCAATAACCAAAGTCACAAGGCCCAAAAAATTGAATCCTTCACAAAGCTATGAAACCTTCAAGGGCTGGCTTTTTAAAAAAAATATCAAGTGGCCACAGAAATTTCACAGCTAATAATTTTTCACACATTTTTCGTTCTTTATTTACGTAAGCTATAAAAATTTCAATACTTTACTCATTTTTAATCATGTGTTTTTTGTAGTATGTGTATATATATACACACACGTATTCATTAGATGTATAAGAACATACAAGTTTTGACCCTCCTATTTTTTTTACCTCTTCAAGCTAGCTAGAGTCCTGCATATGAAGAGGATCAATTTGTTTACCTTATAGCATAAAAACATAGAAGTGTAAGAGCACCATTAGCAATAGAAGTAAGGAGCTAGTGCCAAGTTCTCGTAACAGAAGTAAGGCCCGACAGCTGCCTTAGGAAGGGTTCTAACAAAGACTTAACACAGTTCTGTAGGGACTCCAAACCCCAAACCCGATTAGTGATTTTGGAAGATGGATTATCTCATCCTCTTCAAATAGGACATTCTTCTCAGGTCTGTTTTTCTTCCCTTTCTACAACTCAAACTCTCGAAATTATCCCTTTCCTTTCTCACTAGGCACTTAACCTTGAAAGTATGTAACACGTTTTTGTGTCTAACGATCATACGATGTCCATTGAACGTAAGAAAAAGTAAGACAAGAAAGGTCAAATATGTTATACGAATTGTACATGAGAGACCTAGTTCAATTCTCAACAAAGAACTTAATAAAACAAGAAGTAAACATAAGAAATCCACAGAAAGCTTCCTAGATGGAATCAGAGAAGTTGCAACTGTTGAAACCCAAGTCCCCAACAAATGCGGGAAGCAAATTAACAAGATCAATAACATAAATTGCAAATAGTTCCTGCTAAACCCTTCACACATTGAAGGTTCCAATGTGCCAAGAATGACATATGCACCGTAATATGCTAAAAGTAGTATAAACAGATGTTATTTACATACCCCATCTGTCCATAGCTATTAAAGCCTCTTCCAGCGTGTAGCCCATGCTTGCTAGAGTCAACAATGTGTTATCCTTTTCAGACAGAGAAGTCCTATCTTCCTGCAACATAAATCGACTACAAGTACAGAAATCTATATCGTGGAAGGATTTAAAGATTAAAGTTACACATTCTCTAATAGCTTAAACTTAAAGAGTCAATGGGTTGTTAACAATGTATCAAAGCCAAATGTCTCGTGTACAAATTTCATTGTCACCAACACTAAAACTTGTTACACGTACTGGAAACAAAAATGTCAAACATGAGAAGTGTGTTAAAAGGATTTAAATATTAAAGTTTCACCATCTCTTAAGATTTTAATGTAGATGGGTTGATAGCTCGTATTAAGCTAGGCAGGAGTATCCCATCTCTAATTAAGGTTACACCTCTCTTAAACTTTCAAGACAGATGGGTTCTTAGCACATATTAAGCTAGGCAGGAGTATACCCAAATAAATCTGTCTTTAATAACAATATATTCCAATTAGAGAAAAACATTACTTCTTGAAAGCCTAGGAAATACTCTCATGTTTAACCTAGAGAATATCAAACAAGACCATCTTAAGTCTATCAGAAAAAATAACTACTTCAAAGGAATATACAAGACAACTGTTAAGCCTGTTATGCGGAACTAAATGGAGGAAAATCAGGGAATTAGCCTATTTGTTGGATAATGTACTTTGTTTTTTGAACTGTATTTTTTTGAATTATACATTAAGATATCTTTTATTTTAAAATCCTGATTCTCTTGCCTAGAATCTTGGATTGTTTAATTGTTGTATAGCTGTAGATTATTGTTAAATAGGGCTGTAATCTTTAGAATTATTTAATCAATGAAAGAGGAACTTTTCCCTCTCTTTTTTGATTAATTTCATTTAGATTCCTTGAATTTTGAATAATATAGCCGTTTCTAGATTTAGAGGGTCATATTAATATATTAAAATAGGGATAGGACCAAGGGTAGTTTAGATATTCAATATTGTGTCAGGTCTGAAGAGGTACCAAAAGTACATAACGGAGTGTAAATAAGTTGCTTTTCCTTACAATTATGCAAACCTAAGGGGTCAAAATGACGTATAGACAAAGTTCAGGGGGTGTAAATAAAATTAATTGACCCAAAGAAACAGTGGGTGAAGGGAAAGAGGGGAAAACTGGGTCTGAACGCGGCAGGAAGAGAGCTTGAAGGCGCAATTTATACCACAGATTCATAGGTAGGGAGTAAGTTGCGTTAGTTATGTTTATATCTTCCAGAGTTATTGGTATGCATGTTTATGCGAACAAAAACTATTGTATGAATTGAGGATTTGGTTTATTTAGGGTTAGATTGTGTGAAATTGATATAGTTGTGTAAGGAATTTAAATTGGTTTTATGTGATTATAGGGAGTTTTATGTTTCAATTGGATATTGTCTTTCAGACTTTATGCAAGCTGGGTTCCGTGAAATACATGGAAATTAGAATTATAAATGAATTATTTTTTTGATCTATTTGGCCATATCTTCCTGACACTTGATATATATATATATATATACATACGAGTATATATCACAGATGCATGTAGTTGGAGAGCTTAGTAACCAAAATGTTAAATTATCCTTCATGGAAGCGGAGGAGTGACGGACAGAAGTTAGAGTTGATACCCATTGTACACAACAAATTTTGAGTCCGATAATCAATGAACGAAAGATGAGAACAAATCAGAACTTTATTGATAATAGTGAGGTACAATCCTCTATTCTACTATTTATAATAGAAAAAAAAAGAAATCATCCGATTCGATCTCCTTTATGGTTTTAATCCAAGGACAATGATGCTTGATCTTGAATCAACATGTATTTGGATAAAGAACGGCACGTTGAGATGTGCTTATGATTCTTCTTTTGATTTGAGAAGTAATATGGAATATGGAGAAAGATTGTAGAAATTATATAAATTTTCTCAATGCTCCCAAAAATCCCCTTCATCTCCATATTGTTTATATTTATAGACAATTTACACCAATAGAATGAGGACATGTGTATAATATCACAATTATAATATTATTTGGGTAAATACCATTGACACATCTCAAAGAAATCATAATTTCACACGGACCCCCTCGATATTAAATATTTCCACACGGACTCACTCAGACAGACGATAGTTAGATTTACTAACATTTTATTATAAAATTACTAATTTGCCCTTCGATATATATTTAAAAAAATCAAATAAAAATAAATATATGTAAAGACGATTTTACCCCACCATCAACCCACACTCTCTCTGCAATATGTATAGTACAGATATATATATATATATGTATATGTACAGATATAGATACAGAGTGAATTGTCCCTTGAATTGAAGTATTAGCCCCCATCAAAGCCCTTAAATCCTACAGATATATATATGTATATGTACAGATTTTACCCCCACCCTCGTCATCTGAGTGAATTGAAGTATTAGCCCCCATCAAAGCCCTTAATTCCTTGACCCACTATATATATATATATATATATATATATATGTATATGTACAGATATAGATACAGAGTGAGAAAAATGAAGAGAGAGAAAGTGCTGTCACGGAGATGGGATTTTGAGGAATTGGAAGAAGACGAAGGTCAGGTTGAGGGGTTTTGGGTTCATCGGCTCCGACGATTTAGAGAGAGAAAAACAGGGTAGAGAGAGAAACAGAGTAAGGGGGGAGAGACAGAGAGAGGGGTGACTCGGTGGTGTGCATATACTGTATATATATATACAGTATATATTTTGGAAAAAATATTTTTCGAAAATAATATATATTTTGGAAAAAATATATATATTTCGGAATATATATATATATTTCGTCAAAAATATATATTTTTCGAATTATTTTCAAAAAATATGAATTTTTTTCAAAAAATATTTTTTTGGGAAAAATATATATTATGTTTCAAATTATGATTTTTCCGAAAAATAATTTTTTTGAGAAAAATATATATCATTTTCTAAAATATAATTTTTTTGATTTTGAGTGTTATTTTGATATATTGCAATTTGATGTTATTTTAATATGATAATGTATACAGGAAAACCCAAATAAATGAATTAAAATTTAGTATAAAGAGGGAGAATATAAGAAGCTTTCTAAATTTATGAGGTAAAGGGTATTAAATTAATTTCACAATATTAAGTTAAGGGTATATAAGTCATTTTATATCATTTGAGGGCAAAATAGACTATTTCTGGGATGAATAGTGGCTGACATCACTAATTAACGAACCAATCTAATGGAGTGAACCTGGAAGGGGTCCGTGTGGAAAAAAAATTCAATTTAGAGAGGGTCTGTGTGGGAATACTCAATATCGAGGGGTCCGTGTGAAATTAAAGTCTCTTTGAAGGGGTATCGGGTATCGGTGAGAATAACCCATATTATTTTAGTAATAATTATCTTTTTATAATAATTATTATCCAATCTTTGTTTAATTAAAAAATAATAATTATTATTATTTAATCAAGTGAGCTTGAGCTTAGTTAAATAATTTAAATTAATTTAATAAAATATTGGACCGATCAATTTGGGCATTTGGTTTAGACTCGTAAAATCTTAGTGTCTACAAATTGCCCCATTCCAAGTCTTGCACATAGATCATTGTCTAGTTTTAGCGGGACTTGGAGTACCCTGATCAATGAGTCTTGTTCTCCTTCTCGAACTGCAAATCCTTCCTTTGTCAAATTCTAATATTAAACAAAATTGAACCCATTTATTTAGCACAACCCAAATCCAACTTCAACTGGAGTTTGCCGTGAAAACAGGCTGCAACATACTGAACTCTTCAATTTTTCAAGTCCAACCTCAACTGAAATTCCAATTCCTGTTAGGACTAAAATTGCAATTCCCATTCTAAATTAAACCGACATCTATTGCCTATATATACAAAGTCATGCTCTCCTCTTATGTTTTCTCATTCAGAAATCTTCAAGTCACCAAGCTCCGAACACAGCAGCACCAACTTGTGTATCTACCGGGTATGTCTCTCCATATTTTTTTCTTTTGTTAAATATCCTTTTAGCAAGGCAGAATGCAAATCCATGTGAAATGCTTAAGGGTTTTTTTTTTTTTTTTCATGGTTTTTTTCCCCTTATGCAATCTTGGACTAACTAATCACGTATACTACACACTGAACCTTTTTTTTTTCAATTGCTTCTCATGGCACCATCTGTCTGTTATTAAATTGTAAGGCCTTTGAGTGCCAAAACCAATTGATCTTTATGGGTACCCACAACAACAATTAAACCATTACAAACCCAAAAAGAAATTCATCCCTATCCATGGATGACCAGAATTGAAGCATATATATATATATATATATATATATTTTTTACTTTCTTCTCCGAATTTTGGACTCAGAATTCCCACCTTGAGACGACCACGGGTCTTCACTGGAATTACCTTTATTGCCGTATTGTCATTAGTAATAGCCCAAAACCGAGAGCGCTTTCCCGATCCTATTGTTTGTATTTCTGTTGGGTCGAAACAAGCTCTAATGCAAACACACACACACAATGGACACCAGATATATAGTGGTTCCCCAAAAATATGGGTACGTCCACTTTGAGAGCTTCACTATCTTCGGTTTAAAACACAAACCGGGTATTGAGGGAGGATACAAGTTTTATCGACTCTACCTCACAACTCTCTCTTTCACTTACAAACATCACAGAGAATTACTCTGTGGCTTACTCTCTCGTGTATCACTAACTCTCTCTGTTTTACACTTCCAGTTGTATTTTTTCCCACACCCTTATACACTGCTATATATATACACAGATATCATATACAGACAAAACACCATTTGCACAGAAGTCTTCATACGCATGGGCGGCGCATCCTTTCTTGACTCTTGGTGAAGGCGGTTTGGTTGTATAAGGCAGTGGGTTGGTGGCTGCTTTGGTTGACAGTTACATGCACATGGGCTGCTGCATGTGGATGGTGGATGGTGATGCTGTTGAAGACCACCACACAGGTATGGAAACCTACAATTTCTAATTTCAATCTCTGCGACTCTTTAACCTCCATTGATAAACTCTTTTGGGAACCCATCAGTTGCCATCAACAATCCAAGCAATAGCCATCTAAGAACCATTCTTGGTCACATGCAACGGAAATCAAACACGAACTGAATTCCTCCAATTTCAATCTTCATGAGTATTTGTACTCTAAGAAATCGGATCAGAGAAATCCGAATACCTCGCCCGCAAATCCCTAACCGGTCGCCGCCGGTGGTCTGCTGTTTGTCGTCCTTGGTCTATGGTGCTTCTGCCGCTGGTCCGGCGAGGATGTGCGGCGGTACCGAATGTGTCTCTATCGATCATGTTCTCGAGCATCCTTTCCTCTTCTTCTCTCTCCACCTCCCTCTTTCATGGTGAGCCAGAATAGAGAAACATATATATAAATACATAAACATATGTATATATATACACCTATATGGGTTTGGGATACAATTCTAGAGAGACCAAAGAATTTATATATATGTATTATCCATATATGGGGCGGCTGTGATTTTAGAGCTAGAGAAGAAGAATTGGGTATGAGTCGTTTTTTTTTTTATTATTATTTTATATTCTGCCTCACTTTTTTTTTTCACCTTTTCTTATGTTCGGAGTACTGTCAAAGTTTGGGTGCCGTCAAAGGAGGAGTCACCTAAACAAAAAAACTAACCGGTATTTTTTTTATGAACCTTCCAACCTTCTTTTTCTTTTATTTTTTTTACTTTTTTTCTTTTTTAACTCTTTTTTTTCACGATTTTTTTCTCTTTTTTATTTTTTTTGATACTTTTCTCGCGCCATGCCTTTGTTTCATATTTCTCTGTCAACAGACATTATGTCCTTCACAGAGATAGTGTGAGCCGAAGTTATCGTTGCAGGGACATATGTTATTGCGAAAACCCTTGCAGTGGTAGTTGGTATTCAACCTGATTTTTGTCGCGCCATGCCTTTGTTTTGCGTTTCTCTGTCAACAAATATTGCGTCCTTCACAGAGATAGTGCGGGCCAAAGTTATCGTTGCAGGGGCGTATGTTATTGCGAAAACCCTTGCAATGGTAGTTGGTATTCGACCCGATTTTTGTCGCACCATGCCTTTGTTTCGCGTTTCTCTATCAACAGACATTGTGTCGTTCACAGAGATAGCGCGGGCCGAAATTATCGTTGTAGGGGCGTATATTATTGCAAAAACCCTTGCAATGGTAGTTGGTATTTGACCTGATTTTGTCGCGCCATGTCTTTGTTTTGCGTTTCTCTATCAACAGACATTCGTCCTTCACAGAGATAGTGCGGGCCAAAGTTATCGTTGCAGGGGCGTATGTTATTGCGAAAACCCTTGCAATGGTAGTTGGTATTCTACCTGATTTTGTAGCACCATGGCTTTGTTTCGCGTTTATCTGTCAACAGACATTACGTCATTCACAGAGATAGTGCGGGCTGAAGTTATCGTTGCAGGGGCGTATGTTATTGTGAAAACCCTTGCAATGGTAGTTGGTATTAGACTTCATTATTGCCGCGCCATGCCTTTGTTTCATGTTTCTCTGTCAACAGACATTGGGTCATTCACAGAGATAGTGCGAGCCTAAGTTATCGTTGCAGGGGCGTATGTTATTGCGAAAACCCTTGCAATGGTAGTTGATATTCGACCTGATTTTTGTCACGCCATGCCTTTGTTTCATGTTTCTCTGGTAACAAATATTGTGTCCTTCATAGAGATAGCGCGGGCCGAAGTTATCGTTGTAGGGGCGTATGTTATTGCGAAAACCTTTGCAATGATAGTTGGTATTCGGCTTGACATTTTTTTTTAATACACATGTTCTGCTCCTTTGTTTTGTTTTTTTCAGAGTAATTAGTATAGTCCTTACTTTGCTGACTAATCATGGTCACCTTCAACTGTTTCAAAGAACGAAAGCTGACCATACTAGAGAAAGAAAATGATGTCATGGATCAAGGAACAACATTGGATGTCGAACCCTCTTTTCGTTCTTATCGAGATTTACCCAAAGGCCAAGTTTTGCTAAAACACTGGATGAAAGAAGCCTCATGTGAACTTACCAGTTTTAGTGCTCAGCAAGGCAAAAACAAATCTAACTCCTCAAATGCACTGATATTAAATACCCCTCTTCACGAAAGGGTGGTTGAAGAACTTGAGTTTTCATATTTGGGTCCCAAAATACGTGCCAAAGAAGTAGCTTGGAACACTCCCTTCAAGCTTGCAACTGAGTTGTTGTTTACAGAAAAATATTCGGAATGGTTGGAGGATATATTGGCCCGCAAAAAAGATTTTTTAAAGAAGAATAATTTATACGGTGCCCTATTTGCCTCACTATTTTCATATGATTGTCATCCTAATGTGGTCAAGGCTTTTCTTGAATCTTGGTGTCTTGCAACCAACATGTTTCATTGTTCAATTGACGAGCTATCAATTTCACTTCGAGATTTAGAGATGTTGAGTGGCCTTCTGACTCAGGGAAGGTTTTATGATGAAGCTATTCCCAGTGCAGCAATCTACTATCCCATCAAGTTGTCGTTATCTTTTCTTGGCCTTCCACAGACTCCGTAAGAAAGGTAAAGGAGAGCAAAATGTGAAAATATCCGATTGGATAAGTTTCTAGTTTACAGGTGATGCAAGATATGTGAAGCCATTACGATGAACATCAAGAAATAAAACTCAACGTCCAAGTAGCACTCAAAATCCTCCTAGAGAAATCCCTCATGTTTAAACACACTCTCCCCAAACAGAGGCAGTTTTCACTAAACTTGGTATCAAAGGAGAACTAAAGGATAAAACCTATCTTGCTGCATTTCTATCATGTTGGTTATGCAAATTCGTCTTACCAGCTTCTCCTGCTAATTCAATTCATCCTGGGACTTTCAAAGTTGCAAGCATGTTAGCAGATGGTTGCAAGATTTTGCTTAGCATTCCAGTTTTGGCTAGCCTTTATAGGGGGCTAAATGATATAGTCTCATCAGCTGACCCTGGGAATTGTCTTGCAGTATTTCCTATCCATTATGTGTATGGATGGATCATCTGCTACTTTAAAACAAACTTTCTTGCCCCTTATGAAGGTTACTTGCCTCGGATGACGAGGTATTCCGGCGAAGGAGGAACAAAAAAATATGAAGCACATGAAGCTCAAAACCTCCTCAGATCATGCGAAGGAGTTGATTTATCGGTCTTTGCCAAGGTATCTCCTGACACTGATAGGAGACTTGTAGTTGATGATGATAAAATAGATCTTTCTCATTTGCGATATTTCTTTAACCTTCGATCAAGCTTCTTGACATTGCGCTAAGGGAACTGTCTTGTCATTGAACCCTATAGTCCGCACAGGTTCAATCGTTAGTTTGGATTTCATCAGACTGTTCCTGGAAAACTAAAATAGGATATTCGCGAGGGTACCTTGGAGGAAGTTGCTAGACACTGGAGATCATCTGTTCTTTATTATACTGAACGTGACTTCCTCCTTCCATCCGGAGCTGATTCTGGGAAATTGACAGTTACCAAGTCATATCTCGACTGATGGTTAAAAGTGTATGCTGATCCATTTGTCAGCAAAAGATCTACTTCAGCATTGGCAAATCATTCAATTCCTTCACGTGGCAAACCAGCCTGAATTAGGAAACTTCTACTTGGATTTGCCAAATCACGCGATCTCCTTGGACAAGAACCTTTTGTATTCCACAACAATGATGTTTTTGCTGCAAACCCTTCGAATCATATTGCCTCAGGCAGTGATGAAGATCGCAATTGGAAGCATGTGGGAAGAAATCCGCCTACACGTGATCGAGTTTCTATCTCCAATTATATGAACCGATTGTTTGATGGAGTTCCTAGTAGTTCAGAACCATTCCAGGTATGTTCTTGTTTATATATTTAAACAAAGGACTTCCATTTTTTTTTGTAACCTTTTTTTTTTCAGGCACAAGGTAACGAAGGCTTTCTTGGCGAAGACGTTGTTATCATCAATGATCCCACTTGCAGCGGAGATTCTGTATCTGGCTCGTCTGCCTTTGATTTGGCGACTAAAAGAGCATCAACCAGAGTTTCTTCTCAAAAAGGCAATCATTCTACCTAAGTTGTTTCATCGCATGAAGGACAACACCAAACACCCGAGATTCAGAGAAACATTGAAAAGTCTGCGACAAATACTGTTGAACCATTGGCAAAGAAGCAACGGTTAGAGAGTCTTCGCATGCGTGAAGAAGTCACACAGTCGGAGGTTGGCACTGTTTACTTGCAGTCCAATCTTTCTGAAATCAAGTGTATGGCAATCACGGCATATGAGAACATCATCAAAAATCTTATAAAAGGACTCCGTTCTCCAAGGTTTCATCCCTTACTTCGAAATTGGAAGACATCTACAACGAGATCTCCAAGTATTCAGTAGACATCTCTGAATTTCGACAAAGGATTGCCTCATATTTTACAAGTGTTGAAGACTACAACAAATTTCACTCCAAGTTTGCTCAGGCTATACCGGAGGAAGAACGACAACAATGTTTGTCACTTGTTGAATCCCACCTTAGAGAGGTTCTAGACTTGGATAGTGTTGATACGACACGATTCAAGTCTCTTCAAGAAGAAATTGAATGCTTGCATGCTCAAATTGACAAACATAAAGCTACCATCGAAGAGGCTAACACCAGGATGCTCGAGCGAAAAGCCACCATTGCCAGCCTTGAAAAAGAGTGTACTTCCATTGGAGAGTCACAGGTCATTCCTAACGATGACCATACCGTTGTTACAAATTTGGAGAAGTTTCTAAGGGCAGATAACGAAGATATTGACAATATGTGTCTATTGCCTTGATTTTATATATATATATATATATATATATATATATATATATATATATATATATTTTATGAGAACAGTTACAAGATTCCTAAATCTTTATGTTGATAATAATATAACTTGTTATTACCAAATAAAGGCATTGATTATTTAGTCATTCACAGTTTATACTCTTGCGGGCTAGGAGTGAAAATAAATTTTTTTCTTTTTATTTTTTTATTTGTTTGACTGAACTCAGAACAAAATTCCAAGTTGCTTACGTATCCTAAAAAGGGAATCAAGTCATTACGTAGTTCATTTGAACAAGAGATTTTTTTTTATATATATATATTTTTGTTTTAGGGCTACATTCACAGTTTTAGCTCATGTGGGCTAGGATCATTGTGCAGTTTAGGCTCGTACGATCAGGAGCATCTTCTTTCATGGATAGTAGCGCTTTAGAAATTTCTCATTGATGGGACCAATTGTCACGCCGTCTTCTCCAATTATCTTATATGCGTCATTAGTGTAGACTTCACGCACGACGTATGGTCCATCCCATTTGGATAAAAATTTATTACCTATGCGACGACTCATAATAAAGGGTCTGCGAACAGCAAGTACTAAGTCTCTGAGTTGGAATGATCGAGGTCGAATCTTCTTGTTGAATGCTTTAGAAAGCCTAGCTTGATAGCACTCCAATTGTTGTTGCGCTTCTAACCTTTTTTCATCTAAGGCTTCTAATTCTTCCATCCGCAACATAACATTATTTTCTTCTGTCAGTCCTTCTTGTATGGCTGTTCTTAATGACGGAATTTGTCATTCCAATGGGAGGACTACATCCACACCGTAAATGAGAGAATATGGAGTTGCTTGAGTTGGTGTGCGATACGTTGTCCAATATGCCCACAATGCTTCCTTCATTCACTCATGCCAATCTTTCTTGAATTTGGTGACTATTTTCTTTAATAAATCACAAAGAGTTTTGTTAGATGCTTCCGCGAGACCGTTGTCAGGAGCGTTGTACATAGAAGACTTATATTGCTTGAAACCAAACCTTTCGCAAAGGTCAGTCATCCAACTATTCTTGAAATTTAATCTATTGTCAGTTATTATATATCGAGGGACACCATACCGATAAATAATATTGACTTTGATGAATTCCACAACTGTTTCCTTTTTAACTTCTTTGAAAGTTGTAGCCTCAGCCCATTTTGAAAAATAATCTGTGGTTGTGAGGATATAAAAATGACCCTTGGAAGATTTGTGTAGAGGTCCAACCACATCTAAACCCTATGCGTCAAATGGCCAAGACACGACAATAGGATGTAACGGTTCTCGTGGTTGGTGTATGAAATTTGTGTGGAACTGGCATGGTTGACACCTTTTTGCATATTCCATACAATCTTTAACCATGGTAGGCCAGTAATATCCCATTATTTTTATGCAAAAGTGAAGCTTTGGTCCAGACTGATGGGCTCCACATATTCCAGAATGACATTCTTCCATCGCTTGACGAGCTTCGTCTACTGTAAGATAACGATGAAGAAATCCCTCAAATGAGCGTTGTATAACGCCTCGTTGTAATAAATGAAACGTGGGGCTCGCCGACGTATCTTTGTTTTATGGCGTAGATCATCAGGAAACTTTCCATTTTCTAAGTAGTCAATGAGAGGGCGTCTCCAATCCTGTTCCTAAATACTTTGACAAGAGATCATGTTACTTTCTTCAAATTCATTTTCGACTACTTGTGGCAATAACCATTTTTGGCATACAGGAACATTGACCATGTCTTCGTCAGTTAAGGCCAATGTTGTTGCTAAATTGGCCAAAGCGTCAGCGATCCGATTGTCGTTTCTTTGTACATGTTCCAATAGGACTCTATCAAACATATTCAACAAATGTGAGGCATAACAATAATATGGGATGAGATCTTCCTTCTTCACCTCATAATCTTTAAGGAGTTGGTTGATTACCAATTTGGAGTCTCCATAAATTTCAAGATTCATGATTTTCATTTCATTTGCCATTTGCAGCCCAATGATTAAGGCTTGATACTCAGCAACATTGTTCGAGCATTTTTCTGCGAGTGTAAAGGTATAGGGAAGAATCTGTTGTTTTGGAGAGATAAAAACAACTCCAACTCCACCTCCGTCAGATCTTGCAGCTCCCTCGAAAAACATCATCCAGGGGGTAGGAATATCGATAAGAAACACATTTTCATCCGGAAATTCTTCAGATACTTCCCAATCAGCTGGTATAGGATAGTCTGCTAAAACTTGTCCCTTTATCGCTTTTCACGACACGTAAACGATCTCAAATTCGTTGAACAAGATTGACCACTTCGCTAAGCGTCTAGAGAGGACTGGTTTAGACATTTCATACTTGATAGGGTCTGCTCTAGCAATGAGGTGTATTGTATGTGCCAAAAAATAGTGTCTCAATTTTTTAGAAGCAAATACTAGTGCAAGGCATGTATTTTCAACAGGAGGATACCTCTGCTCTGGCGGTGTGAATCTGCGACTTAAGTAATATAAGGCTTTTTCCTTATGTTCTTCATTATTTTGCACAAGGAGAGCGCTGATTGATTCCTCTTGGGCAGCGATATATAGTATGAGTGGTTTGCTTGGTATGGGTGCTCCCAACACTGGAGGATTGAGAAGGTACTTCTTTATGTTGTCAAAAGCGTTCTGACAAGCTTGGTCCCAGACGAACGGAGCATCTTTCTTCATGAGTCGGTTGAAAGGTTGACAACGGCCCGCCAAATTTGAAATAAACCAACAAATGAAGGCAAGTTAACCTTGTAAACTCCGAAGCTCTCGTAAATTCTTTGGGGGCGGCATCTTTTGAATGGCATCATCTTTTAATGGATCGACTTCAATGCCATGATGACGAACCACATATCCAAGAAATTTTCCAGAAGTGACACCAAATGCACACTTGAGAGGATTCATCTTGAGTTGATACTTTCTCAGACGATCAAACACAGTTCGAAGGTCTTGTAGGTGATTCTCTCGCTTCTTTGTTTTGACAACAATGTTATCCACATAACATTCAATTATTTTGTAGAGTATGTCATCAAATATTATTTGCATCGCGCGTTGATAAGTTGCCCCCTCATTTTTAAGTCCAAATGACATAACTTTGTAACAATATATGCCATTTGGAGTGCGAAATGCAGTCAACTCTTCATCCTTTAGTGTCATCCGTATCTGGTTGTACCCTGAATAATAGTCCATAAAAGATAAAGCCTCATGTCCAGTGGTTGCATCGACAGTGAGTTCAAGGATGGGAAGTGGGAAATCATCCTTGGGGCATGCTTCGTTTAGATCATGAAAGTCCACGCAAATTCGAATTTGTCCGTTTTTCTTCTTAATCGGAACAATACTTGAGATCCAAGTTGAATATTTGACCTTTCGGATGAACCCTACATCAATCAACTTGTTAATTTCTTCTTCAATTATGGGCACAAGTTCTGGATGGAAGAAACGTTGAGATTGCTTGATTGGACGTGTCCCATGCTTGACTGCAAGATTATGAACCGCAATTTTCGGATCAAGGCCCAATATTTCCTTGTATGTCCAAGCGAAAACATCCTTGTAATCAAACAATAATTCATAGTAGTCCTTTTCTTCCGAAAGCTTGAGTAATGCAGTGACAAATACTGGTCTAGGTTAGTCATCCGTCCCTAGATTAAGCTCTTTCAGCTGATCAACAGTAGCCTGCCACCCGTCTTCTAGTGTTGACAGAGCTTCCTTGACATCTTCATCTGATTAGTCGGAATCAGATGCTTCCACAATAGTAATGTGGTAAGATACAACTAACGAATCTTCATCTTTAGTTTTCTCTTTTTTAGATTCCTCTGTCCGGTTAACGGGCTTGATGATTCTTCTCTTTGGTTTGAGTGAGATGTTTTTAGTAACATTTGTCACAGTTTCGTGCTTCGTCAGTGAACGATGGTGATTTATAACCTGTCTGTTGTTCTTTTTCATCACAACACTTCTCTTTGGTTATTTTTCCTCAATGTGCCCTTGTGATACTGTTTTAACAGTTCCAAACCTAAAAAATATAGATTTCCTTGACTGAAATTATGGTGACTTTATTTCGTTTGCCTCAGGTCCCATTCCGTCAAAGACTGAGGTACGAGGCAAAATAGTAACATGAGAATTTGACAAATCTCAGGTTTGGAGTGGCACATCTAATCTGTCCAACACATATACTTTACCAGACAGAGGCTCCAAACAGTCGAAGTTACTCTTACGACGAACGGGGCCTTGACACTTGTTGTCATCAATTTCTTCACAGCTAATGTACGAAGTATTGAAACTTTTATTCTTCTTTGAAATTAGAACCTAGATAGGCTCGTTTGATGTGTAGCCAAGGCTGGTCTTGGGTATGTCAATCTTAAATCCTTGTTCCTTAAACTACTTTTCACCAGTAATTTCAGGAATGAGTCTCCCAAGACTCGCATGATTATCAAAGTCATACCTAGACTTAGCGAAAAGTTTGTATGCTCGTGGATCAAATCCTTCATTAGTTCTCTGATCTCGGAGTGATCCATGTTCCATTGTAGCTTGGGAAGGTTTGACTAATCCTTTTATTGGAGGCTTGACACAGACAGAGTTTTAAATCTTTGTGACAGGTAGAGTTAACTCTCCTTCCAATACTTGAAGATCTTCTTTCTCTTTTTTACTAGATATCTTTAACTTCACTTTTTCGCTTTGAATGATCTCGCTAACAGCCGGCTGTCTTTCTTGTCGCCGAGACTTTGGAACATACTTGAAAAGTGGCTTTGAATGATGTGCTTCAATTGAAACCTATCATTTATGAGTTATCTTGGTTTTGTAAGTAATTGAGACATCCCATGGGTCAGACGATGTTGAGGTTTCTTTTGCACGCTTATCTGTTTACACAGACAGATTGGGTGCCGAAACCTTTAAAGGTGTATCGGACTCTACGTAAAACTTTGCATCCGCAAAATGAACTTTTTCTTCTATAAACAATTTATGATCGGCTACCACCGTCTGTATACCATTTTTGCAATACTTGAAGCATTGATGGAGAGTCGATGGGATGACACTGTTACCATGAATCCAAGGTCGTCCTAACAGTAAGTTGTAAGGTGCCTTTGCATCAATTATATGGAATAGAGTGTCAGCATGAAGTTCACCAATGCGTAGCTTCAAAGGAATCATACCAATAACTCTTTGCCCTTCTTGATTAAAACCTTGGATAATGAGGCGACTATGAGCTAAATCATTAACGGTGATACCCAGATTTCTCATTACGAATTTCATCATGATATTGACTGTCGATCCGCCGTTGATTAAAATGTGTGTTACCTTCTATTTCTTTATGTAACCTGAGACAAAGATGGGACGATTATGCAGCTTTGATCCTAATTGGAGGTCTTCATCAGTAAAGGTGATTGTTGCACAACATGAGTTGAATGTTCTTGGAGTTACTTCTTTGTCATAAGATTTTTTGACAGAAGGTACATCTTCCGAAATCTTTTATACGACTTGTGAATCTCATACATCTTTATCAACTTCACTCTTATTTGCTTCCACCGTTGACAACATGTAAGTTGTCATGACCATGTCGTCGAAGTATCCTTCAGGAAAGAAGTCACGCAATATAATGGGCTTATAGACTATTTCGCTTAAGCTTGGCTCATCCGTCGTCGACAATCTATCAGTGTCTTCTTCTCTGTTGACTGACTGCTTATGACTAAACTGTGATTCTGCTTGACTTTGCCCCCTGTGAACATAATCAGTATTTTGAATCCTGACTTGTTTCTTATCTCGTTTTCATCTTGTAACCAAAGTCCATCGTTCGTCATTGTCTTGACAAATTTTGTCTTTTATTGTTAGATTGTTGACTGTATTTTCTTGAGACAAACAAATTTGAATTGGCGCAAACGAACCAAATTGGATGGTTATAACAGACGAGTTGGTGTTTGAAGATGGATATACAATCCCCGGAGCGGTTAGCGTCAATGAAACAACAGTATGATTTGTAGCCGCCACTTCGTCTGTTTCTAATAATATTTCCCTTGTTTTGCAAGATTCATCACTATGTCCTTGAAGATAAAACATTTTTCAGCCAGGTGACTGACAATGCGATGATATTTGCAATATTTTGGATCATTCACACACCCCATTTCTTATGGGCGTTTGCATTCGGGGAGTTGAATGACCTTATTGTTAAACAAGCATTCCAATATGCTCGGAATATCAGAGTCTGGGAATGGGTATTCCTTTAACTCCAATTCTTTGAGCGTCGGTCGTTGTTTCTCCCTTTCTTGAAACTGACGCGGCTTTTTGTCTGATTTCTCTTTATCTTTGACAGAGATCTTGACCGGTGCAGTAGTAATGGTCATGGATTGCTTAGCAGGGTTCTTCAACGGTTTTTCTATTTTCTTTCCATCTTTCTTGTCTTTGGGTGGTTCCACGACGGATAGTTCTTTAACACCACGAGAATTGATACTGATCTCCATGTCATGGGCGCGTATAGCCAACTCTTCAAATGCGCGAGGTTTTATACCTTGTAAAATATAAAGAAGGCTTCAATGCATGCCTTGCATGCACATCTCGACAACAAAAATTTCTGACAGGCAGTCTTTGCAGTCTAGACTTAGTGTTTGCCACTGGTTAATGTAGTCGATAACAGGCTCATCTTTCCATTGCTTTGCATTTGTCAGCTCAATCATACTGACAGTACGTCGAGTGCTATAGAATTGATTCAGGAATTCTCGTTTCATCTGCTCCTAACTATCAATCGACTCTGGCTTTAGATCAATATACCATTCAAAGGCATTTCCTTTCAGCGAACGAACAAACTGCTTGACCAATAAATCTCCTTCAATTTCGGCGTTATTACATGTCTCAATGAAATGAGCAATGTGCTGTTTAGGGTTGCTCTTTCCTTCAAATTGTTGAATCTTCAGAGGTTGGTATCCTAAAGGCATCCTCATGCTATCGATTCTTTATGTATAGGGTTTTGAATGTATAAGGGTGCTTTGAGAGACACCGCCATATTGTGTACGAATTGTATTCATTATCATATCCTACAATTATTGGACAGAATATGACGAAACTGACGAAGTGTGATTCGTTTGGTCACCCACTTGTTCTGATATGAGCGTTTGCTGATCACCATCGAAACGGATGCCTTGAGCACCCGTTTGCAAAGGGCTTGCCAACGGTCCTGCCTTTAGAGCATTTACAGATGGTGTTATCTGTGAAGGTTTTATTGCTGATTTCATCTGCGAAGGATTTCTAGACGAGTCGTCGGGACTTTGAGATTCCAACTTGTTTGTTAACGCAACAATTTGCGAGTCTTTTTCTTCAATGGTTTTTATGAGATTTTTGATTGCACGTGCCATCATTGCAATTTGCTCCTCCGCTGTGGTTGCGCCTGTCATCATTGCTGTGACGACATTTAAATGAGAAAGAGCTTGCGAAAGTCCTTTCGAGCCAAATGATTGTTGAGAAGTCTCAAGTAGTGGCTCTGAAAATGAACCAACGCTAGAGTTGGCATAAGAAATCAAGTGAGGTGAATCTGGTAATGACGCCAATTCTTGCAGAACGCCGGATTTCTTGGTTCTTTGAGCATCAGGGTTGCTAACATGAGTTTTTACACTCATTGTGCTAGCAAGATCAACTCCCACCAAATATTGCTGATGTTTAGAGGAAGCGAGAGACTGGGCCTTGCTACGTGTCATAGGGCCTATTGAAGAGCTTTCGTCAGTCGATGTATTAGTGTTAGTCACTAATTGACCTTAGAGGGGGGGGGGGGGGTGAATAGGGTATTCAAAAATATTTCTAACTCTTTTCGAAAATAAAACAAACTATAACAATTAATTAATTACTTCAATAGTCAAGTAAATATTTCGATGATAAATTCAATTCAATTAATCTAATAAATTATCACAAGACTAATTATAGCATACAAAATATTGAGGTAAATATAACATGCAAAATAATGAAGTAAATAGATATAGATAGAGAGATTGACACCCTGATTTTTTCGAAGTTCGGTAACTTCTACTCCTTGGCTCAAGAACCTCTTCTTGAGATTTTTCCCGATCCTTTCACTATGACTCTTCCTTCACAGGTGGAATAACAAACCTTTACACACGAGTTAACGAGCCCGTCACACAAGCAAGAGGACAAACCCCTCTTGAAGATCAATGAGTTTCACTCACTCAAGGATCACAATTCTTTTATAAAACAAGGAATCATTCAAGAACAAAAACATTCAAAAACCCTAAGGTTTTTATGGAAGATAGATCAATATAAGCTAAAGTGTTTTTGGTGATATTTCAACAATTCTAGATTTGTATTCTCAAAGGATAAAATCAATGAATGATTTTTAGAGAATAAGAAAAGATACTAGAGTTTAAAGCTTCAAAAGATTTGAGTAGAAAATCAAGCTTTTTGCTTCTTGCCTTCAATGACTTTTCAAAGAGTGGTAGAGAAGAAGATGAAGACTTGTAGATTTTTCTCACACTAGAACCACACTAACTCAAACCCACATCTCTTTCTTTTTATATGGAAGCATTAGGGTTTTGAGATTGGATCTTACTCAAAAAAATAGTCAAGAGCCGTTTGAAAATGTTGGAGAAAGTTGACACAAATGATGGGCAAAAGCATGGAGCAAAAGCCATTTAATTTTAAAATTCAGCACCCTTTAGTCAACTGCAGCAAGACCTTAGTCAACCATAACTTTCTTTCCAAATTGAAGCTAATTCATCGTCTTGCTCTAGTCGACTACAGGTCTGGTCTTAGTCGACTACAGGGCTGGTTTAGTCGACTACACAAAGGGTTTAGTCGACTACAGCTTGATCCTCAAAAATACACTTTTACTTCGTCATGCTATAGTCGACTATAGCAATGGGTTTAGTCGACTGCAAGACTGTTTAGTCGACTACACGAAGTGTTTAGTCAACTACAGCTCAATTTGAAATGAGACCTTAACTTTCGACTTTGTTTAGTTGACTATGGGATGGCTCTTAGTCGACTACAACTCTAAAAATCTGATTTTTGGGTTCGGTTAATTTATCACTTGAGCTTATAGGATTCACCAACACATAAAATACCTTGTTACAATGATCGCACCCTGACATATCTACCCCGAGTCTTGAGTCTTCGGCATTCGCTTTTCGTTTATCATTTTTTCCTTCTATTTTTGCGCTTGAATTCCTTTGTCGCTTTTCTCTTTTTGTGCTTGCATGCTTTCCGAATGATTTTCCTATTCTTACTAAAATGTTTAACTCAAAATCACATTAGTACCAAACACGCTTGAATGGTTTGTTATCATTAAAGCATGGAGTTATTGTTTAAGAATAAATTTCAAAGCCAACAATCTCCCCCTTTTTTATGATGACAAAACATTTCGTGTTTGTCCAGAAATGGTGAAGTATCAAGTGATACTCCCCCTCAATATGTGTATTACATGGTCCACCTTAGTAAATAGATTTTTGCAATTTCATACAATAGCATGGAGCCACACATAAACATAACTTGCATACACGAAAACAACTAACTTTTCCCCCTTTGGCAACATCAAAAAGGCGGGAAGTATGTTTGAGTACCGAATTTTCCATGCTAATACATCAGCATCTAAAGCCATCCCAATTTCTCTACGAATTTTCGAAAAAGAATCCTCTGGAAGAGGCTTTGTGAAAATATCCGCTAATTGATTTTTAGTGTCAATAAAAACCAATTCAACATCACCTTTAGCTACATGATCACGTAAGAAATGATGCCTTATTTCAATGTGCTTGGTGCAAGAGTGTTGAATGGGATTCTTAGATATGCAAATGGCACTAGTATTATCACATTTAATAGGTACATGATTGAAAACAAGACCAAAATCAAGTAGTTGTTGCTTAATATAAAGAGTTTGAGCGCAACTACTACCGGCCACAACATATTCGGCTTCGGCTGTAGACAATACAATATAATTTTGCTTATTACTTGATCAAGATACTAGGGAGTGTCCTAGAAAATGACATCTGCCGCTTGTGCTTTTTCGATCCACTTTGCATCCGGCAAAGTCGGCGTCCGAATGGCTAATAAGATTAAGTTTAGTGCCACGTGGATACCAAAGTCCTAAGTTAATCATACCACTAAGGTAGTGAAAAATACGTTTCACGGCTAGCAAGTGAGATTCTTTAGGACAAGATTGAAAACGAGCACATAACCATACACTAAACATTATATCCAGTCTACTAGCGGTTCAAACTTCCAATCATGCCTCTATATTTAGTAATGTCTACACATTTACCATTTTCATCTTTGTCTAGCTTAATAGAGGTACTCATATGAGTTATGGCATGTTTGGTTTCCTCCATACCAAATCGCTTTAGCAAATCTTTAGTGTTCTTAGATTGGCTAACAAATAAGTCATCCGAGCTTTGCTTGATTTGCAACCCTAAGAAGAAGTTCAACTTACCCATCATACTCATTTCAAATTCATTTTGCATACTTGTAGCAAATTCTTTGTAAAGAGAGATATTTGTTGATTCGAAAATAATGTCATCAACATATATTTGGACAAGCAACAAATTACTTTTAACGGTTTTTGTAAAAAGAGTATTATCAACTTTACCTTTTGCAAAACCCTTTTGAATAAAAAAATCACTAAGCCTTTCATACCAAGCTCTAGGGGCTTGCTTCAAACCATACAAGGCTTTAGACAATTTGTAAACATGATTTGGAAAAAGTTCATTTTCAAAATCGGGTGTTTGCTTTACAAACACTTCTTCATCTATAGTGCCATTTAGAAAAGCATTTTTGACATCCATTTGATAAAGAATAACATTTCTAGATGATGGAAATGTAAAAAGCATTCTAATTGCTTCTAATCTAGCTACTGGTGCAAAAGTCTCATCGTAGTCAATGCTTCCTCTATATTATATCCTTGAGCTACCAATCTTACTTTATTTCGAATGATCACTCCATTTTCATCCTTTTTCTTACGAAAAATCCATTTTGTGCCTATTATTGTTTGATTCGCGGGTTGAGGAACTAAATGCCAAACTTGATTGCGTTCAAATTGGTTTAACTCCTCTTGCATGGCCACGATCCAAAAATCATCACATTGAGCTTCGTGGAAGTTTTTGGGCTCGATTTGGGACACAAAAGCCATGTAATTGCATAAGTCTCTAAGTTGAGATCATGTGCTAACACCTTATGAAGGATCACCTATGACTTGGTCAAGAGGATGATTGTATACAATCCTCCAAGATTTAGGAATTGAGCTTGTCAAGTCATCATTAGATTGATTCCCAACTTCATTCTTTTCCATTTGGCTACTTGATGAGTTGGAGATATTATGGTTATTTAAATTATCCTCAATCCCTACAACTTCATCATCGTCTAGATCAACTCTAGGTAATGGTAGTGGTGGTGATTCATCAAAAACAACATGAATAGACTCGACCATGGTTATAGTCCTCTTGTTAAAGACTCTAAAAGCTCTACTTCTCGAAAAATATCATAGAAAAATTGCTTCATCCTATTTGGAGTCGAATTTTCCCAAGTTATCCTTATCATTTAGCATAAAACATTTACAACCGAACACCTTGAAATACCCAATATTGGGTTTTTGACCATTCCATAATTCATAAGGTGTTTTTCCCAATTTCATTCAAATAATGTCTCTGTTTATAACATGACAAGAGGTGTTTACCGCTTCCGCCCAAAGGCTTCGGGGAAGGTTGTGTTCATTTAACATGGTTCTAGCCATTTCTTGCAATGACCTATTCTTTCTTTCAACCACACCATTTTGTCGAGGGGTTCTAGGAGTCTAGAGATCATAAGATATGCCAAGTTCATCACATAATTTCTCTATGATTGTCAAATTCCCTACCCCTATCACTTCTAATTTTCTTGATTTTCAAATCTTTTTCATTTTGAATGACTCTATAAAATTTGTCAAGAATGGAGTGAGTTTCATTTTTATGAGCAAGAAAGTGAACCCAAGTATATCCAGAGTAGTCATCGACTATAACAAGTACATAGAGTTTCCCAGCTAAGCTAGTCGTTATCTCCGGACCAAAAAGCTCCATGTGAAGTAGCTCTAATGGTCTAGAAGTGGTAATGTCTTTTTTTTTCTTGAAAGAGGACTTTACTTGCTTGCCTACTTGACACGCATTACATACTTTATCTTTTAAAAATTATCTTTGGGAGGCCTTTGACTAAATCATTTTCGGATAAGCGATGAATGAGGTCCATACTTGTATGTCCTAAGCGTCTATGCCATAACCAACTATTTTCGTTAGATGTGACAAAATATTTAACATCTTGTTCATGCAATTCACATAGCAACATAGTATACAAATTTTCGTTTCTTTCAGCATTGAACAATTGCATTCTATCTTTCTCAACTAAGCATGCATTGGTCTTAAAAATAACATCATAGCCATTGTCACACAATTGACTAATGCTAAATAAGTTATGCTTCAAACCATCAACCAAAAACACATTATCTATAAAAAGAATAGAGGATACACCAATGGCGCCGATCCTAATAATTTTTCCTTTTGAGCTGTCCCCAAAAGTGACGTTTCCTCCTTTATAGGATTTTAGAGAAATAAACTTTGATTTGTCTCCCGTCATATGCCTTGAGCACTGCTATCAAGAAACCATTTTTCCTTTCAGGCGAACTTCAAGCATACCTACAAAACAAATTTAAGTAATATTCATTGGTATCCAATTTGTTTTGGGTCTACTAGGGTTAGAGAGAGATGCAATTGTTCTTTTTGGAACCCAAATTATTTTTGTTACAACATTCTCCTTTCTACGTAATCACGCAATGGTTCCCTTTGGAACCCAAATCATTTTTATTATCACTTTCTTCTTTCTAAGTAAACATGCATTTGCCTTATGTCCTTTTTCCTTACAACAATAACATGTAACATGCTTATGATCATTTGAGGATGCATGAGAGGATTGTCTTGTAAATGTATGCCTCAATAATTTTCTCTTTTTCAAGATAAGAGTATCTTTGTCAAAAACATCATACCCTAAACCAATTTTATCAAATGTACTCCTTTGTTTTCCTAGTGTAATGCTTAAATTTTCTTTTCCTTTTGTAAATTTTGCTAAGATATTTATTTGATCATCTATAGTCTTTTTCAATGATACATTCTCCTTTTCTAGCTCAATGCTTTTATCATCCCTTACACTTGAAGAAATTATTGAAAAACATGTTAAACTACATGAAGACTTAGCTTTCTTAAGTAAAATGTGTTTCCTAGCTAATTTTTCAAATTCATCATGCAATTCTTCAAATGCATCTTGTAATTCATTATAAGAAGAGAGAAGTTCATCATATGATAATTTATCTTTATCTAATGCATATGAATTTAAATGTACCTCATTTTCATTTGACATGAGACAAAGGTTTGCCATTTCCTTGTCATTTTCTTCCTCATCCGAATCACATGAGTCATAATCATCCCATGAAGCATTCATAGCCATTTTGTTTGGCCTTTTCTTGTTCTTTTTTTTGAGCTTGAAACAATCAGACCTATAGTGTCCCGACTTTCCACAATTGTAGCAAGTTAGAAGCTCGCCTCTTTGCTCGTTCCTCTTTATGAATCTACCACCGTTGGATTTCTTTCTTTGAAGAAAACTTTTGAATTGTTGGGTGAACAATGCAATGTCCTCATCTACCTTTTCTTCACATGACTCATTTGCTTCATTTTTGGTAGAAGCTTGCAACGCCATGCCTTTTCTTGGCTTAGTACTTTCTTCATGAGTTTTTAGGGTAATTTCCCAAGTGAGAAGAGACCTGAAAATCTCATCAAGGCTTATAGTGTTGAGATCATGTGCTTCTTTAATCGCTGTTACTTTTGCATCCCATTTGTCCGGAAGGCTTCTAAGAACTTTATGTGAAACATCGAATCTAGGAATAATTCTACCAAGATGCTTTAGTTTATTCAAAATATTTGTAAAACGAGACATCATGGAATTTACATTTTCATCATCCTTCATGGTAAATAATTCATATTCATGCATGAGTATGTTAATTTTGGATTCTCATACTTGAGAGGTTCCTTCATAAGTAACTTCTAGCTTATCCCACATTTCTTTAGCCGTTAAACAAGTAGATACACGATTAAATTCATTTGGACTCAATGTATAATTTAAATTAACCTTGGCTTTAGCATTATAAGACATAAGCTTACGGTCATCATTATCCCATTCATTTGGTAGTTTCGGAATTGTTTTTCCATCTACAACTTTGGTGACAACAAAAGGTCCATCAACAATGACTTGCCAAATTTGGTAGTCAATAGCTTGAAGAAAATCTTTCATTCTAGTATTCCAATAGCTATAGTTTGATCCATCAAACCATGAGGGCCTATTGTTAGATTGTCCTTCAATGTGAGTGACTAAGTGTGAGGCCATGATCGTTCTCTAAGACGGTTAAGTCTAAAATTAATAGAGATTAGACTCTGATACCAATTTTTAGTCACTAATTGACCCTAGAAGGGGAGGGGGGGGGGTGAATAGGTTGTTCAAAATATTTCTAACTCTTTTCGAAAATAAAACAAACTATAGCAATTAATCAATTACTTCAATAGTCAAGTAAATATTTCAATGAAAAATTCAATACAATTGATCTAATAAATTATCACAAGACTAATTATAGCATACAAGATATTGAGATAAATATATCATGCAAAATAATGAAGTAAAGAGATAGAGATAGAGAGATTGACACCAAGATTTTTTCGAGGTTCGGTAACTCCTACTCCTCGGCTCAAGAAACTTTTCCCGATCCTTTCACTATGGCTCTTCCTTCACAGATGGAATAGCAAACCTTTACAAACGAGCTAATGAGCCCGCCACACAAGCAAGAGGACAAACCCCTCTTGAAGATCAATGAGCTTCACTCACTCAAGGATCACAATCCTTTTATAAAACAAGGAATCATTCAAGAACAAAAACACTCAAAAACCCTAAGGTTTTTATGGAAGATAGATCAATATAAGCTAAAGTGTTTTTGGTGATATTTCAACAATACTAGATTTGTATTCTCAAAGGATAAAATCAATGAATGATTGTTAGAGAATAAGAAAAGATACTAGAGTTTAAAGCTTCAAAATATTTGAGTAGAAAATCAAGCCTTTTGCTTCTTGCCTTCAATGGCTTTTCAAAGAGTGGTAGAGAAGAATATGAAGACTTGTAGATTTTTCTCACACTAGAACCACACTAACTCAAACCCACATCTCTTTCTTTTTATATGGAAGCATTAGGGTTTTGAGATTGGATCTTACTCAAAAAAATAGTCAAGAGCCGTTTGAACATGTTGGAGAAAGTTGACACAAACGATGGGCAAAAGCATGGAGCAAAATCCATTTAATTTTAAAATTCAACACGCTTTAGTCGACTGTAGCAAGGCCTTAGTCGACTACAACTTTGTTTCTAAACTGAAGCTAATTCATCGTCTTGCTCTAGTCGACTATAGGTCTGGTCTTAGTCGACTACATGGCTGGTTTAGTCGATTACACAGAGGGTTTAGTCGATTGCAACTTGATTCTCAAAAATACAGTTTTGGTTTTTCACACTATAGTCGACTACAACAATGGGTTTAGTTGACTACACGAAGTGTTTAGTCGACTACAACTCAATTTGAAATGAGACCTTAACTTTCGACTTTGTTTAGTTGACTATGGGATAGGTCTTAGTCGACTACAACTCTAAAAATCTGATTTTTGAGTTCGGTTAATTTATCACTTGAGCTTATAGGATTCACCAACACATAAAATACCTTGTTACAATGATCGCACCCCGACCTATCTACCTCGAGTCTTGAGTCTTCGACTTTCGCTTTTCATTGATCATTTTGTCCTTCCATTTTTGGGCTTGAATTCCTTTGTCGCTTTTCTCTTTTTGTGCTTGTATGATTTTCCTATTCTTGCTGAAACACTTAACTCAAAATCACATTAGTACCAAACACGCTTGAATGGTTTGTTATCATCAAAACATGGAATTATTGTTTGAGAATAAATTTAAAAGCCAACAGGGCCTTGTTGAAGAACTTCCGTTAGTCGATGTATTTTTTGGCTTTGTGTCGTGTTTTGTGACATCTTTGGCGGTAGTCTTTGCTGCAACTTCTTTTTTGCTCGTTTGAATCCTCGGGGGTGCCATAGATTCTTACACGGAAAAACTTTGTAGATTTGTTGTAGGAGAAAGAGATGGGAGGCAGAGGGGTCCCATCAGGCGTGCCACAATTTTTTAGACAACAAATTGTGAGTCCGATAATCAAGGAACGAAAGATGAGAACAAATCAGAATTTTATTGATAATAGCGAGGGTACAATCCTCTATTCTACTATTTACAATAGAAAGAAAAGAAATCCTCCGATTCGATCTCCTTTGTGGTTTGAATCCAAGGGCAGTGATGCTAGATCTTGAATCAACAGGTATTTGGATGAAGAACGACACGTTGTAATGTGCTTTTTGTTCTTCTTTTGATTTGAGAAGTGATATGGAATATGGAGAAGGGTTGTAGAAATTATGTAAATTTTCTCTCTGCTCCCAAAAATCCCCTTCATTCTTCATATTGTCTATATTTATAGACAACTTACACCAATAGAATGAGGACATGTGTCCTATGTAGATAATATCACAATTATAATATTATAAATGTAATAATTTTCATTTAATCATTATTTGTTTAATTGAAAAATAATAATTATTATTATTTAACCAAGTGGGTTTGGGCTTAGTTAAATAATTTAGATTAATCGAATAAAATATTGGGCTAATCAATTTGGGCCATTGGGTTTAGACCCATAAAACTTTAGGGTCTACACCCATGACATAGGTTTCATTTAGGTTTACAGGGACAGCTAGGAGAGGAGCAAAAAGGAGAAGAAAATTAAAGGGACTATGAGTAACATAGGGACGGCGTCCCTCTGACCTTGTTAGTTCCATATATCCTCTTGACGGCACTGTTGTCACAAGTGATTAAGAAAAAATTAGCACTAAGTAAGGGAAATTACTAAGTTCCGACAAACGACACAAAGATAGTATAAATGTGGGGGTGAAGAAGTAAAAAGGGGACTAGTTTCTTGCTTAGTTCGCTGCAACCATGATGGAGATAGGTAAGTAATTTGATTGGAATTGGTATATGAAATTGAATGTTTGGTGTTGATTTCTTCAATTACTTGTTGGTCTTTGAAAGATTGTTATTTGTGGAGTTGTGCTAAAAATTACACTATTAAACTATATAATCTTGAGTAAATTTGGTATGATTGTTAATTGTGCTAAATGGGGTTGCCCTTGCTTTTCATGTACTGGTTTTTTGGGAGAAGAGGTTGCGTAGACACATTCTAGTGCGGGTAATTGGCTGTGATCCATGGTAATAAAATTTGAGTTGGATATATGTGGCCTTGATTGACTGTTCTTTTGATATATGTGATTATATTAATTTCATATATGTGTTTGGTTCATATGAATTTAATGTTTTATTGAAAAGGAAGACGTCTTTGTATTTTGTTTCCCTTGAATTGAAATAGAGAAGGGATTGTTGTGTTTTGGTATGAAAATCGTTTGATTCAAGGATCCTGATTCGAGTAGCAATTGGCCTTACGTAACACGAAAGGGGTGAAATTAGGAAATTTGAGAAAGTAGGGTATGAGTTACCCTGGGGTGCAAGACCCGAAACTCGCATGGAAGACCCTTGTTTGGGTAGGGAGAGCTGGGTCCATGTTGGTCGAAGGGGAAGGGACAGTGGGACACTCTTGGTTGCACGCGAGTTGCGCAACGTTTAGTTGTTGATATTTGGTTTTTTGGGAATGGAAATTGCAATATTCAGATAATGTTTTCTAACAGTTAAATACAAAGAAACTTTGTGGGCTCTAAGAGGTTTGAACCATATTACCTTTGTTGCTTTACTTGTTCTAAAGTGCCAAATATTTGTTCAGATTTGTAATTACCCACATGTTAGTTATACTATTACTTCTCTACTGGGCTTTAGAGCTCACCCCTTTATTTGTTCCCCTCCCAGAAGCATGCACCTTGATGCAAGACTAGGTTGACGCTAGGACTAAAGTATTCATGACATGAAGCTTTATACTCACATACTTGTTGATTTGCATGTAGTTGAAAGATTTTTGTGTATTTTCATAAACAAATATTCTCTCTTGAGTTGTAATATTTTGAGATGTATAATAATGGTTTGTAAACTTCACATGCAATATGCTTGGTATCTGGTTGGTGGACCCCTTTGAAATTGAGATTCTGAATGGATAATTTGAAAGGGATATTATCAGTAAACCCCCTATAGTTTCATTTTTGATCAATTAACCCCCCTCCAGTTTAGAAAACCCTCTTATGGTAAGCAAAATGTATCAACTTGCCCTCCTCCCTATAATTTTAGACCAAAATACTCCTGAAGTTTAATTAAATTAAAAATATATAGATAAAATTCAAAAAATATATATACATCATTCGTAAAAAAATATATAAAAATTACAAAAAACATATAAAATTCAAAAAAATATATAAAATTTGAAAAAATATATAAAATTCGTAAAAAAATATATAAAATAAAATAAAAACATATAAAATTCATAAAAATATATATATAATTCGTAAAAAATATATATAATTCGTAAAAAACATATATAAAATTTAAAAAACATATAAAATTCATAAAAAATATAGAAAATGAAAAACCATATAAAATTCGAAACAAATATATAAAATTAAAAAAAAAAACATATAAAATTCGAAAAAACAAATAAAATTCGTAAAAAATATATAAAATTCAAAATATATATATATATAATCCTTTAGCACACAACAATAGTATATTCAAACAAGATTATCCAAAAAAAAAAGGGTAGGAAAATCATAATACAATCCAAGAAAGTGCTATTCCACTATTTTTGATTTTTTTTTTCAAAAAAATTTAGATGTCACAATAGAGTATATTCATAGTTTTTAAATAATTTGTGGTGTTAAAAGTGCTATTTTAGAAGTCAATTGCTTTTTTTCATTTCCATGCAATAACCAAAGTATGAATTGAACTAACCCTTTTTTAATATGGAGGGTCCAACATAATCTACTCATTCCTTTGGCTATGTGATCCATGGTAATAAAATTTGAGTTGGATATATGTGGCCTTAATTGGCCTTGATTGACTGTTCTTTTGATATATGTGATTATATGAATTCCATATATGTGTTTGGTTCATATGAATTGAATGTTTTATTGAAAAGGAAGACGTCTTTGTATTTTGTTTCCCTTGAATTGAAATAGAGAAGGGATTGTTTTGTTTTGGTATGAAAATGGTTTGATTCAAGGATCCTGATTCGAGTAGGAATTGGCCTTACATAACACGAAAGGGGTGAAGTTAGGAAATTCGAGAAAGTAGGGTATGAGTTACCCTGGGGTGCAAGACCCAAAACTCGCGTGGAAGACCCTTGTTTGGGTAGGGAGAGCTGGGTCCAGGTTGGTCGAAGGGGGAGGGATAGTGTGGGACACTCTTGGTTGCACACGAGTTGTGAAACCGTTTAGTTGTTCGATATTTGGTTTTTTGGGAATCGAAATTCCAAAGTTCAATAATGTTTTCTGTTTTCTAACAGTTAAATACAAAGAACTTTGTGGGCTCTGCGAGGTTTGAACCATATTACCTTTATTGTTCACCGTGTTCTAAAGTGCCAAATGTTTGTTCAGATTTGTATTTACCCACATGTTAGTTATAGTATTACTTCTCTACTGGGCTTTAGAGCTCACCCCTTTATTTGTTCCCTGGTTGTCGCTAGGACTAAAGTATTCATGCCATGAACCTTTCTACTCACAGACTTGTTGATTTCCATGTCTAGAAGTTGAAAGATTTTTGTGTATATTTTCATAAACAAATATTCTCTCTTGAGTTGTAATATTTTGGGATGTATAATAATGGTTTGTAAACTTCACATGCAATAAAATATGTTTGGATATGAGATGTATATCTGAACTAGGATTTGGTTGGTGTATGGGTTGCTGGACCCTTTTGAAATTGAGATTCTGAATGCATAATTGAAATGGAGTAAATCTTATATTCTACTATACTTAAATGGTTTAGCGCTTCCGGGAGTTAATAGTTATGGGGCATGTTGCCGAAAATTTTCCCAAATGCGATTTTAAATAAACATGCCTTTTTCAGGAATTGAAAGGAATAAATTTTCGAGATAAAGTTATTATTTCACCGAAACAAATCAACTTACTCTTTTTTTTTTTTTTTTTTAATTCATCACAGCTCGGGTTTTGGGTCTTAATATTCGGGACATGACATGTTAGTAGAAACGGTCAAATTCAGGGAGCAAAGAAGCGGAAGGAAGAGAATGCCAGGCACATCAAGAACCTCCTTCAACTCATCATCGCCTGCAATGTATTTCTCTTCTCTCATTTTAGCTTTTTCATTTACTTTCTGTTAGATAAAATTACACAGAACAATTTTCCTATGGCCTAAAGCTGTGAATATATATAGGTTATATATCTGTTGGTAAGGGCGGGGATATTCTATTCCAGTTTCAATTGGAAGCATTTGGTTGGCTTCGTCCTCACTTCTGTTGCCCACTTTATACCCTATAAACAACTTGCTTTGATGGCCAAGCCAGCCTATGCTGATGATGGTGAGCTTTTAGAAGGTGGCTTTGATATGAGTACTGCCGGAGTTTGTGGGTATGTGTTTTTTCTCATGTATTCGTTGTTTTTATGTCTTCCCCTTGTTGGGATAATATTTCTCATCTATATATCCGAACCCACATCATATTGCGTAATTGTAGATAACGTTTGTATTTTGGAAGGAGCCATCAGTTAAGGTCACAGATTGAGTCTTTTAGCCTATATTATTTAGAAATATACGTTGGCTTGATTTTTAGTGGCTTGGCAAGTTGCAGTTGTAAGTTGTAGGTTTCGGAGAGTTGAATGTTGTGGATATCTGCCTGGCAAGAGTGGGAACTTAATGAAGCTCTCTTTCACAATTTATATTCTTCGACTATTCTTATGGAGGAGGTTGCTATGAGGTGGATTATATTGAAATTTAAAGTACTGGGAATCAAATTCGCTCACTGATTCTATGTGGTAAAACAAATTTGCTTCCAAAGTAGCTTCCTTTGGCTAGACAAAAGTGCCTGCGAAGATTTTGACCGTTGATAATTTGACAGAGAAGCAGTAATTTGAAACTTCTTGGTACTAAATTATTAGGTAATGTAGATGGCACATACATATACAGAGTGACAAAGATAGAGAATAAGTCTTTTAATATATGTCCCATTTATCCAGACTGTGTTTCAACTATTAGCTAAACATCTATCGTGGTTCACTCTTGGGCAACACTTTGGTCAAATTACCTAGAATTAATAGCTTAATGCTGGTATCTTCTATTGGATGACGAAGTCATATTGCCTCATTTTCAGTCTAGAAGTTTTTTATTTTTCTTTCTTTCCTTTTTTCTTTTGTAAAGGAAAAAAATATTTTAGGGCAATGTTCTTCGAATTGGCTATTATTTAGTTTTGTGAAAGATAATGATGTAATGGAAAAAATATTTTATGCCAACATTCTTCGAATTGGCGATTATGAAAAGATATAGTATGTTTTGTGAAAGATAATGTTGTACTTGATAATAAATAGAGAGTTGATATCTCAATTTTTTTTAATCCATTCTTAGCATTCTTTACTGTTCGAGGAGGAACTCTATTACTGGAGCATGTGGACCGATTCCAAGTTCTAATACAAAGGGCAAAGCTCCAAATAGTAGACAAAGAAATGTATGCACTACACACAAAGTCAAGTTAGTAGTCTATCTAAGGTTCTCTTGCTGGAGAACCCAGTCAAAGACAATATGATTGGAGACTTGCATAAGGCAAGATCATTCTAACTTTCGGTTTAGGGTTCATATTGAAAGGATGTGGAAATAAAAAAATCGTTCAGTGAGTGTATATGCAGTCACTCCACAAGAAAGCTCTCATTTGATGTGCTAGATCCGGTTCAGAGAGGGTCCAATCTAGATTCAAGATCAAACAATACCTTTACCCCTAACTCACCTTCCTATTTTATCCACATACTAGTTAGGCATATAACCTTTCCTTGCATATGCTTATCACCTTTTATCTTTCAGTCTTCTGTAACTTGTATAAACTTGAGTCCAGCTGTAGTCAATACATACCGGTTATTTTCAAATTTTCCCTCAACTGTTTAGTTTCATTAGTGGCTAACCAAGTGTTATACCATGTCCATTGTGTTTTGCAGATATTTACATGATGTAATTTACATTACGAGCTTCGTGCAACAAATGTCCATTATTTCCAAAACATTTTGGTTTGGTCTGGTCTAATCTGATCTGAAAAAGTCTGTTTGGTAAGCGGTCTGGTCTTACTATTTATTTATTATTGGGTTAAGGGCACTAAACCCCCCTCATCTTTCTTCTCTCTCTCAACTAACCCCCTGAACTATACTTTTTACACAAAACTCCCTAAACTATCCCAACTTTTACAATTCACTCCATTCCGTTATAACACCGTTAGAATAATTTGCACTCAGATCCCCTGAGGTTTTGGTTAATTGCACTCGCCCCTTGAGATTTTATTTTATTTTGCAATGACACCCCTAAAGGGGAGAAATGACCGAAATGCCCTTGTGTTGTCTCCCTTATTTTATGAGACAAATATCTATGTGGTGAAATTACCTCCATGCCCCAAGATGAAAACCCTATAATGTATATATATCTATAAAACAATCTAAAATGTGAGGGGTTGAGAATATTTTCAAACATTTTCTTCAAAATAAAAATTACTGAATGAATATGTATTAGTTGAAGTGTAACTCTAAGGAGTATGTCAAAACGATATAGAGTAAAAGAAAAGGGGTTGAAAATATTTCAATACTTTTAAATAATAATAATAATTAATTAATATGCATTACTTGAAGCGTAACTCTAATGAATATTTCATAAGATATATAGTAAAGATATAAGACAAGGGGTTATAAATATTTTCATATATATTTTTTAAAAATTAATTAATTAATATACATTAATTGAAATGTAACTCTAATGGATATTTCATAAGATATAGAGTAAATATATACGACAAAAGGTTATAAATATTTTCATATTGTTTTTTAAAAAAATTAATTAATTAATATAAATTAAATGAAATGTAACTCTAATGGATATTTCATAAGATATAGCGTAAATATATAAGACAAATATATTTTGGCAAGGAAAACTAATATAACTTAAAATACAGAAATCTGTATATTTATCTATCTATCTATATATTACTAATAAAAACACAATGACTGTCTAATATTTCGATTCATTATTACCTTTTACAATATAAAAAATTATAATAAGTAAAGTTTGACATTATTTAAAGTATAAGGGCTTAAATTAACTTTACAAAAAAATTAATAAATAATAAATCATTTGTCATATGTTTATAAAAATATAAAAAATTACAATAAGTAAAGTTTGTTATTATTTTACAGTGTAAGGGTTTAAATTAATTTTACACAAAGAATAATAAATTATAAATCGTTTGTAACATTTTTATACATTTATCACCTTTTACAATATAACAAAAATTATAATTAAAATGTATTACTACTTGTTTAAATTGTAGGAGTTGTATATTATTTATTTAAAAAATAAATTAAATTATATGAGCTCACAAATATTTTATACCTGTATCACCTTCAAAAATACAAAAAAAAAAAATCATAAATAAAGTGTATTTTTATTATTTAATGTAAAATGTCACTGTATTAGTTTTAGGAAAAAATTAAAAAATGATAACTTTTGGGGCTTATATTACAAAAATGACAATTTAAAAAAATAATTTAAAGAAATGTGATAATATTTCAAAAATTATTGTATCCAAAGTACTTGAAAAGTTTTTCAAATTGAGCTTAAGACACACGGGTTGTTTGGTCCATTAATTTAGCCAACATGTCTTTTACACTAAAGCAAGGGCACAAGAGTCATTTCATGGGCTCTTCACCCTTTCAGGGGGTGTCATTGCAAGAAAAATAAAATTTTAAGGGACGAGTGCAATTGACCAAAACCTCAGGGGATCCGAGTGTAAATTATCCTAACTTAACTAACGGTGTTATAACGGAATGAGGTTAAATGCAACACTTCAATAGTTTAGGGGGGCAATGCTTAGTTTAGGGGGGTTAGTTGAGAGAGAGAAGAAAGATGAGGGGGGTTTAGTGCACTTAACCCTTTATTATTTATTATAATATTTATTTATGTATTATTTATTTCTTTATTTATTATTTCTTCACTTTATAATATATTTTATTATTTTATTATTTATATTATTAAATTATTATTTATTAATTTATATATTAATTTATAAATATATTCTATTTATTTATTATTATTTTATTATTTAATTCATTTAATTTATAAATTATTTATTCATTTTTAATTATTTAAAAATATATTTTATTAATTTAATATTAATTTATTATTATTATGAAGTATTTATTCATTATTATATTTACTTATTATTTATTATTATCTATTTATTATTATATCTATTTATTATTTTTTATTATATTTATTTATTATTATTATTTATTTCATATTGTTTATTATTTATTATTTTTATTATATTTTTAAATATGTTTTATGTAATTTATTATTATTATTTATTATTTACTCCATTTATTATTATTATTATATTTATTTATTATTATTGTATTCATTTTTTATTATTATTATGTTTTATTTAATTTATTATTTATATTATTAATTATTCATTTTTAATTATTTATAAATATATTTTATTATTTATTCATTTATTTATTATTATTATATTCATTTTTTATTATTATTAGGTATTATTTATTTCATTTTGTTTATTATTTATTATTTATATTTTATTTTTAAAATATGTTTTATTTAATTTATTATTATTATTATTATTAGTTTTTTATTATTTTTTATTAATTTTTAATTATTTATAAATATATTTTATTAATAAGACCAGACCGGACCACCAGGAACCACCTTTTTTTTTTGTTTGAAATGAGGCAATTTTGGTCTGATTTGGTCTTACTTGGTCTAACCAAAAATTTGGGACCAATGCTACTAAACACGGTCTGGTCCCATAAAACGCAAGACTAGACCAGACCAGACCACCTACCAAACAGGGCCTTTGGTACATATATTTAGGGTCTGTTTGGAAACGCTCCCGCTTCTGCTTTGAAACAGGTTTGGAAGCTGAAGCGTAGCGAAACAAGTTTTTTTTGAAGCGGAAGCATGTTTGGTACTGATGATTCTGATATGAGAAAAATGAAAGCTGAAGCATGCAGAACATGTTTGGTGGAACTGCTAATTTCCTAAAATGTGAAAGCAAAACATGTTTAGTGAATTCAAATAATTTGAAATTCTGTTTTTTTTTTTTTTTTGGATTTTAGATTGAATAAAAATTGTATTGCACAAGACCTCTCATTTGGATATTGTAAATAAATTTTTTATTTTTTGTAAACTATAATTTTAGATAAAAATAATTTTATTTTTGTAAACTATAAAATTTTTTGTAGGTAAATTCTAAATTATAATATTGTATTGCACATGACCTTTGGTTATAATATTTTATTTTGGGTAAAGTGCATAAAACCCTCCTCAACTATTGCCCTATGAGCATAAAATCCCCCTCAACTATAAAAGGGGCAAAAAAAATCCCTCAACTATCCCAATTGGGTGCAATTTACCCCATCCCTATTGCAAAATTACAATTTTACCTTAAAAAAAATAAAATAAATTATTTTAAGCGATAATTAATATATATAAAATTCAAAAAACAATACATTAAATTTTGAAAAAAATTTAAAATTTGAAACAAATATATAAAATTCAAAAAATATATATATGTAAAATTCAAAAATAATATATTAAATTCCGAAAAAAATTAAAATTTGAAACAAATATGTAAAATTTGAAATATATATATAATTAAAAATATATATATTAAATTTCAAAAAAAATTTAAAATTCAAAATTTATATATTTTTTTCGAATTTTATTTTTTGAAATATATATATTTTGAATTTTATATTTTTTTTTTCAAAATTTATATACTTTTTTCGAATTTTATATATTTTTTAAAATTTTATATATTTTTTTCAAATTTTATATATTTTTCGAAATTTAAAATAATTTTTTGGAATTTTATATATTTATTTCAAATTTTATATATTTTTCAAAATTTATATATTTTTTTCGAATTTTATTTTTTGAAATATATATATATATTTTGAATTTTATATTTTTTTTCGAATTTTATATATATTTTTTGAATTTTATATATATTTCAAAATTTATATACTTTTTTTGAATTTTATATTTTTTTTCGAATTTTATATATTTTTTAAAAATTTATATATTTTTTTCAAATTTTATATATTTTTTGAAATTTAAAATAATTTTTTGGAATTTTATATATTTATTTCTAATTTTATATATATTTTCGGAATTAAATTCTTTTTTTGAAATTTTATACATTTGAAGCAAACCTAACATGTTGCAAAGAATTTGGTTGCAATTGGGAGAATTTGGAAGCAACTTTTAATGAGCCCCACTAAAAATAGTGATGGGAGCAAGTGGAAGCAAGGTGAGCCTTGCTTCCAAATTTGAGGTGTTGCTCTAGAGTGCTTCCAGATTTTGGAAGCGGGAGCAACCAACCAAACATGACTGCTCTGTGAACAGTAATAGAAGCAGGAGCAAAAGCAGGAAGCGAGAGCGTTACCAAACATGCCCTTAGTGGTAAGTGCTATTTCCAGTACTATATGAATTACAGAATAAAAGGACAATTGCGTAAGTTATTGTAATTGTAGATTTAAGTAAATCACTTCGTTTGCAGATTGACTGGAACAACATTATATCTATGTTTATATGGTCCACTCAATAGGGTGGCTTTGAAGCAGTTTGACTAAGAAATGAAATTTTTTGAGAATGTCATATCTCAACCAATACTCTTATGAACTGTTGTTGTTATGATATTATTATTAGTAGAACCTACTAGAAAATATATGATAGCACGTGGGAGGTTATGTACTCTATTATAGAGAGAAATTGTAAAAGAAAAATTCATCTAACTGATTCCAAGAAGTGGAAAGGGGTTTTATGGAATTGAGTTGTATTAACTGGTATATAAACTACTATTTGAGGGAGCGCCTAATACCACTGATTCCAAGAAGTGGAAAGGGGTTTTAATGTGTCTCTTTACTTTAAGACTACATAGATGTTTAAGAGAATTTCCTTAGGTAAAGATAACTGGTTTGGGGAGGGGGGTGTGGAGGGGAAACGGAGGATGGAAGAGGGATACAATAAGGTGAATTACATGTGATGTGTGATGTTGTTATTGTTTTCGTTCTTGTTAGGTTGTTTTTGTTATTGTCAATGATATTTTAATATGGTTATAATTATTTTATGGTGACCCAACTGATCCATTAATTCTGAAACTACACAGATCTGATGGAAGCTTTAAACCTTAGGATCCAATCTGATGTTTCATGGATTAGATCTTATTTTTTAAAAACAGAGTGGGCTTTTATACACAACCCAAAAGTTTTTAACTTATTTAGCCCAATATGAGATTGAGATGAAATAATTTATTCTACCTACATGATAAAGAGCCTTTACCATTGTCTATGGCTTAGTTTCGATAGTCTGTTTATAATTTATTATACCTACAGAAATCTGTGTACTACTTTGGGCTATTGATATCAGCCAAATTTTATTATCTGACCAAATAGAAGTTTGAAAAGAGCTAGCTTTGAATTTTTTAGATTGTGGTTATCAGCCAAATTTCATTTTACAATTGGTGAATGCTCGGAAGATTGGACCTCCACTGTGTTTTTATCTCAAAGTTTGGAATTTCGATTTGGTCCATAAGTGTAATTTCATGGAACCAAAATTTTATAGAATAGAATAATGCTGTAGAAAAAAGACATAGCAGCATTCGCAGCATACAATCTCTTCGGTAGAGTTAAAGGATTTTTGCCGCAAGGTTCAGAGGTACCCACTTTTTAAGATTTATGTACTCAAGTAGGAATATAAAGTTTTAATAAACATGCATGATACAAATAATTTTAACTTTTTCTGAATAATGTTTTACAGGGAGCTGAATAGGATGAAAGGACTCGAAAGAAGAGAGAAAAGATGGAGAAGAAGGCTTCAAGAACCAAATTTGTAAAGACAAGAAACAGATAATGCACTTTCTAAGCGATTCGTAGTCTTGAATTGTCATTAAGATGGTCTTTTGTTGTGAGTCCAATACCTTTATACAGATTTCTGAAACTACGAGTGCTAGCTTACTGTCTACCCCACCGCATGTGTGTGTATGTATTGGCAATAGTCTTGTGCTGAAATCGGTGATTACAAACTATTCTTCCAAAATTGGTATAAATCACTGGATGTGAAAGTATAATCAAGTGTTTGTAGATATAAATCATTGGATGTAAAGAAGCACTTGTGCGTTGCATCATCCTTCGCATGTTATGTCTATATGTATCTACTTTTTGTTCAGAAAATATGTTTCTGAGTTTCATGTGAATATTAGAGTAATGAATAAAACTAAGAAGGCATGGAAAATGGTTACATTAGCAGCATCTGCAAATGGAGCTCTTGAGATCTTACGGGAAGGATGTGAATATCTACAAATTTGTTTATAAAAGCACCTAATATTTGTTGTATCCACCAAATACTTTTGCCTTCTTGCTAACCCATTCGATAAAATGTGGGATTGATGTTGACGAATAGACCTGACTATTGTTCTCATCCTCAATGTAGGGTTCCAAATTTCAAGAAAGTTAAACAACCCAACTAATTATCTGGTTTAAAGGAATTCACAGTAGATATATATGTGTATATATCTACTGTGAATTGTTCCCGGGAAACAGAGCGAGCTGTATGTACCATGGTTGGAAGGAAAAATAAAGTGTTCGCAACCCTAATTTTCAAGGAGAATCCACAAACAGATGTGAGAGAAAAATGGTGGGATCTGCGTCTACGATTCCTTTTGAGCTTTTTTCAACAGATGTGAGAGAAAAATGGTGGGATCTGCGTTTACGATTCCTTTTGAACTTTTTTCTTTATTTTCGACACCTTCGTGTCTCATTCATAATCCAATGTTTCCAACGCAATCAAATGTGTGTATTGTGTTTATATGCACACATATATATATATATATATATATATATATACTAACATAATAGCACGTGCGATGCACGTGGACCTTTAAAGTGATTAATATAAGATAAATTATTTTCAAAAAATGAGTAAGTATTGATTTAATCAACATGTTAAATAATGTTTTGTCATGTTTATTTTTTTCAACATGTGTCCATATAAAAATAAAATATAAATAATTAATAAAGTTATTATACAAAATTTGTTACAATAAACTATGATGAATAACAAAATTAAAATATTTACATTTATCCAGTATGAAGTTTATGTAACAAATTCTTAAGCAAAACATTTATCCAATATGAAGTCTATGCAAATTTAGCAAAAACAATTATGAAGTCAATGCAACAAATTACTACCCTTACATTTATCTAAAACTTATGTCATGAATTTCAATACATGTCTTAGTTTGTACAAGTATTAAAAATAGAGAGGTATATGCTTTTCAACAATACCATATATTATCATGGATTTAAGATTGAGAGATATAGAGAAAGGATGAATGAATTAAAATTATGTTCGGTGAGTGGTAGATGTTTATAATCATTTAGACTAAAAAAATAACAATTTAATCATCACAAAAATTAAACCAGAGTTTTATAAAAAAAATTCTTCAAAACATCCTTCATCATTGATCAAGATTCCTCTGTTGATACCGATTTAGGTAATAGTAACATGAATTATGAATGAAGGACATAAAGAGAAATGAAAGAAAATCGAATAGAGGAAATATGAGACTGAAATACTCTTGAATCCAAGAGAGAATGACGAAATCAAGCAACCTATAATCAATTATAGAGTTTAGAAATACATGCATAGTTTCAAATAAATAACTTGAGCAATGAAATCAAATCTGCAAAATAGAAAAAAAAAGAAGGAAAACCAGTTAGAGAGAAAACAAATTATATTAATTGATCAGTGTAGAGATTAAATATGTGTAAATATAATTGTATGTATTTATACTTAAAAATTAATTAATTTAATTGATTTGCATTAATTGAATTGTATATCTAATGAGCATTTCAAAAAACACATCTATAATCTATCTTTATTTATTTATATTTATTTTTATATTTATATCTATATTGAGCCATAAATTCCATTAAATGGTTATTTACAACATTATTTTTTTTGGTTTTTTGTGTATAAATTTTTAAACTCTCTTATTATTATTAATTATACATTTTTCTTAGTTTTAAATACAAAATAATATATATATATATATATATATATTTATTTCATAGTGTTATTTTGTGACTTTATGTCATTTTCGTTTTATTTTTTGTATATTTCCAAACTTTTTTGGATTTTTTTAAAATAAAAAAAAATTATTTTAAATTTTAAATGCGAAGTTTTGATTCATGAATAATGTCACGCCCCAAATTTCTTAGGACTCCGAAACCCGAGCCTAAGAGCTAAGGGAGTGAATGCGGAAGTGAAAAGAAACAAAAATTTGATCACTGAGTCATCAAATACCCGTACAAGGGTACAATAGACATTTCACACCTAAAAGATGCCAACAAGATCACTCGGGATCGAACTAGAAGTGGAACGAACCAAACGACATCTTAAACAGACCATTTAAACATTCGTGTTCATTCAAGGGTAAAATGGTCATTTCAAGGATAAAATGGTAATTTCATTATATAAAGACAAGGTTTGGACCTAAAATAAGCTGTAGGAACAAACGAAACCAAATTTGAAGGTGCGAGGAGGAAACTACGGCATTTTGAAAATCAATCGTCGTGATGTGCCAAAGTTCAAAATATACCGTCACATTCAAATGACCATTATAGCCTTAAAACTGACTCGAATGAAGTGATTCAAAATCCTAACATCAAGAGCTTTAAGTCAGATTTCTAAAAAACTAAAGAACACCTCTATCCGACACCCGTAACTCGAGATATGAGTGAAATAGTAAAACAAGGCCAAAACGAGGTTGAACCACTCAGTCGACCGGCTGAGTGACCCAGTCGACCGGCTCAATGATCCAGTCGACTGGGTGAGGCAGAGACTTCAAAATCTTTGCGGAAAAATCATCTGTTTCACCCAGTCGACTGCCTCGACCAGAAAACCTTAAAATTGACTCTCATACAGCTCTAAACCCTTAGGAACTTGTAATAAATATCTCAACTTGTTCTTGAGACTTTAGAAATTAGAAAATATCCCCTAACTCGAGAATGAGAAGAAAAATGGTTATTTTTATCAAAGACACTTCTTGAAAATCCGTAAAAATAACCGTCTTGCCCTCGGTCTCCGTTTTAAGTACCGCCGGCTTCTAAATTTCAAAATCTTTATAAAAATGAGTTTTAAATCATTTATAAAACAAGAAAATATGCCGGGGTTACGGGGGTAGGCAAAAACGGGTTTTTCATCCAGAACGAAAGGGTTTGTTGAAAACTTAGAAAAACGCCGTTTTCGGCCAACCTCTTAATAACCACATTTAATAGATATCATTCACGTCGCAACTCAAAATGAAAGGATTCATAACCTTAATAGTTAAAACGCACTAAGACAAAATATGACATAGTTTTCATAAAATGTAATAGTCTTTACATTTTCGGCACCAAAGTGCACCAAAAGAAACTAATCCCCGCGCATAGCGATCCAAGGGATGTACATCGATAATAACACCTCGACTAACATGCTAGCTGGATCAAAATAAAGTAGTTTTACATGTTCGATTTACATGGACAAAAGGAACATATTGATATATGTTTATCAACCTAATACCCAACAAAATATAAGTATGGTCCGCCACCCATGCACAAAAGGGCGGGCATGATGCCATAATCCTCGAAGAAACTACGAAACTCTCCCAACGGAATCATCACCTGAAAAATATTTAAGTCATGGGGTGAGCTCACTAGCCCAATAGAGGAAGCGTCATCGCCTCAATCTCGGTAATCCGAGTGGGACCACCCTACCAAGGTTCATGCCACTAACACTATGTCGATCTCTTGTTCCACATGGCTCTCATGCCAATCCGGAACCCCATCGAACCCAACAAACAATTTTCCCAATATGCTCACGTAATAATCATTCACAATTATAGCGCATGCCTTAACAAGATTATCACAATTACATATATGACATATAAATGCAATGTGACTCAACCCATTCATGGTACATACTTTGACCGCTAGGGTCAATGGATACGCACTCCACCCATTTACAATGAGAAAGAATACCGCACCACTTCTTCCCAAGTGATCTTGACACTTCTCACTTTCAACAAGGAAGAGCAGTTCCACAAGGTGACCCGTGACGAAAGATCCGGAGATCGAATGCACGAGGCGACCCGTGACTTTGAGAGTGACGCATACCACCACGATGGGGCAGAAACCAACCCTATATCAACAGATTTTGGCTTATTAGTTCTGTAGGTGGGGGACACCTCCTAACTAGTTGTTGTGACGATCCGACACAGACTACTCACACAGGTTTACACGACCCGTATAGACCAACACCCATGTTTTTTACACTACATGGTGTACTCAAAATGCATCAAGGTTTTCAATACCAATTATGCCTTCACAATAAATGTTTATCTCAATTTTCATCATATTGTATCCAATTTAACACAATGCTTACAATTCACATTCATAAGCAGTAATTCTCAACATTCTCCATCACAATACATTTTCATTTCATTATGCAATATATTGTACTCAAATTATCACAATGGTTACAATTTCACATTTATAAGCAATAAACCACCACAAGCATTTATATCACAAAATCATGTTTTCAAGTGCCTAATTCATCGTTTAAGTTGTCAATACTCAACTCGCATATATATATATATATATATATATATATATACACATAGACGCATACACCCTCGTATAAAGACAAAAATAATTTGTTTTTCCCCTACCTCGAGTCCAAGCAAGGAGCAAGAAGGTGAATAAGAGAGTCCAAGCAAGGAGCACCAAGAATGAGCAAAGGCTTCCAAGAGTGAAGTCAAATCAACCCAAAAGGTGCTTTTCAATGGTGCTTTTCAACAAGCTCATTATCAACAAAAGCAATTCAAACAACAAGATTGGACAAAGGAATCCCAATAGGTGAAAGCCAGGTTTCTTGCCAAATAAACCCAAAAGAGGAGAAAAGAGCTTACCCCGCAATAAGTTCAATTCAATCGGTAGATAAGCTTCAAATAGAGTCTTATACAAGAGCTATAGATAAGACAAGCCAACAATCAAATTTTGAAGACAAGAATTCAAGAATTGAAGTTAGGGTTTGAAACTAGAATTCCCAAAGGAGGAAGAATCACTTACCAAGCTTTGGCTCAAAAGGAAGCTTAGAGCACCAACATCAACTTTCATGTACAAACCTTCTTCAAATTCCTCTCAAAATGGAGAGAAAATGAACACAACTTGAAGAAGAAAGAGAGAAGTGAGGGAGAGATAAGAAAGAGAAATGTATGAGAGCTAGAGAGGGTTTTTGGTGAGTGAGAGAAATGTCTTGCACTTTGGAAGACAATAATCAATACATATTTGTGTATATGTATAACCAATAAATGTGTGGTTCAATCCAAGGGTTAATATTGAAGTTGGGAGAAAGTGAAGAGAGATCCAAGTGACACCATTTAGTCTTGCAAATGAAAGGCCCACAATAATGCATTCTTGCATTTAAGTGCCAACCAAAGAAGACCCTATGATCTAAGGGCTGAGAACAAAAATGGGAGAAGGAGATCCATGGCTAGGAGTGAGACAACACATAAAAGTATAAAATGACCATTTTCTTCTCAACTTAGGGTTATTTACAAGAGTGTCATCATGAGTTTTAAATACCCTTTTATCCCTTGTCATCCTCTCTAATTACCAACATGTCACTCATGCCCCAACACTTAGCCAAAATCTCTACACTTTTCACTAAGTGCTCAAAATATGAAATTACTCATTTACCCCTTGGTCATTTCCTTCCCGAAATCATTTTCAATAATTTTCACTATTCTCAAATTGAAAATACAACATGCAACTTACAATTTTTAATATCACATAAAACATGTAAGTCATGCTAAGCAAATAAACACATTAAGCACATAGGCACTTAAGTGTTAGTAAAATTTTAAATTAGCACGTAAAAATACCAGACGCTACAAATAGTGCATTTGAGCTTCCCTCTATGTAATTACTACCATTATTATTATCTCATTAACTATTATAAAACTACAAGGCTTTGGTATTAAAAAGTGATAGTTTATGATATTGATAATTTTGTCCTTACATCTTCTTTTCCAAAACTTTATTTCGTTTTGTTTGGTTTTGTGTAACTTCTAACACTATATCACCTAATTTATAATGTTAAAATTGTTGTTTATTTGTGTTTTTATTAACATAATTATTTTAATCTATGTTTTTTTGTTATTTTTAGATAAGAAAATAGGTTTTAAAATTAATTAAAATTAATCATCCAATGACATGATTAAGTTTTGGTTTGTAAAGTTGAACAATTATAACTCTTGGTATTTTTGTCAATCCCTTTTAATCTAGAAACTCATGCATGATGAATCGATGATGGACATTCCTAAATTTTTTAATATTTCATTAAAAGTGCATTAAAATTTTTGTGTACTCTATATAATCTCATTTCATTAAGGTGTCTATATGTCAAGTCCTCTCTCTAACCCCCTGCGATTTCTCATTTCATTTGTTTCATATTTTAGTTCTGCAGAGTTGTAACCAAAAATTGTGCCGAGAATATATGATGATTAGTGAAGATAAGAAGTACATGAGTGACATGAATCTATTCAATATGAAATGTAAGTATATGAATGTATGGTTACAAAAATTAGGGAACATAAAGTTGAATTTGTTTATCATGCATAAAGCTAAACCAAATAATATGTATATGCTCTCTTTTATTATTCATTTTTTTTTCAAGTTTGAATTTTTATTTTTTCTGGTTTTATTCGGTTGCTCTAGAATTTTAATTGGAGGTAAGGAATGACAAATATGGTATGTTTATTCCTTCTATTTTTCAATTATAATATATAATGAGGGCAAAAAAATTATAATATATAATGTTAATCTTATCTTATCTTTCCTTTCAATTATATAATATAATATATATTATTTATCATGAAGATAAACCGAATAACATGTATATTCTCTTTTTATATCATTCAATTTTTTCTTTTCAAGTTTGATTTTTTTTTTTTTGCAGGTTTGATTCGGTTGCTCTAGAATTTTAGTTGGAGGTAAGGAATGACTTATTAAATATGGAAGCTTTATTCCTTTTACTTTGCAGTTATAATATGTAGTGTCAATCTTGTCTTTATTTTCTTTCTATTCTATTCTCTTCCCTATGATAAAGAGTAATATTGATGTAGGTTAAAATAGATTACCGGGAACTTAACATAATGAGTAAGAACTGGTTAGCATTTTTAAAATTCTCATATTATCAAAAAGTTAACTTAAATAAAGTTATAAAAAAAAAGTTCAAATTTTATTCTCACTCTACTTACCCTACTTAATGAGAGCTAATTTGAAATACAATATATATATATATATATAAATAAATTTATATTTATTTCTATATTTTATTATATTTATTCTCAATCTATTCATCACATATTAATCTATATCTATAATCTATCTATACTATTCTAAAAGTCTAAAGAACTTGGAATATTTCCAAACTTTTTTTGATTTTTTAAAAATAAAAATAGTGTTATATTAAATATTAAATGCATTGTGTTGTTTCATGAGTAACGCCTTTGATCTTCCCACTATTTTATTATTACCATAAAAAATCAATCTTTTAAAGTTTAAGGGTCTTCGAATATTTTTCCAACATTTTTTTATTTTAGTGCTATTTTATCTATAATATATATCTATATCTATAGTCTATAACTATAATCTATAATCTGTAATCTATATAATCTATTCTAAAAGTGAGAGGTACATTTTCTCAAAAAAGGAAAAATAATTAAATAATAGGCATTATTAGGGAGAAATAATTAATAGGCATTATTAGGGAGGTCTAACTTAATCGGCATTTCAAAGGATATAAAATAAAGACATAAGAAAAATAAATTAAGTTACTATACATAAGAAGTTTGATAGTTAGGTCATGTCTTTGCACATTTATCATTTTCTCCCAACTGTGAAGATTTCTTACTAATATTTTTAATAAATTTAAATTTATGTACAAAAGAAATTGTATTAGATGATTCTACTTATTAACTTATTAAATGCTAATATTGTACCATTTCAATTTCTTCCAACACTTACAATTATAAGTATCTAATTATAGAACCCAATACAGTGTCTACACCTCTTTCAAATATGATGGTTAGATTTGCAAAACAAACTGAAGAACCCAAATCAAAATTGTTAGAGGTAAGTATGAAGATTCATAACTTTTCTTTTTGAAGTCAAAAACATAATTTTATTTTCTTTTTTTGGATCAAACTCATTTTTTTGAAGAAAAATAGCTTAATTTATATTTCACTTGGCGAGTTTGCTATGTCAACAAGTTCGAAGAATGAATTGGATTTGATGGCACATTCGAACTCCAGATGTGTGATCTTCGATATCCAACTATTTTTTGGTGCTTTGATTAATATTAATCATAAGATAGCTAGATACGAATCATTCTATAAATTTTTGGTGAATAATTAGGAAAAAATTGGGAATGCGTAAAGGTATTGTATTGTACTAGCATTGAGAAACATTTGGTCTAAGGATTTCTTTATTAGTACAAATTATTGATACTTATTTAGAGATGGTAATTGTGTTGGTGTATGTTATTTTATAATGGAGTTCAATACACGACCAGTCTTTTAAAAGGTACTTTGATTATTGTTTAAAAAGTTATTTTCATTCTTGGTAATTGTTCTCTTTACCAATCTCACTATTTTAACAGTTTCACATTATTTAGATGAATTTTTGTCTAAAGAATTCTTTTGTTCTTGGCATCCAATGTCTTCTAAATTCGAATGTTAAAGTTTATTATTACTTGTTTATTTACAGTGGACTTTCAGTATAAAATATTCTTATTTATATATAATGTAAAACTTGTTTATATAAAATAAATAATTATTAATTGTTATTATCATTATTTTTGTTACAACATCAAATTAGTAACTTGATATTGTTGACAATCAATATTTCTATTTAACTGATGCAACATATGGCAACAAAATAACATTTTAATTCAAAAAGTCAGTAATTCATGCGAGGTTTCGATTTAGTATAAATAAGAATTGTTTAAAGACTCATATTGATTGCACTAATTGCATCACTTTGGTTCTTTCAACTTAAAGAGTACATCAATGAATTGACTCCAAATTAAGAGTAATTTTATATTTTTTTCATGTGAACTTTTTTACTTTTATAATAGAGCAGGTCTCGTGGAGGTAAAAAAATAAATTTTTGTGACATAATTTGAAGGTTTTGGAGATTCAATAACGTTGAAATGATCAATGTCATTGACAATCATTTATGCAATTTTCATATAATCTATATTACAATTTTTTTATTTCTCTGAAGAAGTTAGAACTGATATTAAAATCCAGAATGAGATTACTCTGATAATGTCGTTGCCGTCTTCTTTTCTAAAAACGATAGGTATTCTAAGGGTGTTAAGCACATGGAGTTGAAATATCTTACCGTTAAAGAAGAAGTTCAGAAACAGAGTGTCTATTGAACACATAAGCACAAAACTTATGGTAGCAGACCCTTTAACGAAGGGATTACCACCCAAGAATTTTAAGGAACATGTTCAAAGGATGGGTCTAGAATGCAGTTATTAATTAGTGTTATTTTGTTATGGATGCTCATGTGTTTAGATGTTTGACATTTGGATATCAATAAATGTGTTTATGACATTTCCTGTTTATTAATTTATATACATGTATATTATAATTGAATAATAACATGTATATACATTAATGTCTTTTTATACATATATTAATTTATACATGTATAAAAAGACATTAATGGACCTTTATATAATTTTTCAATTATAGGTCATGATAAGTAGGATATTAATGTTGTGGTGCATGGAAGGGACTGTGTCCATTTTAAGTGGCACACAACCCCTATGACTCACATTAGTATTCTATTGGCCATGATAGTTATGGTGACCAAATTATGAGTTCAATCTGATTTGTTGTGCACTTATGGCTATTTTACTTATCACTGAAATTTATATGGTCTAAGTGGGAGAATGTAAGATAATTATATCCCACATGAATCGGGCTATATTTAAATTAATTTACGTATGTGATATTGTGAGATAGAAATCAAAATGAATACTTATCGGTTAAGAAATATATGAAAAGGGAAAAGTATTCTACTATATATCCAACTCTGATGGAGAGGAGGATTTATAATTCTAGTAGGAAACCGGTCCTCTCTTTACCTATTAAAGTACGTAAGTTCCATCACTTATTTACCTTACAAATACTACACATTATAGAGTGTACATAACATACCTTACAAATACAACACATTATAGAGTGTACATAACAAAGGCAAGAGAGAGAAATTGGTTTTCTTGTGTGCGATACAAAGGTTGTTGGCATAGAGATACAATTGTTGTTGGTGCAGAGCTTGTTGATTTCAAGGATTGCAGACAAAGACTTTGCTATGGCTATCAACCGAGGTATTCCGAGAAACCTCTTTATGATTTGCTGAGCATGATAGTGTTTCAAGATTACTGGGTTAATGATTATTGATGCATGATTGTTTGAACATGAATTATTATTGATTTACAGTAAGGTGTATTTAAATTTTCTCTTTGATGGGATTAGACTTTAGAAACTCTATCATTCAATCCCAATTCTGTTTTCAATTTCCTGGTTTATTTCTTATTTTTCGGGGACAGATCCTTTGTAGAAAGCATAGTAGCTATGTGTCTTACTGGGGTTGCCCCTAAGCTTGGTGTGAGGCTTTTGTATTTTATTTCCAATCTCTGAATTAATAAAATAAAATTGAAATGTGACGGGCACAATTGTGTTTTTAGGTAAGGGATAGAAAGTTCAACTTTGAACCATGTTTTATTCCTCAGTGACAAAATGCATGGACAAGATTGTACATGGTTTGTACCATTATATGTATTAGATTTTTACCTTTATTTTTATTTTTTTTTAATGTTCATCCCCGTTTCCTTGTTTGTATTTTTATTTTCAACAATCAAATGGTAAAAAGTATGTGTTAGAAAACTTCAATTTCTATGTTGCATTTTTTTTTTGGACGAAGTACGATCACAATGTTTCCTCGAGAACTCAACTTATTGTTAGAGAATTGAGTGCACGTTATGGTAATAGAAAGAAAATGAAGTATTTTCGACCTGGGATCCGCCCCCGCCGTGCCCGTTTCAATCCTTGCTTACTAAACAGTTGCACAATGTGTTTCAAAAATGAAGTCTTTCTTTCCTATTATCTTTTATTAGAGAATTGAGTGTTTACTAAAAAGTTGCACCATGTGTTTCAAAATAGAAACATTTCTTTCTGTAGACACATAAATTTGGTGATGATTTAATCAGTGTTGGATCGGTCGACTTAAGTCAATAATTCTCGATCAAATTCATTGACAATTACGGGTCCCACAAATGGACACGTGTTAAATTCTCAAATGTTGGAGTTATATGCTTTTAATTAAAAATTAAATTTGGATTTATTCCCATAAATAATAAATAAATAAATATATATTATTTTATGGGATTTTAAGCATAATTGGTGGGTACTTTCCAAAATTAAGACCCCACCTTTGGCCTATAAATACAAGGGCACCCAACACATTCAAAGGAGGAAAGGAGAAAAAGAAAAGAAGAAAAAAAAACAAGAGAAGAAGAAGAAGACTGCAATAAAGCTCTGCCGACTCCAACTCAACAAAACCTCTGAAATTCTTGAAGACGAAGAACAACAAGCACGTCACACATGTGCCGTTCTTCTTCAAAGACCTTCAGCAAATCAAGATCTCTTCAATTCCGAAGAACACAAGCAACAATCAAGTAACGGTTCAAGATCAAGCTTTTAAAGCCCTTGCACCGGAGTTTTAGGAGATTTAATCAGAGGAAGACTCTTATTTATTTAAGAATCGACCACAGAGAATTGTACCACTTTATTTTATAATTCATTATCAATAAAATTAATTGTTTGCTCTTATTTTGTTTCCTAGAATTTCGGTTACAAAATTTGTGTTTACAAATTTCTGGCACGCCCGGTGGGACCTCTCTGCCTCTCATCTTCATCTCCTTAACCATTCATCAAATCTCTACCTTTCTAGCATCAATGGCTCCCAAGAATGTTCAGCTTGAACAAGGGTCAAAGAATGGTGGCAAGAACGCTGTCACTTCCACAACTCGCAAAGCCCCAACCACAATTGCTGTCAAGAATGTTGTTGCTTGATCAACTGATAGTAGCACTTCCACAGGTGCAGTAACCCGTTAGAAGACAAAGGCACTCGCTTCATTGGCACAAAGTGAGAAAAGAAGGGCGGTCGACCCAACGCCACCTGAAAGCACAAAAAGACAATCATTCATCACTCTTGAGTCTTTGAGAACATGGAAGATCAATACGATGAAGTCTAAGGAAGCTTTCCCCGTTTTTGAAGAATGTTCTCCCAAAAATAGAGCGTCGCACTCTATTTTTGATTGCAACTCAAGCACTGGATCACAATCAGGTTCTACTCCAGGGACTCCAAAAGGTTCGGGTCCAGAGTACTCAGACTACCAAAGTCATTCACACACAACCAATATGCAGGTCATGATGACTGATACAACATCAATAAAAGAACAAATGGCTACCATGAGTCGAGCCATCGAAAAGCTCACCAAAACCGTTGAAGAGAAAGATCTACAAATTGCAACACTCATGAACAAGCTTGAAGCCCAAAAGTCAAGGAGTCAAGTCAAGGACCTACTCACCCTCCTAGTTTTACACCGCAAGTGGCCATGAAAGACAAGGATCAACATATAGCCATGTCTGAGCGGGGGGCAAACCAAACTTATTTCGCTTATTCAGTGGGCTCTCTATCTGTCCAACAACTGCAAGATATGATCTCCAATACAATCAAATCACAATATGGTGGAGTAAACTAGAGCACTCTCATGTATTCAAAACCATACACTAAACGAAATGATGATATAAGGATGCTGATGGGATACCAACCGCCTAAGTTACAACAATTTGATGGGAAGGACAATCCTAAGCAACACAATGCCCATTTTGTGGAGACTTGTAATAATGCAGGGACGGGGGGAGACTTTTTGGTGAAACAATTTGTTCGTTCTCTAAAGGGAAATGCCTTTGATTGGTATACCGACTTGGAAGCTGAATCAATTGACAGTTGGGACTAAATGGAGCGAGAGTTCCTGAATCGCTTCTATAGCACCCGATGTACGGTAAGCATGATAGAACTTACCAACACTAGGCAATGGAAAGAGGAACCGGTCGTGGACTATATTAATAGGTGGAGGACACTAAGCTTGGATTGCAAAGATCGACTCTCAGAAACCTCTGCCGTTGAGATGTGCATGCAAGGTATGCATTGGGGACTTCTCTATATCCTTCAAGGCATCAAACCCCGAACTTTTGAGGAATTGGCCACATGGGCACATGACGTGGAGATTAGCATCAATGCTCATGGTGGCAAGGATGTCTCTGTCTTAGAATAAAGAAATGATAAAAAAGATGGAAAGAAAGATGAAAGACAAACAAAGAAAAACCATAAAGAAACCATGGTCATCACTACAGTGCCATTGAAAATTACCATGAAAGATAAGAATAAGGAAGTTAGCAAGCAAACTAAAACTCAAGATACTGAAAGGCCTCGTCCAACACTCAAAGAGTTAGAGAACAAGACATACCCATTCCCAGACTCTGATGTGGCCGGCATACTAGAATTCTTACTTGAGAAAAAAGTAATCGACCTACCAGAATGTAAACGCCCCACAGAGATGGGACGAGTGAAGGACCCTAAGTATTGCATTTATCATCGCATCGTTAGCCATCCAATTGAAAGATGTTTTATATTCAAAGAATTAGTCATGAGTTTGGCAAAGCAAGGCAAGATCCTTTTGGATGTGGAGGAAATAGCTTAAGCGAATCATGCTACCATTGCCTCTATTTTAGCTAGCCCAACCAAAACAAAATCTGATGTGCAAAGTTTTCATGGAAAACAACCGGAGAGCCTGAAGACCATCCAATTTGGTTCATTAAATCCAGTTATCATTCCTCTACCGAATGCAATTTTGTCTGAACAAGTAGAGGAAGGATGGACTCTTGTAATAAGAAGAAGATCTTGCAAACAAAGAACTATTACTGCACCACATACCAGCCCAAACTGGGGGCAGAAAAGGGAAAAAATTCAGCAAGACCCACAGAAGAAGCAAAAATCCATGACGGAACGTCAAGCAGTTGAGCTCTCAAATAAAGATACTCACCGAGGTGTTACTTTGGGAGAATTCTTTCCTATTGGATATCTTACTGATGATCAAAGTCTAACCGTTTACACGGTATCGACCACTGAATTTGACGAGAAAGATGAATAAGAAACATTCGAAGTAGATAGTCAAGATTTTGACAAAGCAGAAAATCGCACCGTTAAAGGTACGGAAGAGAAAACCCCTAAAATGATGTGTGCCTCGTGTTGTGCATCGATTCTTTTCACCGATGAAGATCTCCAACTTGGGTCAAAACATCACAATCGACCGTTATTTGTCTCTGGGTACATTCAGGAGCAAAAGGTCACTCGTATACTTATTGATGGGGGCTCCGCAGTGAACATCATGCCAAAATCCACAATGAGAAACCTTGGCATTACAATCGACGAGTTGGCTCGAAGCCGGCCAGTCATTCAAGGATTTAATCAAGGAGGACAACGAGCAATTGACATGATAAGAGTTCACCTCACCATTGGTGAATTGAACGCTGAGACTTTGTTCCATGTCATCGATGCAAAGACCTCTTATAATTTACTGCTAGGTCGACCTTGGGTCCATGGAAATGGTGTAGTCCTTTCTACATTGCACCAATGCTTTAAGTTCTTCAATAATGGTACAAAAACTGTGTTTGGAGACGAAAAACCATTTTCTGAGGTAGAGTCTCACTTTGTGGATGCCAAGTTTTACTTAAATGCTGACGCGCCAGCTGAAATTCTCCCGTCTAACAGTTTCTTCACAAGAAAAGTAGATGCGGAAAAAGGAAAAAAAGTTGAGTTGCCCCCTGCGGAAAACATTGCACACGATGACAAGAAAGTCATACCTGCAACACATAAGTCTGAACTGTCCTATGAAATTCCTAAAGGTAAGGTTGTCTTCAAGTATGTTCCAAAATCCAAGATAAGTGAAAGACAATCACCCTTTGTTGAGCTGTTAGAAGCAACAAAAATGAAGACAAAACTCATTCCTGCCTCGACAAGTGAGGATACACAAGTTCTCAAAGATAACCTAATGATTCCTCTTGTAAAGGTTGAGAAGTCTTCAATTGTCAAACCACCACTAGCAGGTTTTGTCTTTGGCACGCAAGACACGATAAAGTATAAGGCACTTCCACATCAAAGAACAAGAGAGGGTTTTGACCCTAAGGCATACAAGCTTCTGGCTAACGCAGGGTAAGACTTATCAAATCCATCAGAACTTGGGCAACTTCATCCCGATATCACCGGCGAAACGATTCATGGCCTCAATGAGACTCAAATGAACTTGCGACAAGAAGACAAAGAACATCGGTGTGTGTCAGAGGCTGAAGAAATCGAAGAGCAATACCCTGTTCAATGAACATCGGTGTTTGATCGGATCGAAGCTCCTCCGTATCATGTTTCTGTGTTCCAAAGGCTAAGCACAACAAATAGAACTGATGAACTACCTCATGAGAATCACACTTCCCGGGCTTCTGCATTCAATAAACATGTCCATGTTGATAGTAGAGAAGCCATAAATCCTCAGTCCCGAAAATTGGTATTCTCTAGACTTGGAAGCAGCAATATCACACCTAGAGAAGAGTGCAAGAAAGTAGGATGGATAAGTCACGAGCTCAAGCCTGAAAAGGATAACGATGTGAAAAGTTTAATTCCATCCCTTATGAAATGCAAAGTAGAAGTGGAAGTCAGTGTTGATGAAATTTTGAAGGCCAAGAGACGAACCATCGTCTTCACAGAGTCTCTTGTACAAGAAAATTTAGAAGATGATGAAGAGAAAAATGCTCATGTCACATCTTACCATATTACAATCGAGGAAGATAACATGGATGAAGAGTCTCAAGATGATGAACCCAAGGAAGCGCCTCCAACACTTGAAGACGGGGGGCAAGCAACTATTGATCAACTTAAAGAAATTAACTTGGGATTGATTGAAGAAACTAGACCGGTGTTCGTTAGCGCACTCATGAGTCCTGTGGAAGAAAAAAAGTATACAGACCTACTAGCTAAATACAAGGACATTTTTGCTTGGACTTACAAAGAAATGCCGGGACTCGAACCAAAAGTCGCAGTCCATAACCTAGCAATAAGACATGGGACACGTCCAATTAAGCAATCTCAGCGCTTTTTTAGGCCTGACCTTATCCCAAAGATTGAAGATGAATTCAATAAACTCATTGAGGCGGGCTTCGTTCGGGAACTAAAATATCCAACATGGATTTCTAATATAGTCCCTGTAAAGAAGAATAATGGGAAAATTCGAGTTTGTGTTGACTTTCGTGATTTGAATGTTGCATGTCCGAAAGACGATTTTCCTCTACCTGTGGCAGAACTTACAGTGGATGCAACAACAGGGCACGAGGCTCTGTCAATCATGGATTGCTTTTTTGGCTACAATCAAATAAGAATGTCTCCAAAAGATGAGGAGTTGATCGCTTTCCGCACGCCGAAGGGGATCTACTGTTACAAAGTGATGCCTTTTGGACTTAAGAATGCCGGCATAACTTATCAGCGTGCCATGCAAAATATTTTCGATGATATGTTGCACAAAGTCGTAGAATGCTATGTTGATGACTTGGTTGTAAAAACCAAGAAAAGAAATGACCATCTCCAAGATCTTTGCAAAGTCTTTGATCGACTGAGGAAGTTTCAACTCAAGATTAACCCTCTAAAATGTGCATTCGGTGTCTCCTCTGGAAAATTTCTTGGGTATATTGTCCGACATCGCAGCATTGAAGTCGATCCTTCTAAAATCGAGGCCATCCAAAAAATGCCACCACCTAAAAATTTACTCGAATTGCGAAGTCTTCAAGGGCGACTAGATTTCATTCGTCGGTTCATCTCCAACTTAGCTGGAAGGTGTCAACCATTTAGTCGACTCACGAAGAAAAATGTTCCATTTGTATGGGACCAAGCTTGTCAGAATGCTTTGGATGACATCAAGCAATATTTGCTCAATCCACCGGTGTTAGGTGCTCCCGTGCCTGGAAAACCACTCATTATGTACATTGCTGCTGAAGAAGAATCGTTAGGCGCTCTTCTAACACAAAATAATGAGGAGAATAAGTAAAATGCTCTTTATTACTTGAGTCGTAGGTTGAACACTACAGAAATTAAATATCCTTTAATTGAGAAAACATGTCTTGCGCTAGTTTTCGCGTCTCAAAAATTGAGACACTATTTCTTGGCTCACACAGTGCATGTGGTTGTAAAGGCTGACCCCCTAAAGTATGTCATGTCAAGGCCTGTTCTGTCAGGACGACTTGCAAGATGGGCGATCTTATTCAATGAGTTTGAAATTGTATACATTCCACGAAAGGCAATCAAAGGACAAGCACTTGCTGACTTTCTAGCCGATCATCCCATACCAGCTGACTGGGAGATTTCTGATGATTTTCCTGATGAAGAAATATTTATGGTTGACATCCTTTCCCCATGGATGATGTTCTTTGATGGTGCGACACGTTCTGAAGGAGCCAGAGCGGGTGTCATTTTCATCTCCCCATAAAGGCAAATTTTACCATATGCATTTGCTTTTCCTGAGAAATGTTCAAATAATGTCGCTGAATATCAGGCTCTGATAATTGGCCTTGAAATGGCACATGAGATGAAAATTTCAAACATTGAAGTTTACGGTGATTCCAAGTTGGTGATCAACCAACTTCTCAAGGAATATGAGGTCAAGAAAGAAGACTTGCTATCATATTCTCAATATGCTTCTAATCTACTAGCTAGGTTTGAAAGTGTTATATTGGAACATGTCCCAAGAGAAGAAAATCATTTAGCAGATGCCTTAGCCAACTTGGCCACAACCATGGCATTAGGAGAAGACGAAGCATTCACTATGTCGGTTTGCCAACGCTGGGTACTGCCACAATTACTTGAAGCTCAAATGGATGAAACAAATGCGATCTCTGTCACGATTGCTGAGACCGATGATTGGAGATGACCCATAATTGATTATTTGGAACAAGGGAAGCTACCTGAGGATCCTCGACACAAAACTGAGATACGTCGTAGGGCATCTCAATTTATCTTTCACAAAGATACATTATTTCAAAGATCTTATGAGGGATTGTTCCTTCGTTGTCTTGGAGAAGATGAAGCAACCCATGCAATGGAAGAAACACATTCTGGAGTTTGTGGGGCTCATCAGTCAGGTCCTAAGCTACACTTTCGAGTGAAAAGAATGGGATGCTATTGGCCAACCATGGTTAAGGATTGCATGGATTATGCCAAAAGGTGTCAAGCTTGTCAATTTCATGCCAACTTCATGCACCAACCGCTTGAACTATTACACCCTACAATTTCATCATGGCCATTTGATGCATGGGGTCTAGATGTAGTAGGACCTTTCATAAAGTCTTCTAAAGGCCACTTTTACATTCTCGCAGCAACTGACTACTTTTCAAAGTGGGCAGAGGCAATACCTGCCAAAATAGTAAAAAAGGAAACCGTTGTTGATTTTATTAAGACCAACATCATCTTTCGATATGGGGTTCCTCATCACATCATCACTGACAATGGGTTGTGTTTTGATAATCATTTGATGACTAATGTATGTGAAAATTTTGGATTCAAACAATATAAGTCTTCAATGTACAACCTACCCGCAAATGGACAAACAGAAGCCTTCAACAAGACTCTGTGCAATTTACTAAAGAAGGTGGTCTCAAAATCAAAAAAGGATTGGCATGAACGAGTTGAGGAGGCTCTATGGGCATATCGAACAACATTTCGTACTCCTACTCAGTTAACACCGTACTCTCTTGTTTATGGTGTGGAAGCGGTCCTTCCACTAGAGCAACAAATCCCTTCATTGAGGACCGCCTTGCAAGAAGGTTTGACAAACGAGGAGAATGTTCGATTGCGTCTTCAAGAGTTGGAGGCGTTAGATGAAAGAAGGCTTGAAGCTCAACAACGGCTAGAGTGTTATCAAGCTTGGCTCTCAAGTGCTTTTAACAAAAAGGTTCATCCTCGATCTTTTCAAGTTGGCGATTTGGTACTGGCCGTACGAAGACCTATTATCATGAGTCGTCGAATGGGAAACAAGTTCACCTCAAAATGGGATGGGCCCTATGTGGTGCAAGAAGTTTACACCAATGGCGCCTACAAGATTGTTGATGAAGATGGAGTTAGAGTTGGACCCATCAATGCTAAGTTTTTGAAACGATATTATCCCTAAACAAAGATTGTACACTCCTAATCGCACGAGTCTAAACTGCACGATGCTCCTAGCTCACATGAGTTAAAACTATGAATGCCACCGGCATAAAAAATATATAAAAAAATCATCATTGAACTACGCGATTGACTTGATCCCTGTTAAGGGTACGTAGGCAACTTGGAGGTTTGTTCCGAGTTCAGTCATCATCATCAAAAAAATAAAAATCAACATTGAACTACGCGATTGGCTTGATACCTGTTAAGGGTACGTAGGCAACTTGGAGGTCTGTTCCTAGTTCAGTCATCATCATCATAAAAAATAAAAAAAAAAAAAGCCTTTGTCCTTCTTCTGGTTGTACCCAAGGTTTGTGAGCCCACAAGTAATCTCATGCAAAGCAGATCATAGCGTCAAAGCACGGGCAACGAAGCCTTTGTCCTTCTTCTAGTTGTACCCAAGGTTTGTGAGCTCACAAGTAATCTCGCATAACCAGTCTGACAAGTAAGGATATGGCGAAGAATCGAAGTGAGACACGTGTAAAGCAAAGCGAACCATAAGGGGTGTCCCAACCTCCAAAGTAGTGCCTCTCTCGGCAGAGTCATTATATCACTCCAAAATGGTAACTATCTACGATTTCAAGCACTTGAAGACCACCATGATCGTGTGCCTAAAACAAATAAATAAATAAAATTAGTAATGGATGTGGGAAACAATTCTTCTTAGATTTGATTTCAATAATATTGGGACCCCGAAGGCACTGATAAAATATTGGAACCCTAAAAAGGGACTGATAAAATATTGTGACCCTAAAAAGGAACAGATAAAGCATTGTGACCCCGAAGGGACTGATAAAGCATTGTGACCCCGAAGGGACTGATAAAGCATTGTGACCCCGAAGGGACTGAAAAAAAAATATTGTGACCCCGAAGGGACTGATAAAGCATTGTGACCCCGAAGGGATTGGAAAAAACAATATTGTGACCCCGAAGGGACTGATAAATATTGTGACCCCGAAGGGACTGATAAACCATTGTGACCCCGAAGGGACTGATAAATATTGGGACCCTGAAGGGATTGATAAAATATTGTGACCCCGAAGGGACTGATAAAACATTGTGACCCCGAAGGGACTGAAAAAAAATATTGTGACCCCAAAGGGACTGATAAAGCATTGTGACCCCGAAGGGACTGGAAAAAAAAAATATTGTGACCCCGAAAGGACTGATAAATATTGGGACCCTGAAGGGAATGATAAAATATTGGGACCCCGAAGGGGCTGATAAATTATTGGGACCCCGAAGGAACTGATAAAATATTGGGACCCTAAAAAAAAGGGACTGATAAATTATTAGGACCCCGAAGGGACTGATAAAACATTGTGACCCCAAAGGGACTGATAAATCATTGGGACCCTGAAGGGCCAAGTAATTTGTTCTAAGGAGCACATTATTCCGAAGGCATGGTGATTTAAAAAAAAAAACATTATATATATATTCTTACTGTTGTAGAAAATAGGTAGTTCGCAAAAGTCCTCCTTAATCTTTACAAAAGATGAAGGGATAACCTGATTTAAAAAAAAAAAAAATTTGATTAGTGATCTGATTTAAAAAAAAAAAAAAAAAAACCGTTTCTTTTTTTCTTCACAACTTTTTGTCACCAAACCCCATCTTCACAACTTTTTTTTTTGTCTTATTCCAAAAAAAAAAAAAAAACATCAGATACTCCCTTACCCTCACGCACAGACCACACAAACTCACTCACATATATATTATATATATACATAACCCACACCATATTAAAAATATATATATAATAAAATAAAATAAAACTACAACAAACTGACTGTCCATCAGACTCACACACCACCACACCAATAATCACACACACACTAAATCACACACGCACGCGCACACATATATATATATATACATAATTATTACACACACCAGTACTCACACCCACACACATGTAAAAATAAAAAAATAAAAAAAGGACTCACTGGTGGTGCGGCTGCAATGGGTTTGAAGCCCGGCTGATGAGAAAGGAGTGAAGTCGATTGTGAAAACCTAGGGTGGATGTCAATGTATATATAGAGTGATTGCCATACCTATATGGACATAAATCCTTACCCATATGGACATAAATCCTTTCCTAGTGATATTGGAATTAGAATGACTTGGCCCTAAAGAAAATTTACTTAAGCCTTAAATTGTCTGATTGAGTGGTGATGGCAAAAAATAAAAAAAATAAATAAAAATTAAAAATTAAAAAAAAAATCCTTCAAAACTTGTCTACTACTGCAAGACAAGCGTGCACGAAGCCAAGCTCTGAAGCGGGGGCAATTTGTAGACACATAAATTTGGTGATGATTTAATCACCGTTGGATCGGTCGACTTAAGTCAATAATTCTCGGTCAAATTCATTGACAATTACGGGTCCCACAAATGGACACGTGTCAAATTCTCAGAGGTTGGAGTTATATGCTTTTAATTCAAAATTAAATTTGGATTTATTCCCATAAATAATAAATAAATAAATAAATATTATTTTATGGGATTTTAAGCATAATTGGTGGGTACTTTCCAAAATTAAGACCCCACCTTTGGCCTATAAATACAAGGCCACCCAACACATTCAAAGGAGGAAATGAGAAAAAGAAAAGAAGAAAAAAAAAACAAGAGAAGGAGAAGAAGACTGCAACAAAGCTCTGCCAACTCCAACTTAACAAAACCTCTGAAATTCTTGAAGACGAAGAACAACAAGCATGCCACACCTGTGCCGTTCTTCTTCAAAGACCTTCAGCAAATCAAGATCTTTTCAATTCCGAAGAACACAAGCAACAATCAAGTAACGGTTCAAGATCAAGCTTTCAAAGCCCTTGCACCGGAGTTTTAGGAGATTTAATCAGAGGAAGACTCTTATTTATTTAAGAATCGACCACAGAGAATTGTACCACTTTATTTTATAATTCATTATCAATAAAATTAATTGTTTGCTCTTATTTTGTTTCCTAGAATTTCGGTTACAAAATTTGTGTTTACACTTTCCTATTATCTTTTATTAGAGAATTGAGTGCACAAGTACTTTCTCAAATTTATCAACCAAATAAAGCATAAAAATAATATTCCTTTATATATATATATATATATATATGTGTGTGTGTGTGTGCATAGGGGTGGGTGGGTATGAAAGTCCCTTTGCTGAATATTTATCCTTCTAATTACTGAAGTTCACAAGCTGTATGGTCACAATTACTGAATCAAACTCGATAAGTATGTCCAACTCTTAAATCTAGGTTAAGACTTTAGAACTTGGATCATCTCCAGCATAGCATGATCTCTATCATGATATCACTAGACAACAATCCAAAGATGGATAAAACATCCAGATGATCTAAAAAAATTTAAAAATTTAACTGCATTAAAATTCTAACTATATGAGGATATCTTTGTAAATTATCACTTATCCACCTTTAGATTGATGTCCAGAAATCCCTGGGGAGAAAAAACAGACTCCAACATACGAAAAATAGTTACACTATATGATTCAGTCCAACCTCATATAGTGCAATTGTTGTTATATGATCCCCTTCTCAATTGTTAACACAAGAAGACAACATAAATTCTCTTTTTGCTTTTTATTTCTAATATCATATTACAATCACTTTTATATGTTCTAAATTGAGCCCACAATCCAGAATATGCACTTATTTCTATTTCAGAATCAATCAAAACCCATATCTTCACCCAGAAACCCTCGCATATTCAATAGCTTCGGTTTTGATTGTGACATAATTTGAAAAATCCCTCACAAATTCAATCTACAAGCCAAGAAATTATTCATTACAACAGTGATGCCATGTCATTAAAGCTGACATGGTATCACCATCCAATCAAATCAAATCTTTTAATATACATGTCATACAACTTAACAACAACTCATCAACATAACACATGAAAATAAAAAAATAAAAAAAATCAGCCATCATTAATCCTCACATATTTAGGATTCAAGATTCGCGCCCAAAACTAAAAAAATTTAGGTCTCCCTCTCTTCTCTCCTCATATATTGTTTCACGCCCAAAATTAATAAAAGTTCAGCCGTCTCTTTCTCCTCTCCATTCTATCCGATTCAAGATTCAAAATCAAGAGCTCTGCAACTCTCTCGATTTCTTTGCTTACATATTCAGGATTCGCACCCAAAACTAAAGAATTTCAGCGTCTCCCTCTCTTTTCTCCATCGTCAGGTACGTACATAATATATATATATATATAGTCTATATGGACTTGTTCAATATGTTATGGGAAGAGAATATGTGTGGTTAAAATGTTGTAAAAGACAATGGTATGTTTCAAAACCATAAAGAAGAACGCTGAAGGAGATGCAATTTTCAATATATTTTTCAAAACTAGGCTTGTCTACAAAAAGCATTTACCCTGTCAATGTTGTTCCTTTTCTTTATTGAAATTAGAGAATAATTCTCAAGAATCATGTCAAATAGACCCGAATTTATTTAATTTTTTTGTCTAAGGTGTTGCAGAGCCAAACACCATAAACAATATTTTCATAGTTCGATTTCGTTTGCAACGTTCCAAGTAATTAGATGTCTTGATGTTAAGAAAAAACAGATATGTTCCTCTTCTATGTGATTTTTCATGTACACTTATTGTTTATGATTGTACTTTAATGTGTAAAGTACTAGCAAGAAATTAGGAAACATTCATTTTGGATATTGACTGTTTGTCCAGTGTTTTTTTTTTTTTTTGTTTATGTTGTTTCAGTTTGTTCAATATGCTTATTTTTTTTTTTTTTAGTTTTTTAATGTTGCCTGAGTTTCGATTAAATAACAGGTCGAGTATTTTGTGACATAATTAAATTTATGGAAGATGAAAAAAGTGAAACTCTATATGAAATTACTATTGGTACGAAAGTATTTAGTGAAAATGAAGCATATAGATTATACTGTCAACATGCTTTGAGAAAGGGATTTAATGTTCGGAAAGGAAAGGGATTTAATGCGTTTAGCCTACAGTAAGAGGTAGTAAGATTTTGACACAAGCTGCTAGTGTGTACACAATTTCGGTTTACTATCTGTTTGAGGAAGAGTTTTTGTCTAGTTTGACAGTGAACTTGGAGCAACTTTGTAATATTGATACACATCATACTTATGGGTGTTTGAGGAATGCAATGGCAAGTATTACATCACAAAGTTTGACTCATCTAAAAATAGTGTATCTTGTTCTTGTATGATGTTTGAGTCAACGGGGTGGTTGTGTCAACATGCTCTTAAAGTTCTTAATATTTGGAATGTCACCCAAATACCTTCGGAGTATATTTTACAGAGATGGACGAAATGTGCAAAAGACCGGAACATAGTCTTTCGCCATGGAGAGTTTTCTACACAAAATAAGCCCTCATTGACACTTGAAAGAAATATCTTGCTTCAACAGGCGTATCGTGCTATAAATCATTTGGTAATAACAGAAGAAGGAAAGAATTTGGCTGCAAAACATGTGCAGTCGATGTGGAATGAAGCTCAAAAACTTATTAATAGTTGTAGATCACATAAAGAAAATGTTGATGGCAATATGAGCATGAAAAGAAGTGAAGAGGTGGAGGAAATTCCTATACTTGATCCTTCACATGTGAAGGTAAAGGGTTTAACAAATGCTCGAATTCGAAGCAATTTGGAAAAGAAGACGCGTAAGCAAAAAAAAGGTAAACACTTGTTACTTAATATGCTGTGTGCATTATTATCAATAATCTTATAATCTGTTAATTTTAATTGTATGTTGTAGGAAAAAGAGGACCCAAAGTTATAGAATGTCCTCTTAGTAGTGTCGGCATGACAAGTGCTCCAATGGTTCTTGCTCCACCTTCAATGAATGCAAACTTCTATCGCCCAAATGCTCATAATGAGGTAATATTTTGCTCCATTATTTGATAATAAATCATCGTTGTTTTCATCTCGTTAATACTTTTAATGTTATAGGAAATTAGCTCAAATTGGAACTTTAAAGAACCTGAATTTAGTTTCATAAGATTAATGGAACGCAATGAAGAAACACTACATCTTAGTCAGGTATTGTATTTTCTAGCTTATGAATATTACTATTTTTTTTCCTTTTTTACTTGGCTTCAACAAATAGCATCACTTTCTGTTTACAAAGATTCGGGATGATTAAAGTCGTTGAACAGTGAGCAATGATGTTACCAAATGAAGGAATGCAAAACTGATGCAGAAAATTTCTTAAGAAAAGAACAAGTGCAGACCCAAAAAACAGAAGCTAACTTTGTATGTCGGAAACTGCAGTTTTGAATTTTAGGTCAACTTTGAAGCTATGGCGTTGTCAACTGGGGAGGAATTAGAAGTCGTGCCAAATATGGTTGGAAAGCTATGGGAGTCTACTTTCTAACAAAAAAAACTCTGCTCAATTTCGAATTTCCTAAAAGAAATTATGGTCAGTTTGGTAAAGTGTGCTTTGCTGCTGCATTCTGGAAATTGATGATTTTTGGATTGATCTCTCTCCGGCGTCGAAAAACAAAGGAAGGAGGAATGAATTTTTGGACATACTAACTAATATTTTTGCTGATCGAGGGTGAGATTTGGTCTCCGTACCCTGTTTCATTACTTCATTTGTAGTTTATCTGTTCTTGTAATTTCTATTTTGAGATTCACTACTGAATTATGCAATATATACTTTCAACCTCAATTTAATCCCATATCAAGTTGTTCTTATTTTAATATCATGCCACCATTTATATCGAATTGTTCTTGTTTTAATATCATTCCACCATTTGAGACTTTCGTGCGGATTGTGTTTTGTTTATGTTTTGCTTCTGCAAGTGTTAAGGACAAATTTGCATACAAGCTTAACTTCAGCCACTATTTTGCACAGAATGACTATTATCATAATTCAAACATTAGTATATTTTCTCTGGATGGAGTTGTATTTTCATCTGGTTGTTGAGTTGTTGATTGATCAATTTGATATGTTTTCTTTTTCTGATCTAATACAAATTTAACCCAGGTGTAAATCTCCATTCTTATTGTAGTAGAGAACAAAAACCCAAGTAATCAAATGTAAATCCATTTCGTTCATAAACTATCTTGGCTGATAACACAACATATCCTAAAAAATGATGGTACATGTTCCACTCTATGAAAGTCATCACTTGGCTCACTCTCAATGCCACCATCTGAACATAAATGATCAAATTAATCTCATGTGTCTTCCACCCATTCTATTAGAATCAAACCACGACAAGAATTGGACAAGTATTCAATAATGGCCAAACCCCACCACACATTTCAATTCTCGCCCACAATGTATTTCATGCCCGTTAGCTCAAAAGCAGCACAATGGTGGTCCTCTATCCACATGAATCAGAGTAGGAATTCTTTAAAGAAGGAAAATAGGGTTGGAATGAATTACAGAGAGAAAAATTATGATCTAATTAAAAGATTTCTCCTACAAAACATTAACATAACCATAACAAAAATGAATAATTTCTGCTACAAGCCACACACAGCAAATGCTATTCATGAGTGCAAAACATTAACATAACGATAACAAAAATGAAAAGGAGTCATTTGAAAAGTCTTCAATGCAACATATCCATAATTTCTGACTTTTTCTTTATGTTTTCCTTTACCAGAAGCAAAACTAGAAACTAGAAACCAGAAATCAAAAATCAGAATTCCTCAAAATAGGATTCAGATCAACAAAACAAACATTCCCATTTAAGATGGTGAACCTTCAATCATGACATTAAGAAATCCAAGCCAAACAAGCTGAAAAGCAATCACATAAAGAGAGTGACAGATTCAAGAACAGCTACATGTATAACGTGAAGAAATCCAAAATTTTGTTCTATCTTGGGAGATAGATACCCAGCAACCTTGAGCATAAGAGAGGGAACAAATCTGTCTTAAAAACACTGTGAGAATCACATGGCTCAGATTCATTCATTCTTTCTTGTCTTACATTTTTCAGGAGTTGCGATAAATTTGTAAGTTCGTTCTAATTTGCATCTGTTCAAATATATATATATATATATATATATATATATATAATAGGTACATGCAAATATATATATATATATATATATATATATACATATGTCTAATCTTATCTACAATCTTAAGATAGATTTGTGTTTATGTGATGGAGAAACAAAGTCTCTTTTATTAGAAATTTGTTGCAGGCATTGTTTCACCTTTTCAGATGTTAGTATTAATTAGAAGCCTGGTGCACGCATTGTACGTCTCACTATTAAGATGTTATCATGTGTTCTAATACGATGGGTATGTGTGCTATCACAATTTTTACAATTATTTTTATCAGTTCTGTTAGTTGTGTATAAACAAGAACCGATGCATGTTAACATACGTATCTTGTGAAATGTATACAATGTTCAATATATATATATATATATATATGTATATTAGTGAACGAAAGTGAATTGGGAATATGTTATTTCACGATTACATGTCACATGTTGTATGCACTAACATATTACCAGTGTGAAACACAATAACATATTACCAATATTATGAAGCGTACACGTATGTTTGCTGTGTATATCTGATATTGTACCATTATATGAATAATTTCCAGAAGGGAGACATAGAAAATGTTTCCAAATTATGTTGGTGTGAGAATGCTATTTACAAGCATGATTACCATTTGGCATGAAAATGGTATGATAGTCCATAATACTTTAAGGCTTATAGAATCATGATTAATTATTCCTATATTTGATGATATGTATGGCATGATTAAGGATTAATTTAATGTCTCCTAGTATATTTTATTTGAAATTATACATGTTTATTGAGATTACATACATAATTATGCATATATCTCTTGTTATAAATTATTGCATATTATGTATTTTGTTTTGATTCATTTGGGGAATTGAATCAGTAAATGATCCTAATCATTAATGTGAGACTTGTGTGGAATCAAAATTGACAAGAACATTCTTTCAAAACGTAGAAAGATGTATCGATCCTCTAGAATTAATTCATAGTGATATTTGTGATTTAAAGTTTTTGCAAACTAGAGGAGGTAAAAAGTATTTCATTACTTTTATAGATGATTGCACAAGATACTGTTATATATATTTGCTAAGAAGCAAAGATGAGGCAATTAATGTTTTCAAACATTATAAAAATGAAGTTGAGAATCAACTTAGTATAAAGATAAAAGCTTTAAGAAGTGATAGCAATGTTGCTAAGTTCAGGTGTACCACAAAACTTGTGGGGGGAAGCTTTAATTTCTACTAATTATATTATTAACAAAGTGCCTCATAAGAAAACAAGTAAAACCCCATATGAATTATGGAAAGGTCTTAAGCCTTCCTGTAAATACTTAAAAGTGTGGGGTGTTTAGCAAAAGTGGAAGTTCCTAAACCTAAAAAGGTAAAGATTGGACCAAAAATCATTGATTGTGTATTCATTGGTTATAACAGTAGTGCATATCGATTTCTTGTTAAGTCTCAAGAAAGAGGCTTGTTGATGCTATGACTAATGAAAGTCAAGTTAATATAGACAAAGGGTCTATAGAAAATGAACTTAGACATAGCATAAAGACAAGGACCTCAACGTCATTTAAGTCAGATTTTAATATTAATCTGTTGGAGAAAGAGGCCATGTTTTCTCCTAAAGTATTCTATGAAAAGAAACTGTCAATAGTGAAGTTGAAAATTCACACCTGAGAGTAATTTGTTTAAGTCTCTCATGGAAAGTGTTACCCAATAAAATTCAATAATATTTGTTTGTGTGGGGGTAATATGTAACATATTATTTACAAATAAGGTTACCAATGGATTCATATTGAAATGATAGGCGAGAAGTGATAGGTGCTCAATATTGGTTATTTTTCGCCTATATCTTGCGTTTGTTATGTCTTTACAATCCGTTACTTGGTATTTGTATCCCGTTTGTATGTGTAAGGATGTTTCAGGAGCTTAATGAAGAAACATAGCTAATCTCGGTGAATTAACTGAGTTCATGTTCATTTCTATCTCGAGAAATGAATCAGGAGGTGTGCTAGAGCAGAGAAGAGCTACCAAAGGGAAAAATGGTCATTTCCCGACATTGTTATCTCACCGAAGGGCAAAAATGTCATTTCCAGACATTATTACTGCACCCAAAAGCATCGGGAATCAAAGATGACCAGTCTAACTCAAATATAAAAAAATGGGTTTTTATAGCAAAAGATGCATAATACCTTACGTCGTCAGAGAAAAAAAGAGACAGATTGGACCTGAGCTACGCTTTGGTTTGTACCCTACGCCCTAGACCTACGCCCAAGCGTAGGTCAGGAACGTAGGTCCCACCTTGTGGCCACGTGACCCCTTTACGTGCTGAAGTTTTTTCGAAAGTTTCCAGTTTTGTCCCTGCTTCGATATTTTAAGTGATCGATGATTCTAGACCTCTACATACAAGCTTATACACATATTTACATAAGATTTTAGAGACATTATTCATGTATTATGAAATTACAGAAAATGGCAACCATTAGGGTTTCCCTCATTTGTCTATAAATATGAGAGGGTTAGGTTTAGAGAGGCTAGTTATGTTTTTGAGTTCTGGTTCTGATTTTCACATACATTCATTTATAGAGTTCTCACGTTCAAAGTTCAGACTTGCTTCCATTGAAGAGAACCACCATTGAAGACCTAGAGATCTGGAGAAGAATATTATGGAGAGCGTTTCTACACCGACAATGCAGATTCTCTCAGTCATGATCAACTAACTTGGTATCTAGGGTTTTCTCGCAAAACCCTAGCCAAGTAATGTAGTTCTAATTTTATATTCAATTGTAGAGAGGGGAAACTGTGACTATACTGTGATGATTGTGTGAGATGAGAGGCCGTTTATATTTGTGATACAAGTTTATATATTTGAATTGATTCTTGTCGTAAACTTTTTGAATATATTTATCTTACACAATCACAATTATTCATTATGCGCTAGAACTCGGATGCTTAATCTATGATTTTCTACACAATGATAGTCATAAAACTCGAAACCCTAGGTTGACACAGGTCATGCCCTGACAAACTGATATAGACATGCTTTAGTTTATTTTCATGCTTTAATTTACTTTTTATTAGTAGTTAGCATGCACTAATCAGTTTAGTCTTGAAATCGGTTGTCGCGATCCGGTTGAGAGTAATCCTTTTTAGGGTCAAACTGCTGGCGCGGTGCGACCTGATTCACAGTCAATGGATCGCGCTCATGCAATTGATATATAATCTGAACTATATTATGCGGTTAGTGGTGGAGTGAGGAAATCCCAATTTTTTCTCTCTCTAAATCACAACCATTATTCATTATTGCTTCTGTTTTATTTTCATTAGTATTAGATAATTCACAAAACCAAACTCTTTTTGGAAAAATATAATTCAGTGTTTTTAGACTATTGAAGTGAACAATCCTCATCTCTGTGGGATCGATATTCCCCTACTCAAGCAAAACTATCTACAATTGATCTGTGCGTTTGCAGAAAGGGTAAAACCTAAAGTGTCGTTAAGGTGTCATTTTTAACCACATATTTTGTACACACCTCATACCCAACAATTGTTGGAAAATAATTGAATGGAAAAAGATTTTAGGTCGGGTTTATTTTTTGCCCACGGGTTAACCCAATTTGCAAAGAGTTGTCTCAACTGTTTTAACAGTTGAACACAGTTTTAATACTTTTTCAAAGCATCACAACTATAGTTATGTGCCTATTCACGGTGTATATAAAGACCAGGCGTTAGATTACTTAAGTATAATTTTTCCAGAACTTTTATATTTTGTCTCTCACTGTCATATACATACAGTATAGCATACGCATATACATATACATACTGAATCATTTGGTTCGAGTACAAGCACGGACTTAAGTTCGCTGGTCTCTGGAAGATTGGAGTGTTACTTCTCCAGAGACGAAAATCCGTTCTATCTTGGGAGATAGTTGCTCGGCAACCTTGAGCACTGGAGAGGGAACAAATCTATCTTAAGAAAACTGTGAGTTTCACAGGGCTCGGATTCATTCACTGCCGTTTCTGTTTTCGAACTTTTTGGAAATTTTGATTTGCATTATTGATCTGTAAGTTCGTAAATAAATTTGATTACAGTATACATTGCATATCTCTGTTTTGCTATATATATTAGACGTCTCGGTTAGTTTTTCACATATAAATATATATCCAGTTTCATATTACTATATATATATATAATTTATATATTGTATACTGTCATATATATATATATATACTAATTTGCAGTATTTAATATCATATTATATTTACAGTTACTGCTATAGCATGGTTCAGGATACTTCAACGTTTCTGCATCATCTGTCTTCTCCAAACAATACTACTCTGGTTAATTTGGTTGCTTTTCTTCTGGGTAGGAGCATTGCCATTGCAGATTTGGAAGGCTGGTTGCAATGCAAGCTGCTCAAGTTAATTATACTGAGGGTGCCTTTGTATACTTCAAATATGGATATCTCTTGTGTTTCTTTGTCTTCTCTATGTGGCTTTTATTGTTTTTGCTCTTGTAGACATAGGGGTTGTTTATCTTGTTTTTTCATGTGGTGGAAATTTGGGTTTCACATTTGTAATATGGGGAATGCCCCTTAGCCCTTTGTAAGGCTTAAGCCTTGTTATATATATATATATCATCTTATCATTCAAAAAATAACTAAAAAATAAAATAAAAAGAATTAGTTTCTAAAAAGAACCAATGACCTGTTATAGGATAACAGAGTTCTAAACAACAAAAAGAAATAGGAGAAACGAGTTATGAACCAAAAGCTCCGTTTTCACAACGCCTACAAAGGCCTGTCTTGTACAGAAAACAGAATGAAAAGATTAAGGAGATAATGGGAACATTGCAACAAGTAAAAATTAATCTTCATCTCCTTGAAGCTATTGACAAAATTCCTACTTACGCTAAATTCGTAAAGGATCTGTGTACACAAAAGAGGAAGACTCGAATGCATAATACTGAGAAAATAATATTAACTGAGAATGTAAGTGCCATAATATCCAATGCTACGCCTCCAAAATATAAAGATCCGGGAGCACGAACAGTTTCATGTGTGATCAAAGATCAAGAAATTGAAAAAACCTTGCTTGGTCTGGGGGCTAGTGTAAACCTTTTACCATATTCGGTATACCAACAATTGGGATTAGGAAAATTATCCCCAACCCCTATTGTGTTACAACTAGCAGATCGATCCACTAAACACCTGAGAGGGGTGGTATATGATGTTATTGTGCAAAGCAATAAATTCTATTTTTCGGTTGACTTCATTGTTCTAGACACAGAACCGGTTTTTGATTCTAGAAGATAAATACCTGTAATCTTAGGTCATCCATTCTAAGCAACTGCAAATTCATGTACAGATTGTCGAATTGGGATTATGGATTTATCCTTTGGAAACATGAAATTCAGAAAAAAAAAAAAAAAAAAAAACATTTTTTCTAACCCTTTGCAATTACCAGAAGGAGAAGAATGTTTTCTTACCGACATACTTGATGAGCTAGTGGAATAAATGACACCTCCAATATTAACTAAAGATCCATTAGAAAAATCGATGAGCAGTGAGGAAATTCTAAATGATTATGTGGAGGCTCTAACTAACCAACAATTGCCAAAACTTAAGAATATAAATGTAATCGAGCAAGCATTCGAGGTACCACCTTGGAGGGTACCAAAAGAACCGTTACCTACAATATCAGACACTCCGCCAATCTCGTCATTAGTATGTCCACCCAAGCTAGAATTAAAAGAATTACCAAATCATTTAAAGTATGTATTTTTAGGGTCAGGTGACACACTACCAGTCATTATTTCCGCACAACTAAACCCCGAATAAGAGCAAAATTAGGTAAGAGTTTTAGGTGAGCACAAAGAGGCAATAGGATGGAGTGTGGCCGACTTAAAAGGGATAGACCCTTCAATATGTATGCACAAGATTCACCTAGAGGAAGATGCAAAACCGTCAAGGGAAATGCAGAGAAAATTAAACCCTAATATGAAAGAGGTGGTTAAAAAGGAAGTAGTAAAGTTATTAGACGCAGGAATAATATACCCAATTTCTGATAGCACATGGGTCAGTCCAACACAAGTAGTACCTAAGAAATCTGGCATCACAATAGTCCCGAATGCAATGCGAGAGTTAATTCCTCAACGCATGACTACTAGGTGGCGAGTATGTATTGACCAGGAAACTAAATTCCCACACTAGGAAAGATCATTTTACCTTTCATAGATCAAATCTTGGAGAGGTTGGCAGGGCAGAGCTACTATTGCTTCTTGGACGGGTACTCTGGGTATAACCAAGTCGCGATAAACCCTGTAGATTAGGAGAAAACAACCTTTACTTTCCCCTATGGTACCTTTGCATATAGGCGAATGTCATTTGGACTGTGTAATGCACCAGCCATGTTTCAAAGGTGTATGATGTCTATCTTCTCATACATGGTAGAAAAATTCTAAGAAGTTTTCATGGATGATTTTTCGGTGTTCGGAACCACCTTTGATGAATGCCTCGAGCATTTGGCATTAGTATTACAAAGATGCAAAGAAACTAACCTTGTCTTAAGTTGGGAGAAGAGTCATTTCATGGTCCAGGAAGGAATAGTTGTAGGACACATTATTTCAAAAAGGGGGATAGGGGTGGATAAAGCTAAGATAAAACTAATATCTAATCTACCTCCACCTACCACAGTTCGGTAAATACGATCATTTTTGGGTCATGTTGGGTTTTATCGACCGTTTATTAAGGAATTTATCAAAATAGCCAGACCATTATGCAATTTACTAGCAAAGGATGTACCGTTTGAGTTTAATGATGAATGCCTTAGAGCCTTCGAGTTACTCCAGAAACTATTATCGTCTGCACCAATCATGCAACCCCCTGACTGGTCACTACTGTTTGAATTAATGTGTGATGCGTCAGATTATGCTATAGGAGCGGTATTAGGGCAAAGGAAGAACAAAATACCTTATGTAGTTTATTATGCAAGTAAAACACTTATTGAAGGTCAAACGAACTACACAACCACTGAAAAAGAGCTATTAGCCGTAGCATATGCTTTAGATAAATTCATATCATATTTACTAGGAACTAAGGTGGTGGTATGTTCTGACCATTCGGCACTCAAGTACCTTTTATCAAAGAAATATTCTAAACCTAGATTAATTAGGTGGATTATCCTTTTACAAGAATTTGATTTAGAAATAAGGGATAAGAAAGGTACGGAAAATGTCGTGGCAGATCACTTATCTAGATTACTAGTGGAATCAACTAAAGATGACACTCTGATGAAAGATTCTTTCCCAGATGAACAATTATTTCATGTCAATATGGAGCTACCCTGTTTTGCGAATATAGTTAATTATTTGGCTACGGGTAGGATTCCTAAGGGGTGGATGAAACAGGAGCGTGATCGATTTTTTTCGCAAGTCAAGCATTATATTTGGGAACACCAGCTGTTGTTTAAATACTCTCCTGACCAAATTATCAGGAAATGTGTCCCTCAATATGAAATAGCAAGTATTCTAAAATTTTGCCATACTCTTGAATGCGGAGGACATTTTGGAGCTAAAAAGACAACAATGAAAGTATTACATAGTGGATTCTATTGGCCTTTGTTATTTAAAGACACATATGAATACTGCAAGAGATGCGATATGTGTCAATGGTTAGGGGCTATATCTCGACGAAATTAGATGCCTCAGAATCCAATCCTGATAATTGAATTATTTGATGTATGGGCGATCGATTTCATAGGGCCATTCCTAAAATCGAAAGAATACGAATACATATTAGTGGCAGTTGATTACGTATCAAAATGGGTGGAAGTTGTACCCACTAAAAAGGCTAATCATCAGGCGGTTATTAAATTCTTACAAACAAATATCTTGTCAAGGTTTAGCACCCCAGGGGCTATAATTAGCGATAGAGGTAAGCACTTCTATAATAAATATATGGGAAACGTGCTCGAAAAATATTCAGTAACGCATAAGGTAAGGGCAACTTATCATCCCCATACTAGTGGACAAGCTGAGATTTCAAATAGAGAAATTAAATGATGCATTATGGGCGTATAGGACTACTTACAAAACACCAATTGGGACTACACCTTATCGGTTAGTTTACAAAAAAGCGTGTCATTCCCTGTTGAACTAGAACATAAAGCTTATTGGGCTATTAAGCAATTAAATTTTAATCTCGAAAGGCCGAGTGCACATAGGAGGGTGAAATTACATGAATTGGATGAAATACATAATGAGGCGTACGAAAATGCTAAAATCTATAAAGAGAGGACAAAGGCATTCCATGATAAACATATTCGGCAAAAAACATTCAAAATTGTTTAAAAAGTATGGTTATTCAACTCTAAATTAAAGTTTTTCCTTGGAAAACTTCGGTCTTGATAGGATGGATCATATACGGTAATAATGGCATACCCATATGGGGTCGTGGAATTGGAAGATCCTAAAAATGGGAACCAGTTTAAAGTCAACGACCAACGACTTAAACATTGTTATGAGAATGATACTAATGTAGGTATGGTGGAGTTTATTGATTTGATGGATCCCACATATGACTCTGACTAAAATAGAAACAAGTCGTCGGGTCGTGGACGTTAAAAACCGATTGTTTGTTAGTTAATATAGTTTGTTTTATCTCATTAATTATGTCATTTTCGCTAAGTTCTTACTAATAGGAATAATGATGTTACTGTCATTTGATTTGATTATTAAAATTATTAAAATGTTTTATTTTTTGAATATTTCCGATCGATCGGGAGTAAGTTTCGATCGATTGGTGGACCCAGTTTTATAAAAATACGGCCAGCAGTTAGTTATAGGCAAAATTAGGTCAAAAGTGAGCCGTTTATAGTAAAATATCAATATAAACTGATATATTAAAATCTATATGTATATTTTTCATAATAATATATAATATAGATTGGATTCATTTCTTCTGCGATAACCAATAACTTGATTTATTTGGGCACAACACATTTTATAACTATACTAGTCAACTTTTCATTTGATTTCATTCCTATTCCAAAGAAACTTTAGAAGCATAATGGCCGAAGTCATTATTATTTCTTCTTCCTCTTCATCTCATTCTTTTGTTTCTTCCAATGCTTTCATTAATGACTGGGTTGAGCATGTATTGGCAGTGGATGAGGCTACTTAAGAAATTGAAGAGCCACAGTATGTCCCTTTAGCTAACCCTGATCTCGACATTCTTGACTACCACGAACTAGGATACAAGGTTACATTCCTAGCAAATAGGCTAAACCACCCAAGTTTTCATCTTGCGTTTATGTTACTTCAAAATCGTGGATTGCTCCATCTTCTCATTGCTAGTTCTAATGTGGTTTTTTCGGAGGTAGTCCGTCAGTTTTATCGCAACATGACTATAGTTGAAACAAATCAGGGGATTGCTCTCTCTGTTTGGACTGAGTATAACTTCCGTTCAATCCTAATTAATGCGGATATGATTGCCAGGGAGTGGGAGATTCCATGCGAAGTTCCTGAGGATTTACTAGAAAATTTTCCTCTTCCACCAAACCCTTTACCTTCATTTTCAGAAATGGTGAGTGAAATTTGCAATGCATATAAAGTTCCTACGGGGATAGAAGTGATGGATAAAAATCATATAGATATAAATTATTAGGCCTTAGATTCTATTCTTATGAGTCAGATTTACCCTAACCAAGAAGGATTGCTTCAACACCGTAATATGGTAGAAGTGCTTTAGAAGTTTCATATGGGGTACTAGGTGTCTATTCCTGATTTAATCTTTGAAAATATACGTTTACATATGGAACTCATCGTTGAGAACGAGGATCCATTTGCTAACGACTGGAAATTGCCCTATCCATTTCTCATTAGCAAGATTCTTGAAAGTGAGTTAGCAGAAGATATGTACTTAAAGGAAGATGAGTGCGAGACGTTTACTAAGTATTATGGTATGAGATCTTTTAGAGCGGAATTAGATGAAGAAATGCGCTAGCAGTGGGATCAGGACTAAGAAAAAGTTTATTAAAGGGATGGAATAATTTTGCTATTTGATTTCGAATTTTTCATTATTGCAATTTTCAAATTCTAGAACTAGGTTGTTTTTCTTTTCTGTAAATTCAATTTTATTGTAGGCCTATGACCAATCTATCTTCAATTTCTGCCAATTAATAAAATTTCATTCCCTTTTATTTATTATCTTTGTGGTTAGTTTACCATAATCTTGGTTTTAATTTTGACTTAGTCTGCAAATTATAGCATACACCAAGTTTAGGGGAGATTTCGACTACATCTTGAAATCATGCTCCATAAAGTGGTAATACTGTTCCATTCCCATGTTTTAATGTTTCTAAGAACCATGATGACATGATTTAATTTTAAGTTTGGGGGGATGGAATGATAGGAGGTATAAAATATGGGGGGAAATTAAAATTTTTGATAAAATGAAAATTGGAAAATCTGTAGTTTTGCTTCTAGTCGTTACTGGAATTCGTGCAGAAGGTCTGGCGATCGATCAAGTGTACCAACCGATCTAACGACAAACATAAAAATAGGAAAATTTTGAAAAAAAAAAAAGGAAAATTTCGGAAAAAAAAAAGAGGAAAATATATAAAGTTATTTATTCATTCTATAGTATAATTAAACTTATTTATGATTAAACTTGTGAATTGATTAAGAAAATGAAACTAGTCTGTAGATGTATGTGATATATTCTGCTTATCTGAATGATGATTAAGTTGGAAAAGTAAAGATATGTGGTTCTCCATAGGTAAGTAAACTAGTGAAATTGAAATTAGAAAAGACAATCTTGACCTATAAGCACAAACACAATCTTCGTAGTCTCATTTATTTCCATATAAGGTCTAGAATTAGGTTGTGTTTGACTCTTGTTTAAATAAATCATTGATCAAATCAAATAAAGAGTATTATATTTATGTTCGACTTCTTTCATATATTGTTTATATTCTTGAAAATGAATAAAATATGCATTTATTCATTTATAGATGGTTATGAAAGTGGATCTAGAATAAAAGATAGATTGCCATGTTTAGCTTCTAAGTTTTTAAATTTCGTTAAATTTATTTTATTTTTATTTTTATTAATCTATCCATTCTCTCTTTTTAATATTATAGGTGATTTATAGATTTTCAGAAATATAAATTATAATATTAGATGGTTAAAAAAAGTTAAAATTAAAATAATATTAGTTAATATTATTATTATTATTATAAGCATTAGTTTTTTATTTTGATGTATTATATTTTAATTATTTATTATGGATAATTAATTTATGTTGATAGAGGGAAAGAGTAAAAATGAAAGAATCTTTCCAATTTCTATTAGCAATCAAACACACAAATGGAATTTCGTTTAACTTAAATTACTGTTTATCCCAAACACACAAATAAAATTATTTTTAATTACCAATCCAATTTCAATTCCCATTCCCAATTTACATAATACCAAACACAGTGAAAGGAACCAAACAAGGCAAATAATGACAATTGTATGAGCCCATCTTCCCCCATGGAAAGGTGCTCTAATGGCTGTCTGGTGGTCTCGGTGGCAGCCTGATGAAGGACTGCAACAAGTCCCATGCTCGACTAGCACGTTGAGCAGCCATGCCTTCTGGCCACGGACCTCACCGTGCCAACTTGGATTACCACAATCCGTTGATGGTACTCAAATAAAATATTTGAGCGAAAAAATTGACATGCCCGCCTACTTGTTAAATTTGTGATTCAAGATACATCCGAGTCCCACACATACAAATGTTACTCATGAGTGCAAAACATTAACAAAACCATAACAAAAATTAAAGTCTCATTTGAAAAGTCTTCAATGCAACATATCCACAATTTTTGTCTTCTTTATGTTTTCCATTACAAGAAGCAAAACTAGAAACCAGAATTCTTGAAAATAACATTCAGATCCAAAAAAACAAACATTCCCATATAAGATGGTGAACCTTCCATGACATTAAAAAGTCGAAGCCAAACACGTGAAGCAAAGTGACAAATCCAATTACAGCTACATGCATCACGTGAAGAAACCTCAAATTACGCCCGAATCAGCATCAATTCTCAGGATTTTGCAACGACCGAATCAGCAACTTCCATCTTCAACAGATTCTCAGGTTCTCAAAGGGTGCCAACATTCCTTCTTCAGTACATAAGTAAAAAATGGCCACAACTTATCGAAAACATCGAACACCTCGTCTAAAGAACAGGTCTGCACTTTACAACCAAGAATGTGTTCACAAAGTAGAAAAAGAACTTTAAACAGAGCATAAAAAAAATATCACAACTTACAACTTTGAAGTCATGTCTATGAGCCACAAAATTGCGGCAAAACCTCATGAATGATCGAGCATCACAACCATAATCCACCTTCCCCCTATTCCGTCTACGCTGAATGGAATCCATAAACGGCTGATATTTCCTTCTATCTCCGTTAGATAGCCTTTTAAGGTTTGCTTCCCACGGTTCGCACGAAATGGAATTCAAAACATAAATAAAATCCTCTTTCGTTCTTTTATCCTTGGTGCTGTCGTAAATCTTGTACAACAATTTTCTTTTATCATCCTCTGTCATTAAAAACGGATGTTCTCCTAACATATATGGATCCCTTTGAAATAGAAACAAAAAACAATTCAATAGTTAAACTCAAGTTATTGCAGTATAAATATATATCTTCAGTAGATAACACCTACATTCCTTTGACCAATCCTTCGAACAATAGGGTAGAAGAGAGATGCTTATACATCGCGTTGTCCTGCCTCTGTGGTGGACTAGCAATCATTGATAATAACCTCCGGAAGTTGTAAAAATCAGACTGCTTAACAGCCGTCCACTGTTGTTCTGAAATATTCTGTGATTTCAATTGCATGGCAAGGCAGAGTTTTGGTTTTTCGTCCACTACCCTTATATGTTCCAAATTGAAATTTACACCACCATACCCCTGCTCATGCATGTTGTTTAATCCTTCTAGTAAAAGTCTGTCCCAAATAAATCAATTACTAGGACCATTTAGATAATTAAACAAGTAATAAAAAGGAAAGCGAATTGTTTCCCCATACCTAACAAAACCTGAAAGTTTTTCATTTAAATACGCTCCCATTTGATAAGACTTCTTTTCCTTGAGCCAATGTTCAAGGCTGTCACATCTCTCCAACACTATTACAGCTCGGAAATTCGTCTCTTTGCAGGGCTGAATGAAGCTTTTGGTGTGCACAATACTGGGGTGTCTTACCATGTTTAGCATGGAGAAGTTGTCCATAGCACCTTGCAAGGTAGAGTGAAATTGGAATGTCACAAGATCCGAAGATATTGAAGCTTGAACATGGGAAAAGAACCCAGAACGATAATTGCCACCCTCTGTGACAATCCTATAGTCATGTGTTTGTGAAGCCTAAGAAAAACGAGAAAACAGAAAACAAGGTCATAATAAGTTGGTGAATCTATAATCTACAACTTTATCAACAATGACATAGAGGACTTACCATAAAACAATTATCCATATTCATATTGTCCATGGCTGGATATATCTATTGAAAAATAGAGTGATATAATTAGTAGGTTGAATAAACATTGTTGGTTTACCAGGCGCAACCTCAACAGAAAAAATAAAAATAAAACTAAAAAAATAATGGTGTTCACATAACTCCTCATCAACACTCAAATCACTAAAAGAAAGTGAATCTCGGATAAATTTTCCCACTCTCTCTCTAGAAACTCCATTTTCTTTCTCAAGAAACTCCACTTTCACTTTTGGTCAAATGCATATATTTTCTACAACTACAATTGGTCGGAGGCAGATGTAGAAGTTGAGGGAAGTTCGTCTCCATCCTACAACTAGGGGTGGCAAACGGACGGGTTTGGGTTGGGTCAATAATGCGCGGGTAGGTAACGGGTCATTGACCCATTCCCAACCCGCTATTAAGGGTCACTGGCGGGTCGGGTCTACCCGCGGGTTAACAACAAGGAATAAGAATGAGAAATAAAATTTGCACACACCATGTTCCTCACAAAATTAAAATTTGTACAAATTTCGAGTAACATAGCTAGTTGTTTCATCACACTGCAACTGAAGCAACAATAAATGAGGATAGATTTAAAGACTTGGCAGAAAACCCCATTCAAATATCAAAACTATTTAATTAATTGTAGAGAACATTCCTACAACAGTAGCCCTTCTCTCTGCTACAAACCTATAAGCATCTCTTCATATACAATGATCCGAAACTCCATGCAATCTACACAGAAGGAACTTCACAGCAGCAAAACTATATAAAGCACCTTAACAAGAACATTACTGTATAGAATATCATGAGTTAAAATATTCCTATTCGAACTAATTTGCATAGTGATGAACATTAAAGTCAGTCCGACAAGAACATTATTGCATAGAGCACCTTAACAAGAACATTATTTTATGCATAGTGATGAACATTAAACTATGTAAAGCACCTTAACAAGAACATTATTGTACAGAGCACCTTAACAAGCACAGGGTGTTAGTGTTACTAGTCTTCTCTAGACAAAAGTCAGCCCGACTCGGTCCCCAGTTTTACATGCATAACAAATTGTGTGCTAGATTTGTATATTCAGTATCGATTCTCATATCATGTCAAAATCAGTTCATATGGTTATCTAACTTAGTCCTAATAACACCAAATTATAGGAACTTGATGAAGTGTTGCGGCAGACACATGAATCCACAGAAAGAAAATCCTCAAGAGCATTTTTAAAACATTTTTTTTTCTTTTTTATTGCTATTGTGCCTTTAGTATACCCACTACTAAGAGGTATCCACTCTTAACAGTGAACTCCCACTCCCCAGTCAAAGCAATCCCAAAATTTAGAACTAAGCAATGGCTTGTGTTTTAGAAGCTTGACGGTATGACTAAGAAGATTCGATAATTTAACTGATACCTCTACAACAGCTACAAAGTAAAGAACTGATATTTTCTGAAATACAAGGACCCAATCTTTTTCAACTAAATCAACTCATTCGAATTGTATCCTTGAGTCAATTTATAGATCAAGGTAGAGATGATAGGGTCCTGATCCTCTCTCGGGACGGAGAAGATATGGTGACTATTATTTTGACTTTACTAAAAGTTTTGGGAACACAAAAGTTTAAATTGAGTAGGAAATGTACCTGCTTTTCCTTGTAACTTCTGCTTCCAGTAATAAGGTATAATATGCCTATAGGAAGTGAAAACAGAAAACAACCATGAGAATATGACGCAGTGGATATTCTTTAAAACACTTGAGTCCATGAGACGAAGTTGAGAGAAATCTCTCGGTTTTCTGATTTTATTGAAGTCAAGAATGAATCCAAAACTATTACAATAGCATCTATAAATAGGCCAAAGCAAACCTTAAAATAGAAAATCCCAAACCATATAGGAATAGGAAAAAAAATTAATAGAAACTTTCTAAAATAAAATCCTAAGTCGAATAGGAATAGAAAAAGTAAATAAAAACTTCCTAAAACATAATCCTAAAACAAATAGTAGTAGGAAAATTAAATGGAAACTCCCCAAAATAATTCCCAACAAGATTAGGAAAATAAAGTACTAAAATAGAATCTAAGCATCTCTTGGTACTGCATCACTGAGGATTTGTTGGTAGTGCACCACTAAGAATCTGTTGGTACTGCATCAGAATACCAACAAATCAATCATTTTACAGCAATAATCTACCAACAAGCTAAGTAACATTGTGTAACAAAGTTGTTTCCGAGTAAAAAATGTAAAGAACACAACAAACCTATAAGATGACAACTCCCTTTTCTCTTATTCAATTTAACTAAGATCGTGACATCATTCAAACTCTAAACCTCTAAATGATACAAATAGAAATAACTATTGTAGGCAAAGGTTTAAATATAGCAAGTAGAGATAGGAAAACACAGGGCAATTGAAACATGACTTTGCTTCTTATTACCCAGTTATGGCCAATTGTCAATTATGTTGACTTTGATGCCTCTAATAAATCTAGCTTTGTAGCGAGGAGGTATCCTATGAAATGAGACAGGAGAACATCACCAAAACAATAGAACAGATTGTCAGATACCATAAATCTCAGAGGCAAAACAACAAAACAACCTTAAATTCAACCTGGTACATAGGCAACAGAATCTGAACCTGCAGACCCAAAGAATGAACTATATTCCAGATTATCTCCTTGGCATTCCGAGTGAAGTTTGATTTTCAGTAGTTAAAGAGGGGTGAATCAGGAATTAATGTTGACAAATAGGTTCATATCTCTAGTTGCAATAATAGAGAAAAAATGGCAACTACGCAGTAATCATTTCCATTTTTTTTTCTTTTCCTCTCATAACTTGCAAACATATCCGCTAAATCAAACAACCCAACCTCTCAATTTCTTTGCTACTTCTCAATCATAATCTTCATTTGAATGAAAAGGCAAAAATCTACTATAATCCAACTTAGGAACCTCATGTCCTCTTAGTCATCACTCTCTCCAAATAACTCTGGTTCTTCCAAAGACTTCCCCAGACTTCACTAACAACCAACAACAATGGTGTCAAAATTCACTACCATGTCCCCTTTTACATAACTTTAAAAAGTTGTGCAACTGGAATGTGTGTAAACAACTGTTTTCAATTCAATTGCAGAAAAAGAATTTTGCTTCAGCTCTATAATTAGGAGGGCAATGTGTTAAAAAGCATACATCCTATAAAGAAAAATTATAAAATCCCACTTGTACGTGCACTTTCGATTTTGACTCACAGTGCTCTAGAATAAAAATGTTTCGACTGAAAGCAAAATGCTTAAAACAAAGCACAATTCAAAAGGGGGTATTAGTTTGTATGTTGGATCACTGGATTGTGATCAAACAGAACTTTAGCTTTGGATAGTTTTCACTATTATCAGACAATGAGCATGTTGTATGTGTATATTAAAATCAGATCAAGAAAACAATTTAAGGCAATAAGCAGGATATTTCTGCCGCCTCATCCAAAGACCTCTAGTCAAGAAGATTGATTTCTGAAGTGGCTACAATTAATTAAAATCTATGGACATTGATGATTCATAAGCACTGTGACCACACAAGTCACATTACGACCGCTCAAGTATAAGCAATTTACATTGTATGTTAAAGTTTAATCATACACAACTTCAGCCTCAATTAGCCCCCACTATTGTAATACAATGAGCATCAATATGCTGATGCATAATACTAGTGCCCAATCAACACTATTTTAAAATCCTATCCCGATGTACTTATAGTAAACAAAAACCTTAAACCAAGACAGTCTCGGAGTTCTATTTCCCCTGTTTCAATACCCATAGCCTTCATATGCTAATAAAAATGTGTGTGTGTATATATATATATATACAAATACATATGACCACAGGTCACCAATAATAATTGTGTTCTCACATAAATGGAAAAAGGTATCAGAACCATGAGTGGCTGAGTTGAGCTCATTAGCAAGTAAAATGCAAGAAACAAACTTGTGCTCAATTTAAACAAAACATACAATATGCTGATACCTTTGAAAAATCAATATGCTGATGGATAATACTAGCGCAAGAGCTACTTATCAAAAAAAAAAAAATACTAGCGCAAGAGCTGTACAACTTGAAGTGGAAACAAAAAAATTAAATTAATATCTGAATAAATAACAAAATGATAGAATTTCAATTCAACAGTACAGTTCTTGAAATCAATTGAAGAAAATATCAAAATTATTAAAATTCATCCAACATATGCAAATCACTAAATACTAAAAATCAATGTCTTAAAACCCTAGTAAATTGACAAAAGCCTAAAAAATCCAGTACAAAAACAGAATTAAACCCTAGATCTGCAATTAAATAAGCCCTAATTTATATAGATACATACAAATACAGATGTACATACATATCTATATGCATAGATATTCTCCGTATTTGTAGTTTACCTCAGAGATAATGAGGATAAACAAAAAATGCTCGGTGGAAGAAGAGAAGTCGATGAGGCGTGACTGGTGGAGATGATCCAAAAACGCTTCGTGGAGGGAGTGAAGTTGAGGGGCGGTGTTAAATGGAGGTTGAGGGAGGCGCGAGGAATTTGCTCGTAACAATTCTTTGTCCAAATTTGACTTTTTCAAGGGTTTAGTGTGTGCAATTGTCCTTTTTGCAATTACCAATGAAGTACTATAGTGAGGTTCCTTGATTGAAGAAGAATAACTCAGCGAAGTATAAGGGGCATGTTGGTAGGCGGTCAGGTATGTTCCGGTACGGTCCGGGTCTAATTTAATCTAGATTTTGAATTTAAAAATTTATTTAGTAAATGATCTGATCTTATTATTTATTATAATATTTATTTATGTATTATTTCTTCACTTTATAATATATTTTATTAAATTATTATTTATATTATCATTTATTTATTTATATATTAATTTATAAATAGAGCAGTCTATGCCAGATGAGATACCTGAGGTGGAGGTGCCACAGGTTGAGGAGGCTGCTATAGGAGGTGATGCGCCACAGGCCCCGGCTGGGGGTGCTGTTATGATGACTCAGGCTCAGTACGACCAGTTACTTGGACGTATTGAGGGATTGGAGCGCTCATTTGCAGAGGAGAGGTGGGCCCAACAACGTGAGCACCGTGAGATGATGGATATGTGGGATATTATGATGCGACATATGGGAGTGACAGTTCCACCACCACAGCCACCTCCGAATGATGTTATGTAGTTGTAGTTTAGTTTAGTTTATTTTGTTTTTAGGATTTCTTGTTTTAGTTGTCCACAGTAGAGATCAATTGTAGAGCGGAGAGTCAGTGTTCGATCTTTTGTGATCGCTTTAACGATTACCTCTAACTGTTTGTGATATTTTTGTTTTTGTATAAAATGACAGTTTTTTAACTATTTTAACTGATATACGTGCCTTACTATGTTTAATACATTGAGTATGTGTGATTTTATTTTCGCACTATGAGGACATGTGTGCATTTATGTTTGGGGGTGCATCGATTCTCGTGAAAATGTATTGAAAAGCGTGTCATGATTCTAAAAAATAAAAATAAAAAATTTTAAGCCATACCCTACGCCCGAGCGTAGGGTAGTACGTGGGTGGGCCAAAAAAACTGAAAAAATTGTCTATTTTTGGAATGTTTTGGCCTAGTTTGTACCTGTACTTGTATTAGGATTTGTTTAAGCTATTTTTAGGATTTTGTGTAGAATTTTTGTAGACTCTTTGGAGTAATCTTAATCTGACAAGGAATTGGAATGCAAATACAAATAGAAGTTGGATTAGTTATTGTTTCCCCTTTCCTAGTCAGTTAAGGGTTTTGAATCATTTTCCTCTTCTAATTCTACAACATCCATCTATAAATTCATCCATTGGGTAGACACAAGTTACAATTCACAATTCTCAATTCTCAAGGTGTGAGCATTAGATTAGGTATTCTTCTTTTATTTTTATTTTATTATTTCTATTTCAAGGAGGGTTAGTATGAATAATACTAATGATGATTATTCTGACTTGGAGGAATTCATAAAAGATATGAAACCATATATGGTTATGATGAGCATGAATGAGGAAACTACGAGTCATAAGGGGAGCCGAACCACACCAAAATCGTTTTTGTAGTGTCGATTGCAATTTGAAGAGATATTTCGTCCGGTGAGGATGAATCGAGTATTAGTTGCACCCAGAAGGAAAATCCTTAGAGAACGAGGATTGAAGAGTTTAGAAAAACTAGCGGGCGAAAAGGTGTATTCGGGCTTGGTCCGAAAATTCTATGAAAATATGATAATTTTGGGATCGCCAGGATTTGAGGTGATGAAGACTAAAGTGACTCAGTGGAGTGCTTCGGTTGTGATTGGAGGAAGAAGTATTATCGATGCATGGAATATACCAATCGGTACTCTGGCAAACTTACAAGGAATCTTGAAGGAGCATCCTGTAGTATAGCCACATAAGGATGAGGAGATGGTTCGTGAATTATGTGCAGTATCAGATCCGACAGATAAGACGTGTGATAATTGGTGGTTGAAGTCGGATCTGCTTTATTTGGATTGTGTCGTTACAGCTCAACTCCGGCCTAATAATCGAACTAGTATAAGGGATCACGTTATGCTTAGAACTTTGTATGCCCTAACTTATGGGTATGTAGTGTGTGTTCCAACATTGATTATGGCTGAGATGTCGATTGCTCGAGCAATTGTGAGTAGAGAATGGGCGGGTGCCGATTTATTTGAATATTATCTTCCATACCCGTTTTTACTATCAAAGATCGTTGCAGAGCAGTTGGGTGATAGGATGAAGGAGTTGGATGAGATGTGGTGGACAATTATAAAAATATATCCGGAGGAAGATTTAGAGAAGTTGAAAGAGACTGCAGACTGCCGGATATGGTTGAAGAGTGTCGTGTCAAGTGATGAAGAAGAAGAGGCGGACTAGGATTTAGGTTTAGGATTTTTAGGTTATTTTCTTTGTAGGGACGGTAGACCCTTAAGGCTACGTCTTTGTTTCTTTTATTTTTATTTTATTTTAGGATTGTAGGCCCTTAAGGCCAAATTAGTTTTTTTATTATTATTATTTTTGTCATAAAAAAAATTCAATAAAAAAAAGAGAGAATCTTTGATTCCTTGAAAACATGTATCAATTTTTGGATATTTATAATGAAATTTCTTTTCCATTGCTATGATTGGGTATGTGTGCTTTGTTGATGAAATCTCCAGGTGATCCAATTCAAGTTTGGGGCAGAGGATTCGTGTTTTGCTTTGAAATCCAAAATTGAGCTTCAAGGGTAACTGTATCTGTTCTCCTATTTTATTTTTAACCATGAGGACATGGTCTGATTTAAGTTTGGGGGTGATGGTATAGTATTACAAGGAATAAAGATTTTCGAGAAAAACAAAATTAGAAAAATTCTTTGTTTTCATGCATGAATGTTTGACATTTATAGTTTGATTAAGTTCATGTATATGATGTATGAGTAGTATGAGATGTGATGTTCCCGCTCATGAGAGTGATGATTAGATCGAGTTAGTGAAGTGATGTGGTTTTACATGGGTGGGTGAATGAGTGAAATTGAAATTAAGAAGGACGACTTTGACCTATGTACATGATGGTTTTCCCGGCCCATATAAAAGCCCATCCCGACCGGATCAATCCATGAATAACCCGAGATTGTGACCCGACCATTGTGCCCGCGTCATAACCCGATCGATGCATCAGCCCCGTGGTCTAAGAAGTACATTGACCCGACCATCATATCCATTTTTGCCCCGACCCGAGGAGCATTTTGGAAGGGGCTCGAAGGTTCTAGAAGGTACTTGAGGCTCAAGGCAATGGCATGATGTAGATCTACCTAGCTGACGTGTAAAGGAAGAGATTATGTAAAGTTGAAAATGTTGCCCTAATGGGCCAAAGGCCCATTGGGAAAATGTATATAATTCAATGAAAAGCAATGAGAAAGGGGATTTTTGTGTTGTGCAAATTTGGTATCTACACAATGGCGCCGTCTGTGGGAAATTAGGTCATTTCCGCCGACCATCTTCCCACCTCAAGAAGCTAAGCGAAACCCAGATATAACCACAAAACCTTCAGCATCATCCACTCCTTCCAGATACAGCCATGCCTGTGACCAGATCTCATTCAGAGGCACTGATCCCCGGCGACCAACAACCGAGTGCTCCGCCGACGATTGAGTATCTCCTCCGGCAGCTCGAGGAAGCCGAAAAATGCAGCCAAGCCGCCGAGGCAAGGAGCCTGGCGGTGGAGAGAAGAAGCGATGAGTTATTAGCAAGGATGAATCGAGCAGCTATCCCACCGGCAGTTCCGGAGCAATCACAGATCCAGGAGCAAGCCGAACCACGGGAGGAACGCGACGAGACCTCTCACCGGCCAGGTAAGGCCCCGACCACAAGCGACGTTCCCATCACCGATGAGCCTCTGACATCACAGAAGCTCCAGGAGATGATGGCGGAGTTTCAGAAGAAAGTCATGAGGGATCTGAGGGCCCGATCTACCGACGACCAGGCCCTCCAAGCCTCTGCCGACTCCGTTCAGTCACCGTTCACTCTCGAAATCACCAGGGAACCATTCCCGAAGAAGTTCGTCATGCCCAGATTCACCCCGTAAGATGGAACTAAGGATCCCGAGGAGCATATTTACCAGATCCACCAAAAAATGACCATGTATGCCGACAACGAAGCCCTGCTCTGCAAAGTCTTCCCAACCAGTCTCATCGACGCGCCACTCCTATGGTTCAAGAAGCAACCGCCGAGATCTATTGGCAGTTGGCAGCAATTGTTCGACCTCTTTGTTGCCCAGTATTTCGGGAACAAGAGGCAAAAGAAAACCATCTCGAGCCTCTTCACCAAGACACAAGAAAAAGGCGAGTCTCTCAAGAGCTTCCTATCCAGATTCAACGTCGAGTCATCCTCCATCGACAACTGCGACCAACACTCAGCCGTGGAGGCCTTCAGAATGGCATTAATCCCGGGGACCAAGTTCCATCAATCACTTGTGAAGCGACCCCCCTCGGGAATCGGAGAACTCAATTCTAGGGCTCAGGGCCATTTGAGGATCGAAGAGGAGGAAACAACCCGACAGAAAAGAGCGGCGTTGATTAATGTGGAAGTCAGGTCGAGGGATAAGGTTTCGGACACATCTCGACATCAGAATAGTCGCAAGCGCTCAAATCCCACGATCCCATCTTCACCTCATTTTCCTCCACATCCCGAGAGACGCACCAGATTCGAAGAAAAGATCACCCCGTTGAAAGTGACCCTCGCAAGGCTCTTCCAGGAAAACAAAGCCAGAGGGATCTTCCAGACTCCTCCCCCAATCAGACAACCCCTGGACCAGAGAGATAGATCAAAGCACTGCGCCTTCCACATTGATTTTGGCCATACAACAAATGAATGCAGGAACCTGAGACGCCAGGTCGAGATGATGATAGCCCGAGGGGAGCTAAAGGACTATATTCAGCGGGATGGCCCGAGAGTCCATCAACCTGCACAGAACAACCCACGGAATCAGGCTCCAGCTCATCCAGTCAGAATCATTAATATGATCCATGGAGGTCCTGACTCGCGTAGTGCCGAAGGGTCAAGACGAGCACAAATGAGGAGGGCCCATCACGTCAGCAGGATAGCCGGGGTAAACGAAGTTCATCACAGAACTGGGCAGTCCCATATACTTTTCTCCAAGGATGACCTCCGGGACATCCAGGTCCCACACGACGACCCATTAGTTATCTCTCTAATGGTCTCGGGATGCCTTGTCCGGAGGGTCATGATTGATCCGGGGAGTAGTGCAAATATCATGACCAAGTGGGCTTTCGATAAATTGGAGATCGACCCGAGGGAAATTGTGACGGCCAAAAATCCAATTGCCGGGTTCGACGGGAAGCAAGTCGAATCCCTCGGGGAGATCAGCCTGCCCGTGTCAGCAGCACATAGGACTCTGACAGAGACCTTCGTAGTAGTGAATGTGAAGCCCTCTTACAATCTGCTTATGGGTAGATGATGGATTCACAGGATGCAAGGCGTTCCCTCGACCCTCCATCAGATGATGAGGTGCATCGGGCCGAATGGTTTCGACATAATTGATATCAGAGGAGATCAAGTAGCCGCCAAGCAATGTTATGCCATCACTATCAAAGAAATGAAAGGTAATCCCGATCGGAAAAGGTCCCGAGAAGAGGATAAGGACATCGACCTGCAGCCCAAATAGCAATTACAGGACGAGGAGTCGGGCTCCTCAATCATCGTAGAACCTCTACAACCGGTTTTGTAAGTCACTAAAATACCCTAGAGGGGGGGTGAATAGGGTTTAAAAATAATTTCTAACTCTTTTTAATTCTTATTAGAACATACAATAAGATTCAATAATAATTTACAAGGTAAATATGTAATGAGTAATTTTACTTTAGTTTCAACAAGCTATTTACCACACTATAAATTAAGCATGCATGAACATATAGTAAGAAGATAGAGATAGAGAAATTGACACCGTGATTTTTACGAGGTTCGGTAACTCCTACTCCTCGGCTCAAAGAATCCCCTTCCTTGAGACTTTCCCGATCCTCACACTATGGCTCTTCCTTCAATAGGTGGAATAGCAAAACCTTTACAAAAGAGCTAACTAGCTCTTCACACAATCAAGAGAACAATCCTCCCTTGATACAATGGGCTTCACTCACCCAAGATCACAAATTTGTGTATGTAATCAATATATCACTCAATAAACAAAAACACTCAAAACCCTAAGGTTTTTATGGAAGATAGATCAATATAAGCTCAAGTGTTTTTAGGTGATATTTCAAGAACTCAAGATATATATATTCTCACAATATATTTTCAAGTAAGAGAATAAGCACAAAGCTTGAGTTTAAATCTTCAAGATGATGGGAATCAAAAAACGAGATTTTGATCTTTCTTGCTATCAAAAGATTTTCCAGAAAGTGCTTGAGAGAAAATAGTAGATGAATGAATTTTTAGAAAAATTTCTCACACAAGAACCTTAGCATTTTTAATCCATATCTCTTTCTTTATATAGTGTAACACTAGGGTTTGGAGAGTGTATCTCACCCTAGACAATATGGAGAGTAGGACCTGAAAATCTGCAAGCAAAATCATTTCTTTTTGGGCAAAAATATTGTTTAGAAATACTTTTCCTTAAAATCCTGAAGCACCCAGTCGACTGCCTACCGGCACCCAGTCGACTGCCTCCATGCTTAGATTTAAAATAATTTTCCCAACGGCTAGGGTCAGTCGACTGCCTCAAGAAGGCCAATCGACTGCCTCATGAGTCAGTCGACTGCCTTGGATAGGCCAGTCGACTGCCTCAGGCAATCAAAAATGTTCGAAACTCTCTGGTTCAGTCAGTCGGCTGGGTCCTTAATTGCCAGTCGACTGGTCACAGTCAGTCGACTGCCTTGAACAGGCCAGTCGACTGCCTCATGCAGTTAAAATGTTTTATAGCTCACTGGTTCATCCAGTCGGCTGGGTCCTTAACGGCCAGTCGACTGGGTCACAGTCAGTCGGCTTCCATTTCATGGCCAATCGACTGGATGACTCCAAGAATTGTTTTCAAGGTCCGTTTTTTATCCGTTTGAGTTCGTTTGATTAATTACTTGAGCTTATAAGATCAATCAACGCATAAGATACCTTGTTACAATATTCTCACCCCGACCTATCTACCCCAGGTCTTGACTTCAGCTTTTGTTCTTTCTTTGATCTTTTTGTCCTTTTTCGAGTTCGCGCTTGGGTTTCCTTATCGCTTGTTGCTTTAGCGATCTTCCCGAAACATTTACCTGTACTTGCTGAAACACTTAGCTCAAAGCCATATTAGTACCAAACACGGTTTTGAATGTTTTGTTAATATCAAAATAAGATTTATTGCTTAAAATAGAATTTCAAAGCCAACAATCTCCCCCTTTTTGATGTTGACAAAACATTTTGTGTTTGCTCATAATTGGTAAGGTATCAAGTGATACTCCCCCTCAATGTGTGCATCATTCATTTTTATTTGCATGCTCCCCCTTAGGAATTTAATTTTGCAATTTGATATTCATTTACGTAATGCATGAAGAGTTAATAGAAACAACATATTTCAATTAATAATTTGCGAGTTCGGTACATGTTGTTTTACTACTACACATTGCAAAATGATAAAACATAGAAATGAAACGAAGCATGAACAACAAACATAAAACATAGGTAACATCCTATTACACAAAATAAAATAGACCTATGGCCAACACAAACACCCTAATACATTCTCCCCCTTTGACAACATCAAAAAGGCGGAGGGTCACGACGAAAGGCTTCCATGGCAGTGGCGATGCTGTCGATCTTGTCCTCAAGACGCTTTATATCCTCGGCCGTCTTCCTCTGGACCTCCTCATTGCGCTTTTGGGCCTCTTCATTGCGCTTTACGATTTCCAAGATTTGGGTAAGAGTTTCGGGATTTCCCCCGAACCCAAAATCTGGAATATCGAAATCGCTACCAAGAGACGGAAAAGAAGAAGTCGGAGCATCCGGACGAGGTGCCTCGGGACGAGGAGCATCGGGACGTGGAACAGAAGGACCGGCTTGGTCCGCAGGAGGGGCACCCCTAAGAGAGACCAACATTCCATCGGCATTTTTGCCAATGTGCATCTGCTTGAGATGAGTGCGGTCCAGAAAGATTGGATTGTGCTCCGTAGGCTCGTCAGCAAGTGGCACACCGTTCCGACTGAGAAGATAGGATAAATGGGTAGGAAAAATAAGGGCGCCTTTCTTCTTATGGCACTCGAGGATTGCCGATATGAAAAGGAAGGTAAGATTGACCTTCCGACCGGTCATGACACAGTAGACAAGGAAAGCTTCCATAATCGACACAAGACTCCGGCTTCCGGACTTGGGCAAAATGGAGTACGTGATAATGTTGTGCACAAGTCTAGCCTCGGGAGTAAGCGAATAAGAAGGAAACTCAGCAATGGCAGTGGTGGTTTTATTCACAGAAATGGCCCGAACTGCTTCGAGAGGATCGAAATCACTCGAAGAGTACCAAATAGAGGGGCAGTAATATGAGATACCGCCAGGAGGTAGCCGAAAAACATTATTGATTACTGCTTCGGTGAACTCAACAGGGATGCCTCCGACATCGGAGCAAAGTACGCGGGTGGGAGGACTCGGGTGTGAAGGATTGAGCAAATTTGTATAAAACACTTTGACGGCGCATGGATAATGTAGAACATCAAGGGAAACAAAGAAATCCCAACCCATATTGTGAAAAAGATTGAATGTATTAGCGCCAATCTCTTCGCACAAGGGTTGAGTCACAATGCGACTCCGAGCAATCTTTCGATGAATGAATTGAGTTTCGAAGCGACGAACACTGTCTTCATCACTGAGAAGAGCAGGCAGAGACATCGGACCAGATTCAGATTCGGAATCAGTGTCCTCATGAACAGGAGACGGAGGTGGAGGAGGTGCAGCCGAAGAGCTTCCACCCTTACCGGCGCGTTTCTTGAGGCGCACGACCTTAGGAGCCATGAGAGAGAGAAGAACCAAGATTATGGAAAGCATTTTGAGAAGAAAAACGAAAAGAAAGGGTGAAATTAGGGAGTGAGAAGCGAAACTGTAAAAAAAAGATATATATATGGATATATATATGGAGATAGATAACTGAAAAAGAAGAGGGGAGTGGTGATGATGGAGGAGAGGATCGTGGTGTAGTGGGAAGGTGATTTAAAGTGGAGTAAATGGCGTGAATGAGAGAAGAAATGGGAGAGATCGTGGAGAGGGTGGAGAGAAGACGAAGAGAAAGAAGAAATAAAAACAAGGTTCGCGCAGAGGCAGTCGACTGGCCATATGGAGACAGTCGACTGGCTCATGACCCAGTCGACTGGCCAATGTAGGCAGTCGACTGGCTGAAGATTGTTAAAAACACAAAAACTCACTGGTTGATCCAGTCGACTGGCCGTATGTGAGGCAGTCGACTGGCCCTAAAAAAAATTTTGAAGAAGAAAAAAAAAATTTTAAATTTTGAAAGCCGAGAACGTGGACGAGAATTTGTGAAAATTAACTGATGACTTCAAAATTCATGGCCATTCCTAATTCCCTACGAATTTTTGAAAATGGTTCGTCCGAGAGGGGTTTAGTAAAAATATCTGCCAATTGATTCTTAGTGTCAATAAAGACCAATTCAACGTCGCCTTTAGCTACGTGATCCCGTAAAAAATGATGCCTAATCTCTATGTGCTTTGTGCGAGAGTGTTGAATAGGATTCTTTGAGATACAAATAGCGCTGGTGTTATCACATTTAATAGGTACACGATTGAAAACAAGTCCAAAATCAAGTAATTGTTGCTTAATGTAAAGAGTTTGAGCACAACTACTACCGGCCGCAACGTATTCGGCTTCAGCCGTAGACAAGGCAACTGAATTTTGCTTTTTACTTGACCATGAAACTAACGAGTGACCTAGAAAATGACATGTACCACTTGTGCTTTTCCTATCCACTTTACAACCCGCAAAATCAGCATCCGAATAACTCGTGAGATCAAGTAAAGTATCACTTGGATACCAAAGTCCTAAGTTAATCGTCCCGTTGAGATAGCGAAAAATACGTTTTACGGCTAGCAAGTGAGATTCTTTAGGACAAGATTGAAAGCGAGCACATAAGCATACACTAAACATAATATCAGGTCTACTAGCAGTTAAATAAAGTAAACTTCCTATCATGCCTCGATATTTAGTAATATCAACACATTTTCCATTTTCATCTTTATCGAGTTTAATAGAGGTACTCATAGGAGTAACAGCATGTTTGGTTTCCTCCATACCAAATCGCTTTAGCAAATCTTTAGTATACTTAGATTGGCTAACAAATAAGCCATCCAAGCTTTGCTTGATTTGCAACCCTAAGAAGAAGTTCAACTCACCCATCATACTCATTTCAAATTCGTTTTGCATGTTAGATGCGAAATCCTTGCAAAGGGAAGTGTTTGTTGATCCGAATATAATGTCGTCAACATATATTTGGATAATCAACAAATCATTATTGACAGTTTTTGTAAATAGAGTGGTGTCAACTTTGCCTTTAGAAAATCCTTTTTGAAGTAGAAAGTCACTAAGCCGTTCATACCAAGCTCTAGGAGCTTGCTTTAACCCGTACAAGGCTTTAGATAATTTGTAAACATGATTTGGAAAACGTTCATTTTCAAAGCCGGGTGGTTGTTTCACATACACTTCTTCATCTATAGTTCCATTTAGAAAAGCACTTTTGACATCCATTTGATAGAGAATGAAATTTCTAGATGATGCAAATGCAAGAAGCATTCTAATTGCTTCTAATCTAGCTACGGGTGCAAAGGTTTCATCATAGTCAATGCCTTCCTCTTGATTGTAACCTTGAGCTACCAATCTTGCTTTATTTCGAATAATCACTCCATTTTCATCCTTTTTATTTCGAAAAACCCATTTAGTGCCTATTATAGTTTGATGTGTGGATTGAGGGACTAAATGCCAAACTTGATTGCGTTCAAATTGATTTAGTTCCTCTTGCATAGCCATGATCCAAGAATCATCACATTGAGCTTCGTGGAAGTTCTTGGGTTCAATATTTGACACAAAAGCCATGTGGTTGCATAAGTCTCTAAGTTGAGATCTTGTGCTAACACCTTGTGAAGGGTTTCCTATGACTTGGTCAAGAGGATGGTTGTGCACAATCCTCCAAGATTTAGGAATGGAGCAAGCCAAGTCATCATTTGATTGATTTCCAACTTTACTCTTATCCATTTGCCTATTTGACGAGTTGGAGATATTGAGATTATTGAAACTATCCTCAATCCCTACAACTTCATCATCCTCTAGGTCAACTCTAGGTGAGGGTAGAGGTGGTGATTCATCAAAAACAACATGGATAGACTCTACCATGGTTAAAGTCCTTTTGTTAAAGACTTTAAAGGCTCTACTTGTTGAGGAATAACCTAAGAAAATTGCTTCATCCGATTTGGAGTCAAATTTTCCCAAGTTATCTTTATCATTTAAAACAAAACATTTACAACCAAACACCTTGAAATAACCAATATTAGGTTTCCGACCATTCCACAACTCATACGGAGTTTTACCCAATTTCATTCGAATGATAACTCTATTTATGACATGACAAGCGGTATTTACCGCTTCCGCCCAAAGACTTCGGGGAAGGTTGTGTTCATTTAACATAGTTCTAGCCATTTCCTGTAAAGATCTATTTTTCCTTTCAACTACCCCATTTTGTTGGGGAGATCTTGGAGCCGAGAGATCATGAGATACACCAAATTCATCACATAATTTCTCTAGATCTTGATTGTCAAATTCTCTACCCCTATCACTTCTAATTCTCTTGATTTTCAAATCTTTTTCATTTTGAATGACTCTATAAAATTTATCGAGAATGGAGTGAGTTTCATTTTTATGAGCAAGAAAGTAAACCCAAGTAAATCTAGAGTAGTCATCTACTATAACAAGTACATAGAGTTTCCCGGCTAAGCTAGCCGTTCTTTCCGGACCAAAGAGGTCCATATGAAGTAACTCTAAGGGTCGAGAAGTGGTGATATCTTTCTTTCTCTTGAAAGAAGATTTCACTTGTTTACCTATTTGACATGCACTATATATTTTATCTTTTGAAAAATTAGTCTTCGGGAGGCCTTTGACTAATTCATTTTTAGACAAACGTTGAATGAGGTCCATACTAGCATGTCCTAAGCGTCTATGTCATAACCAACTATTTTCACTCGATGTGACAAAGCACTTAACATCTTGTTCATTTAATTCACATAGCAACATAGTATATAAATTTCCGTTTCTCTTTGCATTGAACAATTGTTTTCCGTCTTTCTCAACTATGCATGCATTTGACCTAAAGATAACATCATAACCTTTGTCACAAAGTTGGCTAATGCTAAACAAGTTATGCTTTAAACCATCCACTAAAAGTACGTTATCTATAGCAAGAGAAGAAGATATACCAATAGATCTGATTCCAACAATTTTGCCTTGTGAGTTATCTCCAAAAGTAACGTTTCCTCCTTCATAAGATTTTAAGGACATGAATTTTGATTTGTCCCCCGTCATGTGCCTTGAACATCCACTATCAAGAAACCATCTTTCTTTTGAGGCGGTCTTCAAGCAAACCTACAAAACAGCGTTACGTGACTTTTATTGGTACCCAATCTATTTTGGGTCCATTTTGGTTAGAGAGAGATGCAATAGTTCCTTTCGGAACCCAAATTGATTTAGTTACCAAGTTCTCTTTAGCACGTAGAGATGCAATAGTTCCTTTTGGAACCCAAAACATTTTTGAGACAATTTTCTTCTTCTTTCTTAGAAAACATGTATTTGCTTTGTGACCTCTTTTCTTGCAATAGTAGCATGAAACATGATTGTGATCAATAGAAGTTGAGAATGAAGATTGTTTTGAAAAATTATGCTTTAATGATTTTCTTTTCTTCAATAAAAGTGCATCTTTGTTGAATGCATCATATCCTAAGCCGCATTTGTCAAAAGAGTTTCTTTGTCTTCCTAGCATGATGCTCAAGTTTTCTTTTTCTTTTGTGAATTTTGCTAAGATGTTTATTTGATCATCAATGGTCTTTTTCAACAAAATATTTTCCTCTTTTATCTTCATACTTTTGTCATTGGTTGCATTTACATCAACTATGGTGTGGCAAGTGGAATTACATGAAGATTTAGATTTCTTGAGCAAACTATGTTTTTTAGCTAGTTTTTCAAACTCATCATATAAATCTTCAAATGCATCTTGTAATTGATTATGAGAAAATAAAAGCTCATCATATGACAAAATGGAATTATCTAATGCATGTAGATTTAAATGTACCTCATCTTCATTTGCCATGAGGCAAAGATTTGTAATTTCCTCACCATTTTCTTCCTCATCCGAATCACAAGAGTCATAATCATCCCATGTTGCATTCATGGCCATTTTGTTTGGCCTTTTATCGTTCTCCTTTTTGGGCTTGAAACACTCATTTCTATAGTGCCCCAGTTTACCACAATTGAAGCAAGTAATAGACTCCTTCTTGCTTGTCTCTCCTCTTGGTTCATTGCTCTTTAAAAACCTCCGACCTTTAGCCTTCTTTCGTTGAAGAAATCTCTTGAATTGTTGAGTGATCAAGGCAATGTCTTCATCAACCTCTTCTTCGATTCTCTCATTTACTTCACTTTTAGTTGAAGCTTGCAAGGCTATACCTTTTCTAGGCTTGGCGTCTTCTTCACGAGATTTCAAGGTAATTTCCCATGTAAGGAGTGACCCGAAAATCTCATCAAGACTCATAGTGCTAAGATCATGTGCTTCTTTAATAGCCGTCACCTTCGCATCCCATTTGACCGGAAGGCTCCTAAGGACTTTGTGTGCCGCATCGGATCTAGGAACAATTCTACCAAGATGCTTTAGTCCATTCAATATATTAGTAAAACGAGACATCATAGAATTGATATTTTCATCTTCCTTCATGGCATATAATTCATATTCATGCATAAGTATATCAATTTTAGATTCTCTAACTTGAGTAGTTCCTTCATAAGTAACTTCAAGTTTATCCCACATTTCTTTGGCCGTGGAGCAAGTAGAGACTCGATTAAATTCATTTGGACTTAAGGCACAATTTAGATTAACCTTAACATTGACATTAAATGACATAAGTCTACGCTCATCATTATCCCATTCGTTGGGAAATTTGGGAATAGTTTTTCCATCAACTATTTTGGTAATAGTAAAAGGTCCATCAACAATAACTAGCCAAATTTGATAATCAATAGCTTGAAGAAAATCTATCATTCTAGTCTTCCAATAACTATAGTTTGAACCATCAAACCATGGGGGCCTATTGTTTGATTGTCCTTCTACATGAGTGACTATGTTTGAGGCCATGATCGTTCTCTAAGACGGTTAAGTCTAAAAACAAGTAGAGATTAGGCTCTGATACCAATTGTAAGTCACTAAAATACCCTAGAGGGGGGGGGGGGGGGGTGAATAGGGTTTAAAAATAATTTCTAACTCTTTTTAATTCTTATTAGAACATACAATAAGATTCAATAATAATTTACAAGGTAAATATGTAATGAGTAATTTTACTTTAGTTTCAACAAGCTATTTACCACACTATAAATTAAGCATGCATGAACATAAAGTAAGAAGATAGAGATAGAGAAATTGACACCGTGATTTTTACGAGGTTCGGTAACTCCTACTCCTCGGCTCAAAGAATCCCCTTCCTTGAGACTTTCCCGATCCTCACACTATGACTCTTCCTTCAATAGGTGGAATAGCAAAACCTTTACAAAAGAGCTAACTAGCTCTTCACACAATCAAGAGAACAATCCTCCCTTGATACAATGGGCTTCACTCACCCAAGATCACAAATTTGTGTATGTAATCAATATATCACTCAATAAACAAAAACACTCAAAACCCTAAGGTTTTTATGGAAGATAGATCAATATAAGCTCAAGTGTTTTTAGGTGATATTTCAAGAACTCAAGATATATATATTCTCACAATATATTTTCAAGTAAGAGAATAAGCACAAAGCTTGAGTTTAAATCTTCAAGATGATGGGAATCAAAAAACGAGATTTTGATCTTTCTTGCTATCAAAAGATTTTCCAGAAAGTGCTTGAGAGAAAATAGTAGATGAATGAATTTTTAGAAAAATTTCTCACACAAGAACCTTAGCATTTTTAATCCATATCTCTTTCTTTATATAGTGTAACACTAGGGTTTGGAGAGTGTATCTCACCCTAGACAATATGGAGAGTAGGACCTGAAAATCTGCAAGCAAAATCATTTCTTTTTGGGCAAAAATATTGTTTAGAAATACTTTTCCTTAAAATCCTGAAGCACCCAGTCGACTGCCTACCGGCACCCAGTCGACTGCCTCCATGCTTAGATTTAAAATAATTTTCCCAACGGCTAGGGTCAGTCGACTGCCTCAAGAAGGCCAGTCGACTGCCTCATGAGTCAGTCGACTGCCTTGGATAGGCCAGTCGACTGCCTCAGGCAATCAAAAATGTTCGAAACTCTCTGGTTCAGTCAGTCGGCTGGGTCCTTAATTGCCAGTCGACTGGTCACAGTCAGTCGACTGCCTTGAACAGGCCAGTCGACTGCCTCATGCAGTTAAAATGTTTTATAGCTCACTGGTTCATCCAGTCGGCTGGGTCCTTAACGGCCAGTCGACTGGGTCACAGTCAGTCGGCTTCCATTTCATGGCCAGTCGACTGGATGACTCCAAGAATTGTTTTCAAGGTCCGTTTTTTATCCGTTTTAGTTCGGTTGATTAATTACTTGAGCTTATAAGATCAATCAACGCATAAGATACCTTGTTACAATATTCTCACCCCGACCTATCTACCCCAGGTCTTGACTTCAGCTTTTGTTCTTTCTTTGATCTTTTTGTCCTTTTTCGAGTTTGCGCTTGGGTTTCCTTATCGCTTGTTGCTTTAGCGATCTTCCCGAAACATTTACCTGTACTTGCTGAAACACTTAGCTCAAAGCCATATTAGTACCAAACACGGTTTTGAATGTTTTGTTAATATCAAAATAAGATTTATTGCTTGAAATAGAATTTCAAAGCCAACAGGTTTCTGTGTTGCCGAGTCAACTCGACAAGGTTACCTACGCAGGTACAAAGCTCACCACGTGTGAATTAAATGAACTGACAACTTTCCTACAGGATAATCATGACGTATTCGCATGGGAGCATACTGATATGCCCGGTATCGATCCCTCGATAGCCCGACACACATTACATGTCAATCCAAATATCCGACCCGTCCGACAGAAACAGAGGCGAATGGGAAGCCAAAGGAACCAGATCATAGCAGACGAAGTGTCGAAATTGCTTGAAGCCGGCTTCATCAGGGAAGTTCAGTATCCCGAGTGGTTAGCCAATGTGGTGGTGGTGCAGAAAAAGAACGGGAAATAGCGAGTCTGCGTCGACTTCACCGACCTAAACAAAGCTTGTCCGAAAGACAGCTTCCCCCTGCCCAAATTAGACCAAATGGTCAATGCTACCGCAGGCTACGAAAGGCTAACCTTCCTGGACGCTTACTCGGGATACAACCAAATCCCAATGGACCCGATAGATGAAGAAAAGACCTCATTCATTACCGAGACAGGTACATATTGTTTTAAGGTTATGCCTTTCGGACTAAAAAATGTAGGAGCTACGTTTCAAAGACTAGTGAACAAGATATTTAAAGGAATGATGGGCACAGTGGTAGAGGCTTGCATTGATGATACAGTTGTGAAAAGCAGAGCTAAAGCTGACCATTTAGAGCATCTCCAGAAAGTATTTGATGCCTTGAGGAAACACGGGATGAAGCTCAATCCAGCCAAGTGCTCCTTCGGGGTATCATCAGGGCAATTTTTGGGACACATAGTCGACCGATCAGGAATACAGGCCAGCCCGACACAAGTGAAGGCTCTACTCGAGACGAGAGAACCAACCACACACAAAGAAGTCCAAATCCTGACAGGAAGGGTTGTAGCCTTAAGCAGGTTCATCGCAAGGCTGACCGACCGATGCCGACCCATCTTCCAGGCTATCAGAGCCAGAAAGGGAGAAGTGTGGGGACCCGAGCAGACTAAAGCCCTATCCCGATTAAAAGAATACATGCTCAAGCCTCCCATTCTTGCGACACCCGAACCCGATGATGTACTACTCTTGTATCTAGCGGTATCTTCGGTATCAACCAGCGTCGTGCTCATCAAAGAGGACAGGAACCTCCAAATGCCCATCTTTTATACCAGTAAAGCCCTGGCTGATCCCGAGACACGGTATAACAAGCAAGAAAAGTTGGTTTTATCCTTGGTCAATGCCAAGCGACGTCTTAGGCACTACTTTGAGGCCCACCAGATCATCGTTCCCACTTCTACTCCTATTCGGGTACTTATGGCGAAGCCCGACCTTTCCGGAAGGATCTCCAAGTGGGCCATTGAGCTAGGAATTTATGATATAACCTACGTTCCCAGGATCTCGATCAAAGGTCAGGCCGTGGCTGATTTTCTATTAGAAGGGGAGACCGACGAAGCGGATCAACCCGTTGAGTTAGAAACATGGAAACTATTCGTGGACGGCTCGGTAAGCGCCAATGGAGAGGGCGTCGGGCTGGAAATCCATACTCCCGACGGGACTAAGTTGCAAGCCTCGATGCAGTTGCAATTCCCGGCCACTAACAATGAGGCGGAGTACGAGGCAATCATATCGGGCCTCAGAATGGCCAAAAGCCTGCAAATACAATCCCTATCCGTATACAGTGACTCCCAGCTAATAATCAGACAAATAACCGGCGAGTATGAAACCAGAGATCCCAAAATGAAGTCTTATAGAGAACTGGTGCTCGAGGAGTCCGAAGGTTTTCAAAGGTTAACATTTAGCCAAATCCCTCGGGAAGAGAATACCTCGGCCGACCATTTGGCTAATCAGGCGTCTGCTGCTGGTGAAGATATGACCAGGGTTGTACTGACCGACTTCATCATTACCCCAAGTATTCAGAGTCCCGACGATCTGGTATGCCTAGTACCTCAAGAGCCCAGCTGGATGGATCCCATAATGGATTACCTCAAGGCCGGGACGCTCCCAATTGATAAGGCGGAGGCCAGGAAAATTAGAATGAAGTCGGCCCGGTACTCGATCATCCAGGGACAGCTCTACCGAAGATCTTTTTCAGGTCCGTATTTGAGATGCGTCATCCCCTCAGAGGCAGAGATTGTGATGCAAGAGATACAGGCAGGGGCTTGTGGAAATCACTCGGGTACCCGATCTCTCGCCCATAAAATCCTATCCCAGGGTTACTTTTGGCCCTATCTGTCCCGGGATACAGAGGAATATGTGCGTAAATGCAAAGCATGTCAGATGCACGGTGACGCTATACTCCAACCACCCGAGTTCTTAAACCCGACAATCGTTCCGCATCCTTTTGCCCGATGGGGAATGGATATAGTCGGACCACTCCCAAAAGCCATTGGCTCGAAGACCCACGTGCTCCTTGCGACCGACTATTTCACCAAATGGGTTGAGGCCGAAGCCTATCCCTCTATAAAGGGCAGCCACGTGGTGAAGTTCATATGGAGTCACATCATCTGCCGGTTCGGGGTACCAAGGACTATCATGATGGACAACGGCATAAATTTAGACTGTGAACCGGTCAGGTCATTTCTGATCGAGCATGGGATTAACCAGAACACCTCCTCGGTGGGGTATCCTCAAGCCAATGGGCAAGCAGAAAGGACTAACCGTTCGATCTTTAGCACCCTTGCAAAGAAACTCGAGAAGGCAAAATGAGCGTGGTTGGACAAATTACCAGAGGTATTATGGTCATATAGAACGACGCCCTGGCAACCGACCGGTGAAACACCCTTTGCCATGGCATATGGGTCAGAAGCCGTAATCCCGACTGAATATGCCGTCCCGACATTGAGGTCGCTGGCCTGGGACGAAAGATTAAACAATCAACGCTTATCTCACGAGCTTGACCTGGTAGAAGAAATGCGAGACATTGCCGGGATAAGACTGACAGCTTATCAACAACGGGTCAGGAGTCATTTCAACAAGAGAGTAAAAAGAAGGGAATTCCAAGTCGGGGACATGGTCCTCAGGAGAAAGATAGGACACGTGGGAAAACTCCAAGAACCATGGGAAGGGCCCTACACTGTCACCGAGGTAATAGGTCGGGGGGCCTACAGACTGCTCAGAAACTCGGATAACAGAAGCGAACCAAACACATAGAATGCATCCCGACTAAAAAGGTATTACCCATAGAAATATTTTGTTTTCGACCATTGTAAGGAAAGGCCACTAGAGCCAAAAGGATTGCAATGAAATTTCAATTTTTCCCGAAGATCAAAATTATCTCCAATTATCAATTTAAAAACCCAAGCGTTGAATCATCTCCATGGGCCCAAAGTGCCCGAGAGATCTTCACAGACCCACCAGCGGTCAGGTTTTCCAAGATATCAGTATAAAAACCCAAGCGTTGAATCCTCTCCATGGGCCCAAAGTGCCCGAGAGATCTTCACAGACCCACCAGTGGTCGGGTTTTATCTGAAAACCAAAGTGTTGAATCCTCTCCATGGGCCCAAAGTGCCCGAGAGATCTTCACAGACCCACCAGTGGTCAGGTTTTCCAAAATATCAGTATAAAAACCCAAGTGTTGAATCCTCTCTATGGGCCCAAAGCGCCCGAGAGATCATCACAGACCCACCAGAGGTCAGGTTTTACCAATTATCAGTTTAAAAAACCTAAGTGTTGAATCCTCTCCATGGGCCCAAAGCGCCCGAGAGATCATCACAGACCCACCAGAGGTCAGGTTTTACCAATTATCAGTTTAAAAAACCTAAGTGTTGAATCCTCTCCATGGGCCCAAAGCGCCCGAGAGATCATCACAGACCCACTAGAGGTCGGGTTTTATCAAAAAAAATAAAATATATATATATATATATATATGTATATATATGATGAATGAACAAAGATATATATACATATGAATGAACAAACTCACTTATATATTCAAAGGGCCCCCGTGGCCAAGGCTAGTACAATAAAAGTGTTGTTACAAAGTACAAAGTAACGGAAAACAGGGGAAGAGGCCGAAAGCTAAAAAGAATCCTATTCCGCCACAGGAAGATCCCCATTACCATCTGAGGCGTTGGTCACGAGAGGCTGGTCTTCTATGGTTTCAGGCTCAGGCTCATCCATGCCAGAGCGAGAAGGCGGAGCGGGCAACTCGTCTTGAAGGAACTCACCGAAGGCCAGATCCTCGGGATCGGCCTCAGGATCATCATACAGAGGCCCAACTCCAATGCTGAGGTCTAGTTCTTCAATAGTCGGGATCTGCCTTTCCTCTTCAGGCTTTTGAAGTTCTTTTATGCATTCCCTCCAGCCTTGCTCATAGCGGTACTTGCATGTCAGCATGAAGCGGGCGATCATCTGTTTACCACCCTTGTGGCACATCTCTACCCGAGACCTTTCCATGCCTAATGCATTCTCGACCTCGACCTTCTCCTCAAGCAACTGCAGCCCCGAAGCCTTTAACTTCTCGATTTCTTCGGTCAGGGCCTGCACTTGGAGAGTTAGGGCCTCCCGAGCCAAGACTTCCCGATTAGCCAACTGCTCAGCCTCCCGAGCCTTCACCTCGAGCTCTGAGATCGTCGTCTTGGCGGATGAGAGCCCCTCTTCAGCTGCAACAGCCCTGTATGTCAGGGACTGGATCTTATCGTTGGCCTTCTTAACCTGCTCCAAGGCCTTGGCACACCCAGCCTTGTGGACTTGAACGTCCCGATTCAAGGCATTAATGACTCGGGCGTCATCCTCAAGCTTGCAGTTGTACGCCTGAGTAGCATGAAGCATCTGGAAAAGAAAAGAACGTTATCGCAAAGAAATGTTAGCACAAAAACAAATGGCAGGATAAAAGCGAAATACAAGATAAATAAAAGTCATTACCCTCATCGCAAGCTCGGGCCCGTTTAAAGCTAGGCTCATCCTGTCGTACCGACCCATAGCCAACCGGTCGGCCGGAGTCCATACCCCCAGGGCCATCTCCCGCAGAGCTTCGGAGTTCCCGATTGTCTGATCCCCGACAGACAGATATGGATGCCCTTTCCTTGTATCCAGCCTGAAATGGGGATTGTGGGGAGCCTGTCTCCTGCTCTCAGCAGCCTTCTCTATCTCCCTGTTATCTTGTTTCCTAACATTTTTGGAGATAGCAGTGCGGAGCTTGGAAGGTCGGGATTGGCCCTGATCCTCGTCATCTGACCCAAAGTCCCGGGTATCTGACACTGAGACAGGAGCACCCAGCGCCACGTTCCGACTAGAGCTGGGCCTAACTGAAAGGTCAGCCCGGGACGGGTTCTGGTCTAAACCTACAGAGCTCGGGACAATAACCTGCTCGCTCCCGACCTCGGATGTGCGCGTCTGAGGTTCATGAGGGGACGGGGGCGGGGGTATGACCGGAGGAAGCTCTGCCGGAGGAGGAGGCGTGCCAACAGGGCCGCCAATTACTGCTGCGGGCTGACTGTTAGCAGGATTTTCTGGAGCCGGAGGGACGTCGACCCCACACACAAAGGACGTGGAGCCAGTGTCAGCCTTTCTGGCCCTTTTGATCGATAGCTTGGGCATGACGACCGCTTTCCTCTTTTGTTGACCCCGAGACATCTTTCTCTTCAGTATTTTCGCTGTCGATCTAGTCGATGTGGAGCCCGAGGCTATTGTCGGTACAGGTTCTCCCGATGCAAGCTCCTGCAATACAGATCCAGTCAGGCAATTCTGGCTATCCCTCAAATCCTGACTCCATACTCTGGCTCGCAACAGTTCAAATCGGGATCTTATATACCCGACTTCCCTTTTTTCCTGAGGAGCCTGCAAGAAGCTCATAACTAATGTACCCAACTTATCGTTGCACAGTTCGCAGTGGCAAGAAGCTCGGGTGTGAAAACTCTTAAATTCGGGAAGTCGGGTTGGCTGGAAAACGTGGTTGACTGGAATGGTCATAGTGTCGGGATGCCTCCACTGACCACTCACTACTATCATCCTTTCTTTCCAACCTTTGTTGGATGTCGGGACATTGTCACACAACTTCCTCTTGACGTAGGAGGTTAGGTTGTACCGACCCCTATTATCCTTCTGCTCTTGAAGTTTGTACGAAAACAGAAGCTCAGCCAAACCTAAGTCCAGGTCCAACTCCTTATTGATCAGCAAAATCATGGCCAGGATCCTGTAAAAGTTAGGACCGACTTGAAAGGGGGCCAAACCCAAAGTCGCTAATGCCAGGAGAAAGAAGGGATGAATGGGAAACTTCAATATGGCAAGGTGGAATGACGAAAGTAATATCTCTCCGTCCTTTAGCCCCTGACCAACTCTAAAGTCTGCGTCCCGAGGGTAGTGCCTAACCTTAACCCCTTCAGGAATCCCGAGGCTCTTAAGTTGAGCGTCTATCCTGTATTTTGCTGGGAGAGGATCAGTACAGAAATTCTCCTCCTCCTCAGCATCCCGATCCTCTACGACTCGACCTCCTGCGTTCTGGGTGACCTCCGGCGGGCTAGACCTAACTACTTGGGTAATCTCGACGGACGGGGTGCTAGCTGAGATCTCGGGATCAGTAACGGTCAGGTCGGTATCTGTCAGTTGCAGGTCACTAACCGACCTAGTATCATCACTCCCAGACATATTTGACGAAAGGTAGAAGAGTAAGAAGAATGACTTACAAAGGTAAAGAAGGTTCAGGCAGTTTCTCCTTTGTGTTGTTCTCCGATGAGGGAATTGCAGAATCCGGCAAACTTTACCAACAGGCAGACAAGGGTGCTTCCGGTCAAAACTCTGCAGCTGGACTCGAATCTCTCCACACAAAAGATTAATCCACCACGGTCACTGGAGTTTGCCAAAGTCGGTGAAACAAACAGTAAATTGTGCAGACTTGAGATTGGATTTGAGATTGCACGCAGTGATTGGAGAATACGACAAAGGGAGGTTGCTGAGGAAAAGAACAATTTGAAAAATTTTGAAGTATGGCGTGTGAGAGGGATTTGCAGGTTATATAGATTTAACGTTTCGTCTACCCGGGTCAGGGTTCCGGACCGACAAGACCCGGCCCATTTCACGCGCATCGATGCCATCTCAGCCGCTGGTTCAAAATTGTAATAATTGCAACGGCTGCGGCATTCAATGCACCTCCGCATCATCCGGCACGCGTCCCGTCGCCAATCCAAGGGCTTTTGATGGGCCTTAATATTCTTTCACCTAATGGGCCTAATAAAAAGGTCCATAAGCTGAAAGAGGGCCTGTGTACATGACGGTTTTCCCGGCCCATACAAAAGCCCATCCCGACCGGATCAATCCATGAATAACCCGAGATTGTGACCCGATCATTGTGCCCGCGTCATAACCCGATCGATGCATCAGCCCCGTGGTCTAAGAAGTACATTGACCCGACCATCATATCCATTTTTGCCCCGACCCGAGGAGCATTTTGGAAGGGGCTCGAAGGTTCTAGAAGGTACTTGAGGCTCAAGGCAATGGCATGATGTAGATCTACTTAGCTGACGTGTAAAGGAAGAGATTATGTAAAGTTGAAAATGTTGCCCTAATGGGCCAAAGGCCCATTGGGAAAATGTATATAATTCAATGAAAAGCAATGAGAAAGGGGATTTTTGTGTTGTGCAAATTTGGTATCTACAACCTATAAGCATAAACACACATTCACTATGAGAAATAGGTTGATTTTTGACTATGTAGTTGAAAAATAATTTTGCTATAATAAAAGGGGAGATGGGTAGATGTTTTGGTTGAAATGGAGAGAATTAAAAAAAATGAGAAAATGAAATGCAAAAAGCAGTTATTTGATCTGAGTAACCGGTCCTTGGTATCACCAATATCACTGTTCGTGTTTAAAGAGGAAGAGACTGATGAACATAAATCCCATGGAAGAAGCTCGGGCCCAGTTGGTTGGGACTAAAAATCCTCGCTAGAAAGTCCGGAGACTTAGAAAGACAAAAATGGATGAAAAGTGGAAAGATGGAAATAGTACATTTTTACTAAAAATGACAAAGTTTGATTAATGAAGTAGGAGAAAAGAAACTGAAATATTGTAGTTGAATGTTCACAAAATCACGGAAGGTTGTCTAGATTTTAAATAAAAAGTAGCGAAATTATTCACTTAAGTGGGAACCATTCATGACACGAAGCTCGAGATAATTATTGTTCGGTAGTGAGTGGGAATATTTGCATTCAAATTATCTTATGTGTTGTATCGTAGCTTATTTGACTTGTGTGTGTGAACTCATGAATGCGTAATTATAAAAGAATTAAGATGTTTGTAGGTACCATCACTGGAAACCTTCACGAGACTTCACTTGTTCCCTAGGGGTAACCTATGGGTTTAAAAGGCTTGTTACACATGCTAAGTGTAATCGTTGACCCTCACAAAAGCAAGGGATTAGGTTAGAGTAGATAGTTTAAATTGAATAAAAATCATCACAGTCAGTTATCTCTGAGTTTAATGCTAAGGGACTAGCAATATGTAAGTTTGGGGGTGTGATAGGTGCTCAATATTGGTCATTTTTTGCCCCTATCTTGCGTTTGTTATGTCTTTACATTTCGTTATTTGATATTTTTATCCCGTTTGTGTGTGTAAGCATGTTCCAGGAGCTTAATGAAGAAACATAGCTAATCTCGGTGAATTAACTGAGTTCGTGTTCGTTTCTATCTCGAGAAAGGAATCAAGAGGTGTATCAGAGCAAAGAAGAGCTACCGGAGGGCAAAATAGTTATTTCCTGACATAGTTATCTCATTGAAGGGCAAAAATGTCATTTTCAGACATTATTACTGCACCCAAAAGCATCGGGAGTCAAAGGAGACCGGTCTAGCTCAAATATGAAAAAATGATTTTTTACAACAAAAGATGTATAATACCCTACGTCGTCAGAGAGAAAAAGAGGCAGATTGGACATGAGCTACGCTCTTTAGCTATGTTTTGGTTTGAACCCTACGCCCAAGCGTATGTCAGGAGCGTAGGTCCCATCTTGTGGCCACGTGACCCCTTTACGTGTAGAAGTTGTTTCGGAATTTTCCAATTTTGTCCCTGCTTCGATATTTTAAGTGATCGGTTATTCCAGACCTCTACATACAGGCTTATACACATATTTAAATCAGATTTTAGAGACATTATTCATATATGAAGAGCGTTTCTACACCGACAATACAGATTCTCTCAATCATGATCAACTAACTTGGTATCTAGGGTTTTCTCGCAAAACCTTTGCTAAGTAATGTAGTTCTAGTTTTATATTCAATTCTAGAGATGGGAAACTGTAACTATACTGTGATGATTGTATTAGATGAGAGACCATTTTTATTTGTGATACAAGTTTATATATTTGAATTGATTCTTGTCTTAGATTTTTCGAATATATTTATCTTATACAATCACAATTATTCACTATGGGCTGGAACTCGGATGCTTAATCTGTGATTTTCTACACAATGGTGGTCATAAAACTTGAAACCCTAGGTTTGACATAGGCCATGCCCTGACAAACTAATATAGACATGCTTTAGTTTATTTTCATGCTTTAGTTTACTTTCATGCTTTAATTTACTTTTCTGCATTTATTTTATGTTAGTAGTTGACATGCACTAATCAATTTAGTCTTGAGATGGGTTGTCGCGATCTGGTTGAGAGTAATCCTTTTTGGGGTCAAACTGTTGGCGCAGTGTGACCTGATTCACAGTCAATGGATCTCCCTCATGCAATTGAAATAAAATTTGGACTATATTATGCGATTAGTGGTGGAGTGAGGAAACCCTAGTTTTCTTTCTCTCTGAATCACAACCATTATTTATTATTATTTTCTGTTTTATTTTCATTAGTATTAGATAATTCACAAAACCAAATTCTTTTTGGAAAAATATAATTCAGTGTTTTTGAAATATTGAAGTGAACAATCTTTATCTTTGTGGGATCGATATTCCCATACTCAAGCAAAACTATCTACAATTGATCTGTGTGCTTACAGAAGGATAAAACCTAAAGTGTAGTTAATGTGTCGTTTTTAACCACATATTTTGTACACACCTGACGCCCACCAACGGACCTTTTCAAAAAGCATAGAATGTGTTTCTCAATTACTCTTCTTTTGTGGGCCATATGAAGGCTGTTTGTTGGAGTTCTACAAATTTATCAAAATTCTTGAGGATTTCAAGTTGATTTTCATTATACCCACATATATATATATATATATATATATATCCCAATCCATATACCCATATATATGTATATATATTTTCCCGAATTCTCCATCTTATATCCGATTGTATAGGCGGTGGCAACGGTGGTGGTGGTTAGGATTAGGGTTAGGATTAAGGTTAGGTTGGAGGAAGATGTTGAGGAAGTGGGTGTTTGAGTATAGAAATAGCTTTATAATTCAAAAAAATGAGTGTTTGGCAAATGACAATATCGTCATTTCTTACATAGTCAATTGCCAAAAGTGATTAGGGGGTGTAAATGAATTGTTTTTTCTTAATTAGGGGATGTAAATGCATTTAGCAAAATTGGAAAATCAAAATAATGTTTTGACATAGTTCAGGAGTGTAAATGAAATTAATCATAATTTTTTTCTTTAAAAATACAAGCATCATTGTGGAAAGAGAGAAAATTTTCAACAATTTTAATTAGGGTTAACTTCATTTACACTTTTTGAGGTTTGTCCTATTTTATTTTGATCCATTCAAGTTTACATATCTTCATTTACACCTTTTACTTTTCAATATTCTCATCACTTAGACCCCCTGAACGATGATATCAGCCTGATTTTTTTTTTAAATCCCTAAACTACCCTCAATGTATTATCCTTATTCTGTTTGGAAACAATGATAGTGCTTTTATCAATTAGACCCCATCCCATCATTTAATAATTTAATTTGTATTAAAATTTCAAAAAATATATATAATTCAAAAATATATATTAAAATTTGAAAAATATTATAAATTCGAAAATAAATATAAAATTAAAAAATATATAAATTTCGAAATTATTTTTTTTTCAAAAAAACATATTAAATTTTGAAAATAAATATAAAAATCACAAAAAACATAAAAAATTTGAAACAAATATATAAAATTTTAAAAAAACATATAAAATTCAAATATATATATATTAAAATTTGAAAAATATTATAAATTCGAAAATAAATATAAAATTAAAAAAAATATAAATTTCGAAAATAAATATAAAAATCACAAAAAACATAAAAAAATTGAAACAAATATATAAAATTTTAAAAAAACATATAAAATTGTGCTGAAGAAAGCGAATATTGTGCTGCAACAAAAAAAAAAAACAAACAAATATATCACCTCTGCATTCACATTAACTGAAAGGAAATCCCCCAAATTGAAATATATTGTATCAAGAACTCAACAACAAAAGAAATACTGTACCTCCACAAACTTCAACTTGAAATCAAGACTTGCAAATCTTTGAGTTAATTCAAATTCATCTCTAAGATATTCCCAAATCTGAGCATATTTGGCACCCTTCCAAGCAATGTCTGATCTGAATCAACCCAAGATTTTTTATGAGATTTTACACCACCTTGAGGAAGCAAAGGACTACTAATGTTTGACAATATGAAAAGAAAAAAGTGTACATAATACAAGGTAGGACATTGCGGGAGGCGCCGAAATTCTCAGATCTGTTTATGACATTGCCCACAGGTGGAGGCGGCGGAATCCACCTAGGGCAAAGACGACGGAGCGAAGCTGCTGACCGCCGCCGCAGCCAGTGTTGGCCCAGTGCCTAGTGCAGATCACCTTCCAGAGACGCTCGTCCTGCGCCATCGTGTGCCACTGCTTGCTCACGGGGGAGGCGGTGGGAGGGGTCGAAAATGGTGTAGATATATATATATATATATATATATATGTGTGTGTATATATATATGTATAGATCTATATATATATGTGTGCGTCTGTGTAGTGTGTGCAGAGGTGTGTGTGTGAGAGAGAGAGAAAGTTGGGGTTCGGGTTGGGATTGGGATTGGGGTGTTTGGTTTGAGGGTTAGATTGATTCTAAGGAGGTGTTTGGTTTAGGGGTTAAATTGATTTAGGGATTAAATTGATTTAAGGGGTGTTTGGTATAAGGGTATTTTAGACATTTCACACCATGAGGGAGTATAAATGAAAATATGCAAACCTGAGAGAGTCAAAATAATGATAGAACAAACCTCAGGGGGTGTAAATGAAATTAACCCTTTTAATTAAATACGTATTCAGTTATTTTCCAATAAAAAATTAACATCAAAATTAGCATTATCTTATATTAAAATATAAAATTTTAAATTTATTATTCCATTACTGAAATCAATCATCTCATGAGTGAAAGCAACATTAGTAGGCAGTGCCACTGTAGAGGTTGACACGTGCATTGCACGTGGAACGGTAGTAGTTAGTAGATATATATAGATAATTAGATATGTATGGGTCGCTTGTAAATCTTCTGAGAATTCATCGATCGATTTATCTGTCTGGGTTGGTTAGCGCGATGTCTGAGAGAAAAGGAAGCTCGATAATGAACGATTCCTCCATGGAAAGATAAAATCCCTAATTTTTTCTTTATAGTTTTTCTAATATGACTTGTTGAACCCTAATTGTGATTCAATTATCATTTAATTAATACAGTTTTTGGGTGAGTGAAATTTATAATTTCTCTTTCATGTGATTCCGTTATATATCTATATATATATATAATGAATAAAGTTGTTGAATCTATTTTATGTTTCTGATGAACTATTAACTGAACGACCCTAATTTGGATTTTGAATTGGAAGAAGAGAGGATGAAAGGATGAAGATGGATGACACTGACAGGGATTGTATGAAAGATGTGGCAGAAGTTTCAGAGGTTAAAGAGTTGCTTTGCCTGTTTTTTAAATTTACATCTGGTTCAATTTTATATTCCTTGTATGCATATGTTGTTGAGCCCCGCAATTATCGTGAGAACCCTAATACATCACCACCACCACCACCATCCTCTCCTCCTTTGACCATCCTCGAGATGCTCCGTGGTAAAGATTTTCCTATTGGGATGGCTTGTGCTAAATTGGATTCTCGGATTTACTTTGTTGGAGGCCAGTGCAAGATTAAGGAGGACTTTTATGCCTCTAGGAAGGTTTATTACTTGGATGTTGACAAAGTCAGAAACAGATTTCGAGGACTGAGGTGGAATACTACTAGTAAGGGTCTCGTTGGTTCTGATGAGTTATTACAATGTCCTAATATGCATGGTGGAAAGTCTAATCCTATTGTGATAGTTGCGAATAAGAAATTATATGTAATTACTGGCTTCATTAATGGAGATCCAAATAACAAGACTCTGGCTCCCCCTCCTCATTTTAATGACACAGACTGGACTTCCTTGTTTATTGATGATTATGAGTGGCGAAGGTATTCATTCGAAGTCTATGATCCCGTGACGAATGAATGGACCGTCATACCTCTGCGCACTTCATCTTCTTCTCCCGCTGATTCCATTCTTCCCTTTTATTGTCATGGGCATGCTGTCGTCCATGATAAGATCTTCTTCAGTTACTATGGTGGCACTAGTTCCATTTTCGATCTCCAAACTCAAACATGGAAGTTCTTCTATACTAAGGATATCAAAAACACACCGTCACAGACCTATGACGATGCCTTGGCACTTGCTTTTGTGCCTAAACCCCTGTTTGGAAGGGGTCTCACTCTCAATGGCACCTTGTATGCCTTTGCAATGGCTGATGGTGAAGGGTGCAGTGCCTTTTACGCATATCATATCCCTGCCAGCCTTGAAGATACTCTTGTTAAGAGTTCTTCAATTGAATTGACAGGATCGTACCTGTTCGAAACATCAAGCTTGTCGGCTTTGCAGGCTGGTTTCTTTCATCTTGGAGAGGAAAAGTTTTGTTCAATTTATTGCGAGGATGATGTTTACTTTGTAGTATTTGAACTGAAAAAAAGTTACAAAGGAGGTATTAAATGGTCTAAGATCCAATCAGAACGCACCAAAATCACGGGAACTGGTGCTGATTCGGGCTCAATTTTGGATTTCTTCACGTTATACATGTAGGTGTTCTTGAATCTGTCACTCTTGTGCCCTCTTTTTATGTGATTGCTTTTCAGCTTGTTTGGCTTGGATTTCTTAATGTCATGATTGAAGGTTCACTATCTTAAATGGGAATGTTTGTTTTGTTGATCTGAATATTATTTTCAGGAATTCTGATTTCTGGTTTCTGGTTTCTAGTTTCTAGTTTTGCTTCTGGTAAAGGAAAACATAAAGAAAAAGACAGAAATTATGGATATGTTGCATTGAAGACTTTTCAAATGACTCCTTGTCATTTTTGTTATGGTTATGTTAATGTTTTGCACTCATGAATAGCATTTGCTGTGTGTGGCTTGTGGATTGAATTTGTGAGGGATTTTTCACATTATGTCACAATTGAAACCGAAGCTATTGAATATGCGAGGGTTTCTGGGTGAAGATATGGGTTTTGATTGATTCTGAAATAGAAATAAGCGCATATTCTGAATTGTGGGCTCAATTTAGAACATATAAAAGTGATGGCAATACTCCCTCCGTCCCAAATTATAGGTTAATTTTGGGAAATTCAATTTTTTAAGAGGATGACTTTTATTATAGTGTTAGTGAATGAAATATCAACTTTATCTATGGTTCCACCGTAGTGATGCGATAATTTATAATATATATGTTTTATTACTTTAATGGTTGAAGGTTAAATTTGTAAATTGACCAAATAAAGTGTTTTAACTTTTCAAAAGTGAACATTTATTTTGGGATAAGGTAAAGAGGAAAAGTTGACCTATAATTTGGAACGGAGGGAGTATGATATTAGAAATAAAAAGCAATAGAGAATTTATGTTGTGTTCTTGTGTTAACAATTGAGAAGGGGATCATAAAACAACAATTGTACTATATGAGGTTGGACTAAATCATATAGTGTAATTGTTTTTCGTATGTTGAAGTCTCTTTTTTCTCTCTAGAGATTTCTGGATATCAATTCAAAGGTGGATAAGTGACAATTTACAAAGATATCCTTATATAGTTAGAATTTTAATGCAGTTAAAGTTTTTAAATTTTTTAGATCATCTGGATGTTTTATCCACATTTGGATTGATGTCTAGTGATATGTGGAGAGGATCCAAGTTCTAAAGTCTTAACCTAGATTTAAGAGTTGGACATACTTGTGCTAGAATCGAGTTTGATTCAGTAATGGTGACTATACAGCTTGTGAACTTAATTAGAAGGATAAATAATCATCAAAGGGACTTTCATACCCACCCTCCCATATGCATATATATATATATATATATATATATATAGGAATATTATTTTTATGCTTTATTTGGTTGATAAATCTTGAGAAAGTACTTGTGCACTCAATTCTCTAATAAAAGATAATAGGAAAGAAATATTTCATTTTTGAAACATATTGCGCAAATGTTTAGTAAGCATTCAATTCTCTAATAAAAGATAATAGGAAAGAAATACTTCACATTTGAAACACATTGTGCAACTGTTTAGTAAGCAAGGATCAAAATGGGCACCGTGTTGAAAATGAAGCATAATAAGTTGAGTTCTCGACGAAACATTGTGATAGTACTTCGTCCAAAAAAAAAATATATGCAACATAGAAATTAAAATTTTTTAACACATATTTTTTACCATTTGATTGTTGAAAATAAAAATACAAACAAGGAAATGGGGATGAAACATTAAAAAATAAAAATAAAAATAAAAATAAAGGTAAAAATCTAATACATATTATGTCAAACCATGTACAATCTTGTCCATGCATTTTGTCATTGTAGAATTTGAACTGATCACTGAATAAAACATGGTTCAAAGTTGAACTTTCTATCCCTTACCTAAAAACACAATTGTGCCGGTCACATTTCAATTCTATTTTATTAATTCAGAGATTGGAAATAAAATACAAATCTTTGGTTCTCTTTAGTTGAGAATGGTGCTTAAATTTCAACAATACATGGGTCCTGCTCTATGAGGACCAAGTTCATCCACATGCTCATGTGGTCCAATACAATTTGGATACATGACCAAAAAAAATTTCAAAAGGAATCGACTCTAATTCTTGTTTTTATAGATTTTATGTCCATTTTTTTTTATTATAAAAAATTTAGTCACATATTCAAGTTGTATTAGATCACACCATATCAATGAGGAGGACGAACTTGGTAAATAGGCCAAAAGCCTCACACCAAGCTTAGGGGCAACCCCTGTAAGACACATAGCTACTATGCTTTCTACAAAGGATCTGTCCCCAAAGAAATAAACCAGGAAATCATGATCACGAAAAGAAAAAAACAGGAATGAATTTTATTAATATAACTTTGATTATATATAGTATACTGTCATCATATGCCATCCAATGAAAATGATGTTATTTTATTCTTAAACATATAGTACAAATTTTGCAGAATTTGTTTTGATATATTTGAAGTTACATGATTTTGTTCACGTTCTCTTAATAATTTGAGATATCTAACATAATTCCTTTGATATGACCATCAGACGAATTAAAAAAATTTGTGATTTTGTTTTGTAAACAACATGACATCTCTAACACATTGGATAATTATATTTAACCTCTTCAAGTAACTGCTTATTAATTACACATTATAATATTCATTTAAAGACAAAACTAATTTAACATCAACTACAAAGGTAGTTATGTGTTACACACCAAGCTAACCGTAATACTAAACTATTCCTAATATATAATTACACTTTAACCCTAATAATAGTCCATACACACTAATAGTACCTTAATTGTATAATTTGTCAATTTAAACTCCAATTACATGTATATTATGTTAATTACCCAATAACATTAACTAATTAACTAATTTGGTGATTTGCTTAATTTCACTAAATTAAGCTCATTTTGTTTCAATTGAATTAAGGATATAATTAATTTCACTAAATTGAACTTAATTTTACTCAATTGAATTGGAAATTTTCTAATTTAAACTCAATTTTAGTCAATTAAATTTGGATTTTACTAAATTTGACTCAATTGAATTGGGATTTTACTTATTTGAACTCAATTAAACTGGAAATTTATTTCATTTCACTAAATTGAACTCAATTTGACTCAATTGAATTGGGATTTTAATAAGTCGAACTCAATTTGACTTGATTATATTGGGAATTTTATTAATTTTAACTCAATTTTGACCCAATTGAATTGGGGACATAATTAATTTACTTACTTGAACTAAATTTGACTTATTTTGAATCAAATGAATTGAGATTTTACTTATTTGAACTCAATTTCATCTAATTGAATTGGGAATTTGCTTAATTTCACTCAATTAAATGGGGACTTACTTGATTTTCCTAAATTGAACTCAATTTGACTCAATTGAGTTGGAATTTTACTTATTTGAACTCAATTTGACTCAATTGAATTGGGGATTTATTTAGTTTCACTTATTTGAACAAAATTTGACTCAATTGAATTGGGGATTTACTTAATTTCACTAAATTGAACTCAATTTGACTCAATTGAATTGATAATTTACTTAATTATACTATATTGAACTCAATTTGACTCAATTAAATTGGGGACTTAATTGATTTTCCTAAATTGAATATATGTTTGGGAATAGTGTATTAACACATTTAGTTTTGTGTGTAACATATAGTTAATTTTAGGGTTAATGTTAATTAATTTGACTAAAAATGATGTTAATTAACACTTACATATTTTTTTTATATTTCAAATTTAAATAACCCGCTAATCTACTACACGAATCACATATTATTTGTTTGAAGTGTGATATTCAAATAGTATCATAGTAAATTGTACTATGATACACTAATAGTGTTCAATTAGCTCTAATGCTACTTTAATCATATAATTTGTCCAATTTGTTACTTTATTTTCACTTAAAATATATTAATTACCCAATAATATTAATTAATTTCACTTAAACTTATGTTAGTTTACACTTACATGTTTTTTTTTATATATTTCAAATTTGAATAACCCGCTAATCTACTACACCAATCGCATAGAATCGCATAGAATTTGTTTGAAGTGTGATATCAACATAGTATCATAGTAAATTGTAATATGATACACTAACAGTGTTCAATTAGCTCAGAGGCTACTTCAATCATATAATTTGATCAATGCTTTATTTCATTTTCACTTATAATATATTAATTACCCAATAATATTAATTAATTTCACTAAAATTTATGTTAATTAACACTTACATAGTTTTTATATATTTTAAATTTGAATAACCCACTAGTCTACTACACCAATCACATTCGATTTGTTTGAAGTGTGATATCATTATAGTATCACAGTAAATTGTACTATGTTACGCTAATAGTGTTCAATTAGCTCAAATGCTACTTTAATAAAATAAATTGCCCAATATTTACTTCATTTTCACGTATAATATATTAATTATCTAATAATATTAATTAATTTCACTAAAACTTATATTAATTAACACTTATATATTTTTTTATATTTCAAATTTTAATAACCAATTAATCTACTACACCAATCACATAGTATATGTTTGAAGTGTGATATCAACATAGTATCATAGTAAGGACGAATAGTATTCAATTAACTCAAATGCTACTTTAATCATATAATTTGCCCAATGTTTACTTCATTGTCACTTATAATATATTAATTATCCAAAAATACTAATCAATTTCACTAAACTTATATTAGTTAACACTGACATGTTTTTTATTTTTATTTTTTATATATATTTTAAATTTCAATAATCCGCTAATCTACTTCACCAATCACATCGTATTTGTTTGAACTCGGATATCAACATAGTCATATTACAGACAACAAAATAACAAAATTGATATTCATTGGTAACAATTCTTGTCATTCTGATATTGTATTTTTTTTGCACATTGTAACTGAAGTACCACATAAAAAGGTAGCCCATTTCTATATCCCAATAGCAAGCTTCCAATGTTGAGACACAATGCATCCTTCCAATCAGTTCTCAAATCCTGAAAAAAATTCAAATAATTTAGCACAAGGAAAACCTCATGGGGATATCAATCTTTTATTCCCGTGAGATTTTCAAAAGCCTAATAAGAAAACCGAAGACTCAAAATTCAATCCTGATTTAATCAAAAACAAAAGTCAAAACCTAAGATCTGGACAAAAAAAACTAAATAAAAAGGAAATTCAACCAAAAAGCAAACAACCGATCATCAACACAATCACGCACTCCACTTTGAAAAATGCAAAACCTAAAATCCCACTTAAAACACTCTAAACAGTGAAACTAAACAACATAAACTCATTTCTAATTCCATAATTTCTGAAAAATATGACAAAAGCCCAGATATTTTTTTTCACTCTACATCAAATTATGACATGAATTCTCAAACTCAAAAGTGCCAAAAATGATGGGGTTTTAAAACTCAGACTGAAGTAAAAAAGAAAGTCAAATGATACTGGGGATTTGGAGTTTAAACATGTACGAACAACTTTAACATTCTAATATATAGTAATAAAGTCCAGAGATTTGGAGTTTAAAAATATGTAAAAGTGATTGTGTGAACTTTTAAGTCTCTGAATCATTAATTAACTATGTAAAGTATAAAATATCATCAGGCAAAACTCTTAACATATGTCATATGACCACTATCACATTTCTTACTAGGAAAAAGTCACGGAATCATGCATCAACTATGATAATTTTACTTATTAGGGTTAATTACAATGCCAAAGTAAGAAGGGATGTGAGATGAAAATGAGGGAACATGCCACTCAAGAGCATAGTCATATATTATTTTGCAGTTTCATGTAATAAAAAATTGAGGAGTAAAATAGACTTTTGCATACTAACTTTAGGTCCTTTTTTTTAACCCAACACTGGAGGTGTCATTATTCAAAAATTCCGAATCTTGCATCTAACTGTAATTATTGCAAACTTTAGGGAGTGTCATTTTAATTAATCCTAGTTACTATCTTGTTTGCTACTACACCAATTTTTGAGGATGTTCTCTTTGTCCCACTATTTAGGGGACTTTGGTAGAAGATGGTAAAAGGGCCAATGGGGCGGGCACAATGGTGGTGCTACTGGGGATTAAGATCACGTAATCATCATATTAGGCTTCATTTTTCTATTGGTTACCGTTATGGTAATTATAGATATTTGGGTTTACACTATAATAAGAATGAAAAAAAAATGGGATAACATCAAACCACTAATAAAACAAGAAATAAACCAAATTAAATAGCCAAAATAAGTACTACGATCAATACAAATAACATGCACCTTTAGTTGTTCAAGTGCAGTAGGTGAGTGAACAAGGAAATCCACACTCATAGACATCAAGAGAGAGGTGAATAAACTTTCTTTAATTCTAAGCTTCGAAAACTAACACCAACAAATGACATACAAGGGGATACATCATACAAAATGAACCCCCCCAATATAAAAGAAAAAGAAAAAGAAAAGAAAAGAACTGCTTTAAGGCTAGAAGCAATCACGGTCTTGGCCAAAACTGATTGAAGCAACACAAGAACCATGTAAAGAGATCCTGGGAAGCATCTGAGTGAAATGAACTGATTCAAATGCTTCAGGAACTCTTTCAAGCAAAAACCCCAGCGAAAAAATAAACTTTCAAAAAAATAAATAAATATCAACTCTTATATATTTAATAAAATCAAATTTAATCAGAACTGATTTTACCTTTCTGAAATTTGTACTAAGTTTCTCATACTCTGCAACAAGCTTTATACAGTGCCCACACCTACAACATAACCAATATTGAAATTTTTGGCATCATAACGCCCAAGGAAATATGCATGTAACAAAAAAGCAAGTCAATATAAATAATTACAATAAATGTCAATACTAACAGAGGTTTTTGTGATTACATGTTCTTAATTTTTGAATCACCAAGTTACCAGCATTTGAAAGGAAACACGTTGCCCAAAGTTGGGCCAGATGAGAAAATAGGGAACTAAATAATAATAACATAGATTGCTAAAAGTGGCAAAGAATTGCAACACTTAAACACTTTATGGTATGAATCCTTTCAGACTTTTGCCAAAAAAAAAACAAATCAATTGACAAACACAAACTAAAAACTAATCAAAACTTCAAATCCTGATTTGATGAAACACATTTTTTTATTATATCAACATAGAATTAGCGGTAAAAACACCTATATATACACATACATACAGAAATGCACGTTCGGTATATAATCATGTACTACATACAGACACATGTGAAACAATAAACTCGTATGTAAATGTATAGGTGACACACACACACACTAATATATACATGTAAAAGATTGCAGGCTCATGTTAGTTTAAGTTTTTACTCCAACCTTTCCCACACACACTAATATACACATGTAAAAGATTGCAGGCTCATGTTAGTTTAAGTTTTTACTCCAACATTTTGAGAAAGATATTTAATGTTTCATGCATATTTAAGATTTTTTTTATTCTACTTTTTATTAACTTTAAATTCTTAGTGAGCCCAATCACCTTATAGTAAATCATCGCAAGGTTACATAATAAAGAATCACAACATAGTATAAAGTAGTTTTGGTTTCCTTAGGCAAACATATACTAGTCTGGTACACAGACACAAAAATCTACTATAATTATCTTCACAACATACCAATATAATGCTCTATCAAAGGTGACGGTGGTGTTGATTGTATTGGTGGATTTGTTTATGCCCTTAATGATAATGTGGGTAGGAGGCCCTTGTGGACTGATATTCTTGACCTCACTCAAAGGTTTTTTGATAAGCCTCTATTTCTTGCTAGTGACTTTAATGCTATTAGATTTCCGCATGAGAGGTTTGGAGGGTCTTTTATCTGGGATAATTCTATGAATGAATTTGGTGATTGTCTTGTCCAATCTTCTCCTTTTGATTGAAGACATTCTGGTCTTAAGTTTACTTGGAATAATTCTACCTATTTTAGAAAGTTGGATAGGGTTCTAGTTAATGAGGCTTGGAATGATGCCTTCAACTAGTCTGAAGCCAATTTTGCTCCTAGTCTCATTTTAGATCATGCTTTCATTACTATCAAAATTGCTCTAGCTAATGCTAAGAAAGGGGGTCCTTTTAGGTTTAACAATCATCTTCTCAAGCATCCGGACTTCATGAAGATTGTTCAATCTGTTTGGCAGAGGGAAGTGTTTGGTTCCTATATGTTTAAGGTTGTCCAGAAATTGAAGCTTTTGAAGAAATAATTGAAGGGTTTGAATGCTAGGCACTATTCTGATTTGTCTTCTCAGGTTGAGACTGCTAGAACTAAATTGACTGAGGTGCAATTACAGCTTGATTCGGATCCGGGTAATGGGGAGGTGTTGGCTCAAGAAAAAAATTGTTTGAATTCTTACATTCATCTTTCTTTTGCAGAGGAGTCCCTTTATCGACAAAGGTCTAGGATCTAATGGTTGCATCTTGGTGATAAAAATACTTCCTATTTTCACAAGGTTGCTAATTACAGGAAAAGGGCTAATAGCATCGTTTCTCTTACTTTTAGGTTTGGTTAGAGGCTTGAGGAGGAGTCTTTGATTAAGGAAGAAATTTTAAGCTTTTTACAAATCTTTACTTACTGCTAGAGATTATGAGGTTGTTCCTTCTCTTGATCAATTTGTGGCTAACCCTTTGGTTGTTGAGCAGATTGCAACTCTTTCTCAACCTTATACTGATGATGAAATAAAGTCTACTATGTTCTCTCTGAAGGATGAAAAAGCTCTGGTCAACGATGGTTTTAATGCATTATTTTTCAATCAGGCTTGGCCCATTATTGGGTTTAAGGTGACAAAGGCTATTCAAGGTTTTCTTCATTCTGGTCACTTGCTTAAGGAAGTTAATTCTACCATTATTACATTGGTCCCTAAAAGTGCTAATCCTACTACTGTTTATGATTTTAGACCCATCTCATTATGTACTACTTTGTACAAGTGCATTACTAAAATTCTTGCCAACATAATTAAAGGGTGCTTGGGCAGTTGTATAAGCTTGAGTCAAGGTGCCTTCATTCATGGTAGAAGCATTGCAGATAACATCCTCTTAGCTTAGGAGCTGATGTTGAACTATCATAAGAATGAGGGTGATCCTAGAGTGGCTTTGAAGGTGGATCTAACCAAAGCTCTTGACACAGTCTCTTGGAAATTTCTTAAAGCTGCTATGGAAGCTTTCAAGTTCCCGACTCACTTAGTGAACTTGATTATGGCTTGTGTATCTTCTCCTTCTTTCTCTATCAATATTAATGGGGCTTTTATAGGCCATTTCTCTAGTTTTAGAGGCATTAGACAAGGGGACCCCTTGTCCCCCTATCTGTTTGTAATTGGTATGGAGGTCTTGACATGCATGCTCTTGAAGGAAACTGCATCTGAAGCTTTTTCTTATCATTGGAAATGCCAGCCTCATAGGGTCACCAACTTGTTATTTGCTGATGATTTACTTGTGTTCTCTGCAGGCAACATTGATTCGGTGTCTTGCATTATGAATGCTTTTGACAAGTTTGGTTTGCTATTAGGCTTATTACCTAATCATTCTAAACGTGTGATGTTCCATGCTGGTGTTCCTCCTTCAATTCTTTCTCCATTACAATCCAGGGTTGGGTTTCAGCAAGGTGTTTTGCTTGTTACTTATCTTGGTGTTCCTCTTCTTTCCTCTAAGCTGACCAAGGATGATTGTGCTATTTTGGTGTCAAAGTTTTCAGCTAAAATTAACAATTGGTCTTCAAATTTTTTTCCTTTGCTGGGAGATTGCAATTAGTGAAAGCTGTTTTGTTCTCAACTCAAGTATATTGGGCTTCTATTTTCATTCTTCCTAAAGCTATCTTGGCAGACATTACCTCCTTATTGAGAAAATTCTTGTGGACTGGTTCCAAGATGTGCTCTGGTGGTTGTAAAGTCGCTTGGAGTCGTGTTTGTCTCCCTTTTAATGAAGGAGGGCTTGGTATTAAAGATTTAGAGGAATGGGATTCAGCTACAATGTTTAAGCATCTTTGGAATGTGGTTCAACCTCAAAGAACTTCTCTCTAGGCTCTTTGGGCTAAACATCATTTGATTAAGAGTACGTGTTTTTGGGAGTTGAACATCTCTAGGTCTTGCTCTTGGTCTTGGAAGCAAATTCTTAAATTGAGGCCTTTGGCTAGAGACCATATCAAGCTCATTATTGGTGATGACCTCTCTTTGGCATGATAACTGGCATCCTCATGGTGTTCTTAGCCATATTTTTCTCCCACATATGAGACAGTCTTCTGGTTTAGGTAACAACGCTCCTGTTAGTAGAATCATTTCCTCCCATGGCTGGCATTTTCCTGTTTTGAGCTCTGCAGAATGGGTTGCTTTTAAGAATGCTCTCTTGCATAATTTTCAACCAAATCATTCTAGGAAAGACATGGTTATTTGGGGTCCGTTTGGAAACCTGTGTTTTCGTTTTTGTTTTTGTCCTCTTGAGAACAAAAAACATTCTTGTTCTTATCCTAAGGGTAATACGGAAACAAAAACATGTTTGGTTGGGAATTTGTCTAAAAAAGTTTCAATAACAAAAAACAAAAAAATACGTTTGGCAGACTTTGTTTTTTCAGAAAGTTTTAAGAACAAAAACAGAAAAACATGTTTGGGAGCGTCTGTGTTCCCTGGAATTCTAAGAACAGAAACAGAAAAACATGTTTGGCGAGTTAAATTGTTTTTTAAAAGATTTTCAAAAAATATATATAAATTTCGAAAAATAAATAATAAATTTTAAAATATATATATAAATTTAGAAAAATAAATATTAAATTTTGAAATATATATATAAATTTGGAAATAAATATATAAAATTTGAAAATATATATAATTCAAAAAAATATATAAAATTTGAAATAAATATATAAAATTCGAAAAAATAAAATAAAATTCAAATAGTTATGCAAATAGTAGTATAAAAAACACAAGTGACCAAAGTACAATACACCGAAACAAAATTTAGAAGTACAATACACCCGAATTTTATATATTTTTTTCTGAAATTAATATATGTTTTCCAATTTTATATTTTATTTTCAAAATTTAATATATTTTTTTCGAATTTAATATTTTTCCCGAATTTTATATATTTTTTTCAAAATTTATATATGTTTTTGAAATTTATATATATTTTTTGAATTTATATATGTTTTTTACAATTTTATATAATTTTTTAAAATTTATATTTTTCTTTTCAAATTTTATATTTTTTCAAATTTTATATTGTTTTGAAATTTAATATATATTTTTTAAATTTTAGAGATTTTTTCAAATTATATATATATTTTTACGAATTTTATATAATATTTCAAATTTATATTATATGTTTTTCAAATTATACTGAGGGCATATATGTCATTTAACATGAAATGGGATCAATTCGCATACAAATGAAAGGATTAGGGTGAAATCAAACAAGGAAGGTGTTATACGCACTATATTTATACTGTAGGAGGTTTAATGCACGCGACCCTGTAATCAATTATAGACATCAAAATATATATTTCAAAATATTTTTTCCAAAATCCATCAACAAATAAATTATACTCATCCAATAGTAGTGCACATAAAAAGTTAATACATGGAACCATAAATTAAAATGTCTACTATGCATGCAGGTAAAAAGTTATTATAGTACAAACGAAATCTAGGATTTCGGCATAAATATGTTATAGTCATCCAATAGTTCAAATCATACAAAGTGGTACACTAAGCGTGTCTATTAGACCAAATCTCGTCAGCTAAAGTATTACGAAAATGTTGCATAAATTGGTTGCTGTGATGAACATGTAAGACCTCGACATCATCATCATCACTATCTCCATCATCATTATCTCCATCATTGGCCCCATCCTCTTCACCCGTGTTCTGGGCCTCTCTACCATCAAATATTTCATCCGGTTGTCCAAGTAACCTTATGTAGTTGTGCATAGCACAACAAGCCATGACAATTTTGACTTGGGCCGGAAACTTGTAAGGACGCATTAGCCTAAGTATTGGAAAGCGTTGCTTAAGCATGCCAAAACACCTCTCAATAACATTCCGCAGTGAGGAATGCATGTAATTGAACATTTCTTCCTTTCCTTGAAATCTACCCGGATGTGCTTGAAAATCGGGCAAATGATATCTTTGTCCACGGTAGGGAGCTAGAAATCCCGGTTGATTCGCATAACCGGAATCCACCAAATAATATTTACCTAACATATCCACAATTAAATTAAATGAAGAAAGAATTCAACTAAATTACCATTTCAAATAATTAAAAAATTTACTTTTCAAAATTTGGAAACTTTTCCATATATTTACCTTCTGGCGGTCTGGGAAACCCCCGATTCTCTCTCGCAAGACATTCATTTAAGATTCGCGAATCATTAGCTGACCCTTCCCACCCTGCTACGACATAAGTGAATAACATGTCGAATGAACAGACGGCCATAACATTCTGGGTTGGATAGCCTTTCCTACCTCTATATGGCATTGCCCTATCGGCATCTATATAGGCATGTACATGGGTGCCGTCTATTGCACCCACGCAATTTCTGAACGGGTAATACCTTTGCCCTTTGTTCAAAATATGTTGTGGAATTTGGTTCATGTCAGGAGGGGCAATGATTTCCTTCGCAAGAAGTCCAACCACTTGAAGTACCCTATGGAAGTGCCGGGATATGGTTTCAGTTGAATGCTGAAATCTTTCAGCTACTAACCGATTTGTGTGACTATGGCTTAAAGTTAATATGAAAATTGCAACTTGTTCTATTACCTTTACACCTCTAGATTCCGTTAACCCTAATTCCTTTAACTGCTCACATAAATTCTCAAAGGCAATTGGTTGCATCCGGAGGCTTTCATGACATCTACCCGGATGCCCTCGAAGTAACTCAATAACATATGCATCACCCTTCAAAATCGAATTCCTACAGGGCCTTCGCTCTATCTCCATCTCTTGCCTATAATGTTCCAACATCATCATCATGCCGTGAATACTATGTTCTTCAGTGGATTTATCAGCATACTGAGGTACTAAAACTTGAAAATATGAGTTCAACAGGAAGCACCTTTCACCACTCATAATGCACTTGATTTACCTATTAATGACAAATATACAAAAAATATCATGTTAAGCATTATAAAAGAATGAATAACATAAATGAGAAGACATTCATGGCATAAAGTCAGGCATATATCATTTGTGATATAATATTGACTAGTTGTGTTGTAAACATACTTATACACTTATTACAGTCCGTTACATGATAAAAAAGAAACAAATTGTTGAAGAAAAAGCAGTAGCAACATATGGTATTGAGTAGAAGGTAAGTTGAGGAATGCAATTTATATGAAGAAGAGACATGTAGTGAAACCATTGTTTCAATACCATCCAATACTTGTTGTCTGCTTAATAGTTCTTCAAACTGTAGAGAAATGGGAAATGAGAGTAAAGTCACCGCATGTGTAATACTTAGTTGTCAAATCCTCTTCAAAATTATATAAGGCCAGTATATCCAAGACATGTATCATAAGATTGAGAGATGGTAGAGAAACCAGAATTCTCAAACTAATGCCACTATATGCTTCACCACAGCCCCATATGTTCTGCACTACAAACAAGATTTTCCAGACTCCAAGCAACTTTTAGTGGTTCAAGCCAGATCGGAAGTGGGAATTTTTTTATTTTCAGACACCAGGAATATCACGAGCCACTTCATAAGAGGAAGTTGCATGGTCAAATTCAATAGGGACACGGGCGTAGTACTTATAAACCAAAAAACAAAAAACAAAAATTAAGGAAAAAAAAAAAAAGAGTCGAACAAAAGATCTATAGTCTGGAAATGAACTGCATCAGCAACATCACTAATAATGAAGTTTCTTAAAATAATAGAAGATTAGCAGTTGTTCAAGAGTAGAGTAAAGTCCTTTAGTAAATTTACACTAGGGAAAAACATTATTAAAAATATTGGTTGTGATTAGCTATTCTTAGTTGAGATGTGTGGGCCCTTTTATAAAGTTGTTAATCATGGAAAATAATGCTAGTTGTTGATGATGAAAGACTGGAGTGAACAACACACCAGAATTAAAAGCATATAAAGGCTATATACAAACATCATTCATCACCCTAACTAGGATGCAACTGTTGCTGGAATGCTAGATCGAACAGGAAGGGAAAGAGAATAATCTGTTTTATCACCACTCGAAGTCACAATTATGCCAGTATGCTAAAATAAACATCAAATAGAAAGAGATCAAACAGAGTGCAAAATTTGATGTGAACAGGCAGCCAATGTTGTCCGCTGATGAAATCAAAAGAAAATTCCGAGGCATATGACCAGATTTGAATAGAAAGAGAGAAGCATTACTTGTTCGTTCAAAACTGAGTACAGCTTCGAGGCTGTTGGAGGTCTATCTTATTCTCAGTTACTGAATCCCACAACTTTGAGGTAGTTCTCCACACATTATATAATGTTTTCTGCATAATCAAATTGAAGAAATAAGGAAACAATTAATTTATGTGCAAAACCAGATTTATGTCACGATCGATCGTTAACAACATGACAGAATATGTGTTACTAACAATAAAGACTGGAAGAAAACAACAATGCACGACAACATTCAGTGTTTTGTTAGGTTTATTCAACATCTTCATTATATCATCACAGACATGTGAAAATCAGAAAAAAGCTAATACTTAAAGACTACAGTCATCGAAATAAAAATTGAAAATAGTCATCCAAATAAAAACTGAAAAATAAAAAGGTTTACACAACAATCATCCAAATAAAAACATAACAATCATCCAAATAACAGAGATACTACAGTCATCCAAATAAAAACTGAAAATAGTCATCCAAATAAAATCATAGTACTCAAAGAAAGAATTTCCTATCATCGCCCATAGGAAATTCTAAGATCATAGTGCCTATAGATTCATCACCCATGTGACTTTCCTATCATCTGGTTGTCTAAGAAAGAATTTCCGGAGTGCCTCAGACTTCTCCAACACCATCACGGCCTTTGTATAATGCTCACCATCTACTCCCTCCAGGGTCGCTAAGATATCAGTACAATGTATAAACTCATCGTACGTCTTCGTAGGGGGGGAGTTGGCCTCATCACTACGACTCTCCTGGGTTTCCATTTTGGAAGTTGACTTTGATCCTGAATTGTTAAAGGCACTTACCACACTCTGGGATGTCTTCTCAATTTTCTCATCTCTTCTGGTAGATGTCTTCTCAATCACGCTCATGAAATCATACATTGCTTTAATTAGTGTATCCTCCTTCTTTTTCTTACGTTTTGGGCGGGGAGACTCCATGAGCTCTTCAATATCAATATTATCATCCCCTAAAACTATTGGAACTGGAGGGGTAGAGGACTCTGGGACGAATTCCGGTATTATAGTCGAAGGTTGGGCATATGCACCTGTAGCTTCCCCGTGTTGGTCTATAACGCTCCATTGCCTATGGTACACGAACGGCTTACCCATGAATTTGGTTTTGCAACCGATGATCTCCTAAAAAGAACATAAGAATTAGTTGTTATACACTCAGTGTGAATTACAATTATAAAAAATTTAAATTATAAAAAATTTAATATTACTAATTACCTTGTCCAAACTATCCCATAGTTCGGGGTCCATTGTCACCAACCCAATAGTAGGGTCAAAACCAACTCCTGTTTTTTCCTTAAGCCTTTTTGTCACGCCCCAAATTCCTAGGACTCCGAAACCCGAGCCTAAGAGCTAAGGGAGTGATTGCGGAAGTAAAAAGAAACGAGAACCAAAAGACATTCAGTCATCAAACACCCACAAAGGGTTGTAATGAATGCCTAGATACCATGCTGTCACGCCCCTAAAGGGTGACGCAAACCAAGCGACTACTAGAGTCAACAATAACAAAGAAGTACATGGAATAACAATAAAAATATACTCCATGCCAACACGAATACTAAAAATACAAGAGTATCCTTAGATACCAACAGACACGCTCCTAAATCCCTAAGACTCCCGAACAGGGACATCCAAGGAATCCAGAATGTGATCCTTAACATGAATGACCAACTAAGACATCATTAACCGTGAAAACATATGGGTTAATGATAGATATGGTATATTTAATACCCAAATGACTAATAAAACTAAGCAGCGGAATCTAACGAAAATCTGGCAGAGTTCCGTTTGTAAATGGAACATCCGGACAACCAAACACAACACAATAACCTGCCCAAAGCAATTCAATAATCACAATGGCTTCAAAGCCCCACATTCATCAATCCTAATAGGGCCGAGGTAGTGGAAAGAAACCAAAACCCCTCCAAACCCTCTAACATTAACAGAGCCACAAATGCTCGAATAAAAATACAGTAAAACACCTAGCTGTGCAGAATAAATACAGGAAGTAAAAGATACATCAACATGGATATGCCAACAGACTGGCTCCCAAAAGAAATACATGATAATCCCATAACAATGGGTAAAGAAGCTGAAAGAAGAATACTACCGTCCCCAAACCCAGTCGCGCTGCAACCGTAACCGCATCACCCAACGCAACTCCAAAACCTGTAACAAGGAAACAAAAGAAAGCTGCCGTTGCACTGCATCCTGCTCATAGCCGTATATTTCCTGCAACCTGGCGTGGAATACCAGGGGGGCCAATGAAATTCCCTCCGTGAGCAAATAAGCTCAGTGGGAAAAGATATCCTAACTACCACACCCTCTGATAGTTTAGGTAAAGCTAAACCGTCTAATAAGATATAAATATAGCCCAACTAGTCCCATCCACGCAAACCCAAGTCACACGCTCATATACTATCGTAAACGAGTATACATAAGTATATAGGGAATATATATATATATATATCTACACGTATATATATATATATAAATGCACAACATGAGTCTCTAAAACTCGTACTCCAAGTACCCAACACCAGTAGTCTACACTACTCTCACCAACGTACACTAAGTACACGATACTAAGATCCAGTCTAACAAATCGCCAATTACTCACAACACAATTCAGAAGATCCAACCGAGGAGATCACACTCACCTCTAATATCCACAAGGAAACAAAATCCACCAATAGTACCAAGGAAGGCTCAAATCCTACACCCCGATAACACAGGAAGGAAAACACCCACGTCCTTGCGTACTAACACAACCATCATCAATATATATATATATTTATACAATATATATATATAACAAATCTCATCCCACTCCTAGAGGAATCTACCTCTCAGGAACTAGATCACCTCAATCACATCTATTCCTCGATACCATAAGTCACATCATCACATTAACCTCATAATACTATCACCAATATATATATAACAAACCTCAATTGCTATCTCCAACAATGTCAATTAATCACCAACGCTCTCACTAAGGATATGAAAAACCACGTAAGAGTCAAGAACCCAAGCAATGGAAAAGGAGTCCCAATGCTACACCAACAGATAACCGAGACACAATGTCAAGGTTAAGAATACCCAAACAAGGAAAGAACATCACGAATGAACCAGAAAGGAACACCACAAGTGGACAAGGGAACCAAAAGCGAATGGCCGAGTATGAAAGTAAATAAAAGAGGAATCCCAAGGATTTCCATAGTTTTTAAGAAAAAGGTTTTTAAAACTCAAACCATTTCATTCGGCATCCATGCCCCTAACAAGTGAAAAACCCCAATCACCTAGATGGTGACATCAACAACCCAAAGAAAAGGAAAGGCAACACTATAAGTGTGCACTGAACAACACCAAGCCTCCTAACCGAGACTTAGAACGATCCGAAGAAAAGGTGAAACAAGAAACCACCTTTCAAAATACTACAAGTCGAGATTTTGAGAAAGAAGTCTCAAAATCTCAGAATCTCTAGACAAGTGATAAAATAGTTTTCTTTTTAGAAATCACACAGTAAAAATGACCGTCTTGCCCCCGGTCTCCGTCAGTCGCCATCACAGGCTTTTAAAAGTTGAAAATCATTTCAAAGAAGATCTCAAGATCATTTTATAAGTATTAAAACTGTTCGTTTATTCGGGGGTAGGCGAAAACGGGTTTTTCCTTTTAAATACAAAAGTTTACTTTCAAAACTTAGAAAGCACCGTTTTCGAAATGACAGCCACATAAGAATGAATAACTCCACGGATTCCTATAATGCCCAAAAAGACAATAAAGGAAGAACAACACGTTGGACTCACGGAAGACCACCATCCGTTTCCAACTCCACCAAATCAAATGATACCACGAGGAAGAGGTTCGGCACCACGCCGTAACCAAGGAATCTAGGAATGACATACAAGTCAACGACCACGTACTAGTGTACAAAACACCGTACAAGGAATGCTTAGGGGAATGAACTAAGCACAAGAACCGAGACTGTCAAGCTACGGTACCTCGAGTACTAAATAAATCCCTAATCATAACCCCTTCTCATCAATCAAAATCTCACACAACTCATCACTCGCCTTCTCTAAGGCCTCAATTATCAATTGATACAAAAATCATCCCTAACCTCACATCTTCAAAAGAGTTCACACAACTAACCACGATCACCAAACTACTAACCACAATCACAGGGCTACTAACCACAATCACAAGGCTGCTAACCACAATCTCTAAGGCTACTAACCACAATCTCTAAGGCCTTAACTCAAGTCAAGCCTACGGTCCACCACTAGCCTCCGCTAGCCACATGAATCACTATGCCAACACGCATAACCTCCCCCAAGGGTACTAAGGTATACAACAACAACTATAAATATATTCGTTTCATTTATACTTATTTATAATGGCATATTATCATTTTCTTCCACATTAATTACTTTCAACTGAGCATTTATAAAATATGAATTTAATTTACAATATTCATAAATAGCATGCCCCAACAACACATGTAATATAGCACATATACATGTTAAACGAGATCACATAAATAATAGGCAGTGTAATGTGACTCAACACTCCCCGTGATACTCACACACAACACACCCTTCCCAAGGGTAACGGATACAAACTCTGTCCACTCATCATAGTGTAGAGTTACCACACCGACCTTTCCCAAGTGATTTTTCTCTCTATCACTTCAACAGGGAAGACGGTTGTACGAGAGCCCAACATGCAACTCCGTACGCCATGACTACCCTTGAGTCAAGAACATGAGCCTCTACCTGGACTCCTAACTCACATTTGCCGGCTTTTTAGTTCCGTAGGCGTGATACCTCCTGGCCAGTTGTTGTGATGATCCAACACAAACGTCTACTCGTGCCCCACGCACAAAGGAAGTAGACCACACCAAATGAACTCTCTCTGCCAATGGTGAAACCGTGCACTACATGCACCAACACCCATGTGCTCACACGACATGGTGTACAATCAAATCATATCTCAATCATAAATATGTAATACATCATATTTATAAAAATACCCACATGGTAATATAAATCTCAAAATCTCTTTTCATGCTTTAAAATACAATAAAGCATTTAAATCATATGAAAACAATTTCATATATAACTCATATTTTCAAAAATATATTTTCTTAATTCTTTAGAAAATATTTCAATTTCCCTTATCATTTCTTTAAAATAATTTAAACAGATAATCCACGTAATAAAAAGGAACCTAGAATAGCGTCTAAGTCTCTCACGTCCAACGTTTACAAATCTTCTAGCTCATTTAATTCTCAAAGGAATTTCTAAGTCGTCTATTCCTATTCAATTCAATTAGGAATATATTTAATCTCGTAGGAAATAATTTAATTAATTTTCTTAAATTAATTCCTAAGTCCAATTCCGATTCTAAACGAATTATAGATATTTAAATTAACGATTTAATATATCTATAATAAATTAAATAAGGGTTTGCACACCCAAAACTACTTCAATAATGTGGAGTGAGAAATAAAGTTTCCCACCTAAATATACGTTACCGAACAGTCCGAAACAGCACAGTATCGGCGCCCGAACACGAAGCCCGCCGACCAAAATCGTCCAAAAACTATTTCGAATATATCGAAATGTCCGCCTCGACAACCTATACGATATATACGAAGCCCGTTAACAATAGGTTAAATAATTGGGTTAAATCTAAAATACCCCAAACGAAAACTATAACCTATAAATGCGATTTCCGGGCAAATCGTTCATCCTAAATTCACGAAATTAATATATAACGAATACATGGCAGAGACGAAGCTACTCACCGAAAATCGGCTCAAACCGATCACCGGAAGGTCGCCGAAAAATTGGCCGAAGCCCAGCCGGATCGCCCCTGCCCACGCGCGCCTCCCCTGCGCGAGCCCAGCTCTGTCCGGCGCCACCCTACGCCACCACGGCCTCCCGCGCCGCCGCCTGGCCCAACCGACGACCACCATGCTGTCGCCGACCGCCGCCGTGCCCTTGCTCCAGTTGCGCAGCCGCGTCTGCCATGGAGAACAACCCGAGGTCTCTCTCTCCAGCCGCTCCTCTCTCTCTCTCTCTCTCTCTCGCCATGACCGGCGACCGAAGATGGAGAAGTAGGGAGCTGCTTCAGTCGTGGAGAAGAAACGAAGAAGAAATGAAGAGAAATGGGAGTGGTGTCGTGTAGGAGAAGGAGCTCAGCAGACCTGTATATACATATACACATATATGCCCTAATTGCAAAAGCAACCCTCTAAATGTCCATAATTGCGAAACTGACCCTTCAAGTATCCGTAATTGCGAAATGACCCCAAAACTATATATATATATAATTAAATATATATATATATATAATAAATCCCGAAAAATACCGGGAACCCCAAAACGTAATCTCGCAAACCCGAATTAATAACGGGACGCCCAATTAAATATATCGGGGTAGAAACCCAAAATATCGGAACACTTAAACAAGCCCGACCAATTAAAATGTGTCGTCATCCAATTGAAGCACTAAACATTTAATATCGATACTATACCGCATAGTCGATAACGAGAATTCTCGAAGTCGTCAATGAGAAACCGCAATGTCGTTCAGTCGACTTTAAAAACTAAACGCGAAAAATTTACAGGTATCAAATACCAAGAATAAACAATACGTCAAGAACAAGTGACGTCATTACCGAAATTAAATCAAAGATAATTTCAGTAAAAAGGATAATAACACGGGGTGTTACACTTTTGAACTTCCTCCAATTTGGTCTATCCCTATTCAATTTGCCCCTACATTTTTCTTTTGTGTATTCTTTTCCAAAAACAGCTTGAAGGGTATTGATAATATTATCCCAACCATTTTTCGTAAATGTTCCCTTGCCACTCGCGTTACCAAGGTTTACTTGCTCTTCCATTACGTTCATCATCATCTCATACTGTGCCTTACCCCAAAGTCTACTATCATCTAACCCCCCAGTCGGAGTTACACTCGGACTACCTTGCGACACATTAGTATCCATCTACATTTACACAAGTGCAAACCAGGAAAAAAAATTACTATTTCCATCTAAAATTAGCAACATAACCAAATCAGATATAAACAGAACATGATATATATATATATATATATATATATATATATATATATGGTGACTATTATTCTTAGAACACCACATACTACTGGAGTTGTAGTATACAACAACTGCAGTAATACATGTTTATCAGTACTGCAGATTACTACTCTACTACTGAAGCTGGATAACTATTGACTCTAGTTCCATTATAGATATACACAGATGCAATATATATATATATATATATATATATATTGAATGGTATTGGGAGGCCAATATTGGACTTTCAATAAGAGGAGTACAATGCAATAATAATAATTCACTTACTACAGAATTTCTGAAACAAAGAGGTACCCAAATCAGATACTCTAATCAGTTGCCTTCGTAAATCAAATTGGATGAAAAGGACCACAAATACATAAACAGAACATGATATATATATATATATAAAGAGAGTTAGAGAGTACAAGGGAAAATCAGAAATGATTTGGCAAGAAAAACAAAAAGCAGAATAATATAAGTCGAATCAAGCAGGCATGGGAAGGAGTAAATACAGTCAATGAAACAAAGCCCATAAAGGCACAACCATAGAAATATCCATATAATCATCAAATAATAAATATGGGCACACATTAAAATCCAGGAAATTGATTTTATAAAATTCATAGATTCAATATCCAACTCTCTCTTCTATGTTTGTGTTGCGTGTGTATTATATGTGTAGGTGTGAGAGAGAAAGAAGTACCTACCAATCAAAAGAGAGATATTAAAAGAAGCAACTATTTGGGAGACCCCACTGGACAACAACCATAACAACACAGGATCTCAATGGAATCTTCAAAATATGTTTTCTTCAAGGTAGGTATGAGACTTGCAGATGAACTGTGTGATAGTGGGAAAAAAAATGAAAGCAATGTCACTTTTTGGAGAAGAAAGGCATGAGTACTTTCATTTCTTTTTTTTTCCTAGTAGATATTAAAAACAAGGCAAAAACAATATTTTAGCTATCTACGATAATACGACCAATAGCTGGTTTTGATAAAGGGCATCACTAGCTCACTCTGTTTGCAGGTGATTTGCGAAACATCAAAGAGTTCCATGTGGCTTGAGCTAATTCTTTGTCAGTGACTAAAAACAAATAAAAATAAAAATAAAAAAACAGCTCACTCAGCTCTGCTTAATTTCTTCCTATCTATCCCAATTCATGCCATAACAACAACTACAATCTTATTTATTTCAATTCATATCAACGTTGAAATTAGAAAGAAACAGAAATCTAAAATTTAGCTCAATCAGACATCAACTAAATTATATATACATATGTTGCTCCTAAAATATATCATTTTTTTTTTCTGGCAAAACAATCATTATGATCTGAATTGATGGGTCAGAAACTATTCAAAATTCGATGCTACAACTCCTTGTACAAACTAAAAAAAAAATCCACTTCATGAATTTTTCAAAAAATCTGGTAAAAATGTAATGATCCTCATGAAAAAAAAAGAAAAAAAAGCAGATAAGGAGAAAGTATCTTTAAAAATGAGAATGCCCGTAAGCAACACCATGCAGATAAAAGATGCTTGTATCCCATCATAGACAGTTGAATAGGCTACACTATATATGCTCTTTATCAATTAGGAAAAAGTAAACACAAAAAAAAATATTAGGCTCATTTTTACCAGAATTTTCAGTGTACAGAGATCTATAACAAAACTCAGTGTAAAATCTACCAAATCACACAAACCCCAAATCACACATAAAGTAAGAAACCCCAAATCTAGCAATTTTCAGAGTACAGAGATCTACCAAATCACACACACACAACCAGTTTCGAAACCCGGTTGAGAAAAATTGAAAGGGGTTTCGAAACCCAAACCCCAAATCACATACAAAGTAACAGATCTAAAGAGAGAATGAAAGATTTACATAATAATACTATTTTGAAACATTATAGATGAACATGTAAGACACACAAACAGAATCACCATGTTGCACACATATATACACAAGGGCTTGAAACCGAATCAGATCTGACGAATTTCGACACAAAAATGAAGAAAGAGAGAGGAGACCAAACCTGTGTGTGAGTGAAATCGTTCAATTCGGGCAGTGTTTCTGGATGTGAGACGATTGTTGATGTGTGTGGGTGAGACGTTTCGTTGTTGAATCGCGATTTCAAGCTCGGTGGAACAGAATCGCCATGGTCGTCATCGTTCTTTGCGTCCACAAGAACCCTAGAGCAACTTGTTCGTTTTTGGAAGACAGATGTTCGTTTTGGGAAGAGAACGTAATTTTTTTTTGTTTTTCTTTGTAGCTGAAATGGAGTAGAACACACAGTAAAAAAACAACAAAAACAACAAAAAACTGTTCTTGAAATAAGCCCACATATCCCCTTTGTTTTTTAACTGTTCAAGAAAACATTTTTAAGCTTTAGGCTTCCCAAACACGTTTTTGTCTCCAGCTTCAGACCAAAAAACATAAAACAGAACAAAAATGGCCTTTCCAAACGGGGCCTTGGCTGCCCACTAATGGCAGGTTTAGTATTAGTTCTGCTTGGAATCTTGTGAGGCATCAAGCTCCTGTTGTGATTTGGCAGAGGGTGATTTGGTTTCCAAACCATGTCCCTAAACATTCTTTCTTGGTTTGGATGGTCCATTTAAATCGTATCAATGCTCTGTACTTTCTTCTTTCTATTGGCATTGTTACTCAAGCAACTTGTGTTTTTTGTGGGCTTCGAATGGAAGATAGAGACCATTTGTTCTTCCAATGTAGTTTCACTAATAGATTATGGAATCCTATTCTTCAGGACTCTGGTGCTTCTTGGCCTTCTGCACCTTGGGATGATCTGATGTCTTGGATCAGTTTGAATCTTAGAGGTAAATCATTGTTTGTTACCCTCAATAAGCTTGCTTTTGTTTCAACTATTTATGAGGTTTGGAGGGAAAGAAATAGAAGAGTTTTCTCTGCTCAGTTTGATTATTTGGATGCTATCTACCATAGGATCCACCATGGGGTGAAGCTTGCTCTTCTCTCTATTTCGAAGCTTGCTAAATCTTCCAGTAACCCTCAATTACAGCAGGCGTGGAATTTGCCAGATTCCTTCTTTGACGGATGATTGTTTAGGCTTCTGAACTCAAGATCATTTTGTCCGTTGGTATGCTGGTGCTTTGGCTTCAAGATATGCTTTTCAAGTGTTCTTGGTTCCGTGATTTAGGTCTCTCTTCAAGCTTGAATTCCCTTCTTTCTACTGGTAGTTGCATCATGGAGATTGCTGAGAATATTTTTGTTCTCCTATGCTGTTTCATTTGGTGGATTTTTGGCTTTCATTTACTTCTATTTTCTCTCTAGGGTATACCCCGAAATCCTTTGTAAGGCCTTGTGCCTATTTTTATTATAATTCAAATTATCTTTACCTTTCAAAAAAAAAAAAACACACCAATATAATTATATAATAACGAAAGCACAGCCTTGTGATATGGAGGAGACTAATTATATTAAATCAGGTATTCTACTATAATTATCTTCAATCAGGAGAAGCAATAATTATCTTCAATAGGTATTCTGCCATCTGATATGGCAGCATATTTCTTCTTCTGACAGGGGAAGCAATATGCTGGTCCCGGAACAACAAAAGCATAACTTGGCAGTTACATAAACTGTACATCAATAACAAGGAAGAACCACATCACAATCAAGAAGCTATTCTGGAGGGAAATAACAAGAATATCAAAATGAAAATGTATAGAGCCTCATTGTCAACTTGTCATTCACGATATACATTCACACATTCGAATGTTTTTTATGAGTGCAAGAAATTAACAAAATCATAAAACAAAATGAAGAATCAATTCAGTTTAAATGCAACATGTATCCAAACTTGCTAAAAATTCTCAAACTTTTTTCTTTACATTTTCCACTACCAGAAGCAAAACTACAAACTAGAAACAAGAAAACCATGGATTAAAAATAACACACAGCGTTCAAAAATGAAGATGATGTGGACTAAAATCTAGTAAAAAAGAACCAGCATTCCTGAAAATATCATTCAGATCAGCAAAAAACATTCCCATGTAAGATGGTGAACCTGAATCATGACATTCAGAAATGCAAAGCAAACAAGCTGAAAAGCAAAGCGACAGATTCAAGAACAGCTCGATGTATAACGTGAAGAAATCTAAAATTGAGCCCAAATCAGCATCAATTTCCAAAATTTTGGAGCGCCTTGATTGACTCCTAGACCAACAGATATCTCCGCAACAACTTCTTTCTTTCACAACTTCAAAGACTACGAAGTAAACATCAGCTGGCACTCAAGGGCCCATACCTAGTGATTCAATAGGAGAATCCACGCAATAAATTGAACGAAACTTCTCCTTTCTGAGAGAAAAGAAACCAGCCTGCAAAGCCAACAAGCTTGGTGTGTCGAAGAAGTGCTCGCTTGTCAATTGGAGTTTAGTACAAGAAACAAAAGTATCTTTTTCAAGGTTGCCAGGGATATGATATGCTTAAAAGGTAGTGCCACCTTCCACACAGGGGTTTAGACAGCAAAGCAAGTGCCAAGGCATCGTAATAGGTCTGTGGCCGCGTCCGCGTCTTTTTGATTTTACGCATATCGAAGAACTACCATATATGAGTTTTGAGATCGAAAATGGAACCAGTGCAATCCGAGTAAGTGAAGAAGATCTTATCATTGACGACAACATGCCCACGATAATGACCGGAAGCAATGCAACCGACGAGAGGAGGATAAGATGAATAGGCAACAGGTATGACGTCCATTAATTCGTCAAGGGATCATAGACTTCGAATGAACACCTTCGCCACTCAAAATCATCAATAAACAAGGAAGTCCAGTATGTGGCATTAAAATGAGGAGGATGACCAGAAGTCCCTTCGCGCAAATCTCCAATGAAGCCAGTTTGCACATATAATTTCCCATCCGCAGTTATCACAGTCAGATTAGACTTTCCACCATGCATATTATGGCATTGTGATAATTCATCACAACCAATGAGACTGGTACTAGTAGTAATCGAGCTCGGTCCTCTAAATCTATCTCTGAATTTGTCAACATCTAAGTAAAAAACCTTCCTAGAGCCATAACAGTCATCCCCCAACTTACACTGGCCTCCAACAAAGTGAATCGGAGAATCCAATTTAGCGCAAGCCATCCCAATAGGAAAATCATTATGACGGGGCATCTCGAACATTGTCACAGGAGGAGAGGGTGGTGGTGAAATAGGCTTTTTGATAAAATCGCTTCGAGCAACAACATAGGCGTACAAGGAATACAAAATAGGACCCGAACTAAATCTAAAGAACAGGCAAAGAAACTCTTTTTCCTCTTAACTTTGAAACTTGTTGGACATTGATTAAAATAGAAAAAAGAAGAAGAAAAGGATGCCATAATTGAAGATGGAAGAATTGCATTTGTATGGTGTTAAGTTTGGTGGGTCATCCCATAATTAAAGATGATGGTGGAAAACTTACATTCACATTGACTTTTGTGTAATGGCAATATACAAATGTAATCTTCTCTCACATGGTCGGTAGATGAAAACTCAGCTAGTAGAAGAGTCATGAAGCTGCAAGCTTCATCAACAATGTTCTGGAGGATGAAGATCATGCTGGAAGGAAGCTACCATGAAGCTCAATGGAGGAAGCTACAACTGTTGACCATGAATAGTAACCGACGCGGAATATACAGGAGTAGAATTCAAAGCTTCTCCAAGCATCCAAAAGACGGTTTAGAAACTCTAAAAATAGAAATGGGTTTGTGATTGTATAAGGTATTCCAAACACCAAAAAACTTGTAATCCCAAAAAAAGTAAAACTTTAGAGTTAAGCTTTGTGAGGGAGAGAATTTTGTGGGAAAATTCTCTTGGGCTTGTATTTGTTCTTGTGGGTGTTTTTGGGGTGAGAGAAAATTACCGAGAGTGTGGTTGTAACAATTTTCCACATAGTGAATTTTTCTCTAGTTGTCTTTGACAACGACAGTGATTTTTCTTCGGTTTGGAGTTTTCCACTATAAATCTTTGTGTCGTATTTTCTATTTCTCTGTTCTTTGATTTTCTGCAAAGGAGGATCCTGGGATAGGGAATTTGTGATTGTCCAAATAATCCAAATTTCCTAACAAAACTTTTTCCACACTTTTCACATACTCTGTCTCACTCTCATCAATTTTCATCCTTTTTGTCTCTCTTCTTTCAAATAAAAATAAGGGTTTTTCAGTTAATAAACCATGATCAGAAATATAAAAATTGACTCAACAACTGTAATGACTTAATATAATTGAATCATAAGTATAAAAAATTATAAAATTAAATGAACAAACCACGATCAGAAATGTAAAATTGACTCAACAACTGTATTGATTATATAGAATTCAATCACATGTATGAAAAATAATAAAATTTAATCAAAAAATTGTATTAATCACATGATAAATGAATCACAATTATAAGGAATTAGGGTTTAAGAAATCAGATTACCAAACCAAAAGGAAAAAAAATTGAAAATTAGGGTTTTTACCTTTTCATGGAAGTTTGCATCAAAATTCGTCTTCCTCGGCAATTCTAAGCTACTCCGGAAAATCACAATGCGAATTTTAGTAGCATGTGACATTAGGGTTTTATAGTGTTCATCATGATTAGTCTTCCTCGATTGGTCATTCAGTATATTCAAATTATTATCTCATTTTAATTAATTTTATTTATTATTTTATAAAATATCATAAATGTTTTATTGTTTAAATGGATTAATTTAAATATTCATGTTGGTTATATGAAGGGGATAGAAATCAAATAGTACATTATAATGCTTTTGTTACTTTAGCAATTATTATATTCGAAGATAATTTTATTGACAAACTAAACAAACAAAATAACAACCAAAAAAAAAAAAAATAGGAATAAAACTCAACACATTATTTATTTTTGTGAAGCATGATGTTTTTGCATATTTCGATGCTTAACTAACACTTAGAATTTTATTTTAATACATAATACATTTCTGTTGCCCTAAAAGTTTTAATCTAAGGTCAATTTCATAATTTTGATGAAAATAATTATTAACGATGTAATTGTAGTTACAATGAGTATTTGTAAAAGTTTCAAAAACATGAAAATCATAAAAGGATAATAAAGTTAAAAGATGGAAGGGCAAAGGCATTACCAAAAAAAGAGGATGAACAAAATATGAAATGCAAAGATGTTGAAGTACATGGTAAAGAGGATGAGCAAAATATGAAATCCAAAGATGTTGAAGTACAAAGATGATCGAATGCAAAGATATTGAAACTTAAAGATAATCAATTCAAATAGATCAAATTCTACTTAAAGATTGGGATAGATAGGTTGGTGAATGCTTAAGTTTCAATTATCAAAATAATTACTTAAATTATTTTTGAAGTTCTAAAAATTTAATTGAACATGCATTCAAAATTATTTTTAAAGGTTAAACTAAACTAATTTTGAATACTAGCCTAGCATGACTCTAAGAATCAGGTAGCACAACTTAAACAAAAGCAAACTTCTTTCTTTTGAAGAAGTTCGTGCAGCCTAACTTAAATAGTCGTGTAGCATGACTTCAATAGTTATGCAGCATGACTCTAAGAATCAGGTAGCATAACTTAAACAAAAGCGAACTTCTTCAAAAATAGTTGTGTAGCACGACTTAAACAGAACTATTAGAGTTGGGTAACTCAACTTACTACAAAAAAAACACAAAATGTCTCTAACATATCTATTGCCTTTTGTGCATGCTTTTCTAACGGAAACATTTGAAAATGTGGTTCTATGGCTTCAAAGAACAAATGACTTTGGCTATAAAAGGGATTGAAATCTCTTTGCAAAAATTAACTCTTGCAATCTCAAAAATATATTTTCATATACACTTTTGTGCATCATCACTCATATATTTCAAAGACTAGAGCTCCCATTTTGATTCAAATTCTTATTCTAGTCTTAATGAGCAAGAGAGCTAAAATTGTACAAATCAATATTTGAGAAATCTTATTTATTGAAAGAACCAGATGCACTGGCCCGAGTGAAATCAATTTTGGTTTGCGAAACAGAAGTTCTATCCCATCACAATCCTCAACATGGAGATACTTCAGGTCTAGAAACTCCTTTTGCTCTATGTCTTGAAACACATCCTCCAAACCTTTCAGTTCTACTAATGTTAGTTCTTCACCTTTCTCCATCAATATACTATGCTCCGTCTTTGATCGGTTCCAGACGTGTGAAAATAATAGTGTTAAAAATAAAGAATTAACACGATCCAGTTTTAACCTTTTAGTCGCAAGTACACGAGTAGTATATAGTATAGTTGGGTAAAGAGAGTATGGAACCATAAAGATCAAAGTCATATTTCAAATAATTATAAAGTAACAAATTGAATTATATTTCTAGAAGTTGTTTGATTAAACTACTAAACATAAAATAAATAAAAGATAATTGTTTTTGGTTTCACTCAAGATAAACAAGTCTAGGGTTGAATTCCATCTTCACCATTAGCCTTATAATATAGTCTTTTAATTATATTATTGCAAGAGGGCGGTACAACTTATATGAATCAAACTAGTAACGCTACAAACAATTGCCTAGTCCCAAAAATAATGCAATCGGTTCGTATTTGCTACAATCCATCTGCGATTAGTATGACTGTTGTATGCATCTATACTATACTACTCCTAAAACATGAAATTAAAAAGCACTCTAACAATCATCTTCACTAAGCATGGACTGTGTAAACCTAAGACTTTATCATGCCAAATAAGTATCATTATGTAGAAACCGTTATTAAATCATAGCGGTTCTTGCTTCGATTGATAAAATACAGTTGTTTAAGATAAATCATTAATTCAATCTCAGCTTAAGAATAAAATCAATAAATAAATCTTATTTAGGTTATTTGTTTGGTCTCTCACTACATAATCATCATATAAGTGTCCTTCATCAGTTTCCCCCCTGTGCAATAAAAATAAATAAAAAATTACATTAGTCGGCTAGGGTTTCGTTGGAAACCCTAGATAATGACTAGCCTCTCATGGAAATAGGAGACTCCATTGTTGATGTTGCCGCTATCTTCATGATTGGATGGTTGGTTCTTGAGTTTTTGAGCAAGGGAGCCTCTCTCCCTAGAGAGATAGACTTTTATTTTATTCTATATTTTGTATTGAAAAGATGAAAGATATATTCTCTTCATGAATTCTACCCGTATTTATATACAAAAGTTTGTGCAGATATGACATGTTTTTGCTTGCACTCCAAGAGAACTTGAGGACTAAGAAATGGCGTCGAATGGACGATTCTGCCCTCCAGTATGCTTGTACGCAAAGTCAGAATTCTGCAATATAGGTTTGCACAGATTCTAAGGTGGTGATTTCCGATCGATCGAACGCTCCACCGATTGATCGGTGGCTCCTGAATTTTATTATTTATTTAATCTACGAATTTCCTTGCTTCAGCCACTTGTACTCTACTTTACTGACTTGTACCTTGCTGATTTGAGTGCAAATATCTTCCAAGTGTTGCTACGAATTAGGCATAATTGCTAAAAACCAAGAATTAACTCATTTTTGCATTAAGGCCTTGAAAACATGCTTAACACTAAGAATATCAACTATTCTGGTCTCATCAGTCTTCATAGGAATACCCTTTAGTTTCAATATCTTTGTTGTTGATGAGCCCATTTCAAAAAGATTAATCCCAATTTTAATTTTAAATGTAATTAAGGACTTGCACTTGAGCTCATCCAGGTACATTTTTACGTTCCAAGGAAGATGTTTTGCATGCATATGAAACCTCATTCATCCAGGTCACCATCATCTGATCAACATATCCTATAACATTATCCAAAGGATGGTACAACTTTACCCTTGCATATGGTTCTTTAGAAGAAGTAGCCTGAGTATCACAAGTTTGATAATGAGATTCTATAGGACTAGAACTACCATTATGAACCACATTGTCCTCTTCACCAACATCAGAAGAATCATTTCCTAATTGATAGAACGGCTAATTATCTTCCTCATCAACTGATGTTGGATGTTCATCAACACATGAGTCATCAACCACTACATTGGAAGATTCCATCATCGTTTGAGTTCTAAGGTTAAAAACCCTATATGCTCGACTTGTCATTGAATACCCAAGAAATATTCCTTCATCACTTTTACACTCGAATTTCCCAATGGATTCCCAATCTATAAGAATATAACATTTTGCTCCAAAAATCTTGAAATATTTCACATTGGGTTTCTTGCCATTCCACAATTCATAGGGAGTTTTTAAAGTACCAGGCCTAAGATAAACTTTATTTGAGGTGTAACACGCTGTGTTCACCGCCTCAACCCAAAAATACCTAGGAACATTCATACCATGCAACATAACATTCGCCATTTCTTGAATAACCATATTCTTCCTCTCAACAACTCCATTTTGTTGTGGAGTTTTCGGTGTTGAAAATTCATGTTTTATTTCTCTCTCACCACAAAACACTTCAATTTTTGAATTTTTAAACTCCCTTCCATGATCACTCCTTACTCTAGAAATGGAACAATTCTTCTCAGTCTGAATTCTTAAAGAAATCCTCTTAAAACTTTCAGAAGCTTCAGACTTTTCACTTAAAAATCCAACCCATGCAAACCTTGAGTAATCATCCACTATGACAAAAATATACTTCTTTCCTCCTTTGCTCATGGTCCTAGTGGGACCCATTAAATCAATATGCAATAACTCTAAAGGTCTAGAAGTACCAATGACATTTTTCTTTTTGTGCTGACATCTGACATGATCCACACACAATCCCTTTTGCATAACCAAGCTTAAGGACTCCCTTAACAATTTCACTCTTAATAATTTTTGTTAATTCTCAAAAATTAACATTTCTCATCTGCTGATGCCAAATTTCAACTTCATTAAGTTTAACTCTATTGCATGATACTTCAGAACTGGGAATAATGCAATAACAGTTATCAGTTGAACGCATATCTTCCATCACGCAATTCCCAGAAGAGTCAATGATCGAACACTTATCAGGAGAAAAAGTGACTTTATGATTGTTATCACATATTTGACTTATACTCAACAAATTTTCTTTAAGACCCTCTACATAAAGCACATCTCCTAGTTTAGGTAGACTAGGAGTCACAACCGTACCTTTTCCTATAACCTCCGACTTCTTTCCATCACTAAAAATGATTATCCCACCATGACATTTCTCGAGAAATCCAAACAATGACTTATCTCCAGTTATATGCCTCAAACATCCATTATTAAGATACCAAGAAGTAGACTTGTATGCTCTAAGAGTAGTGTGAACTACAAAATAGTGTAGCTCGCCTTTGCGAATCCATGCCTTCTTCATCTTCGGAGCTCCATTTGCCAATCTTGACAAATTCTTCACCTCTTCATTCAACACTCGAATTTGATCTTGAACACGATCTCCCTATTGGATTCTTTGTTCCTTCACTGACTTCAACACCTTCTCTCTTAGCTTCGAACACCTCGGTCGAATGTGACCTCTGACACCACAGTGGTGGCATACAGGAACAAACCTCTGAACTCTATCAATCAACCTCATATGATATCTAGCGGTAAGAAAATGCTTGCTTTCAACAGGTCTTTTGTCATAGGCTTGAACACTAGGATTCCAATTTGAATTTCCTTGTGAAGAATTAGACGCTACATGGGAAGCCTTTACAAAGGTGATTTTTGCAGCAACATTTAAATTCGGCTTTACTCCAACAAAATCCAAAACCTTTGTATTTCCTACTGATTTTCCCTTAGTTAATATCTCATCGAGCTTAAGGGTTCCTTTAGACCATTTACAAAGAGTTAATCTATCATCTTTCATTTCTTTTTCCAAATTCTCAATCTTAGTAGATTTCTCAACCACGTCCTTATTGAGATCATCTACTAACTTCAACATCTGAGTTCTTTCTAGTTCAGTCTTCTTCAAATCTTCAACCATCTTAGCCTTTTCAGTTGTAGGAGATTTTGAGTTTGAGAACTTTTGACTAATTCATATTTTAAAAATTGTAATTGTTTGTCCATATTAAGACTCTTAGTTAACAGTTTCATGTGATTTTTGTGAAGTTGTGAGGTTTTATCAAGTAATATCATAAGACTCTTGAAGAGTGTCATCACTCTTAGAACCTTCTTCTTCAGACATTGCCCAACTTGTAGCAACTTCTGTAACCTCCTTGCTTTGTGCAGTGAACACAGTGAAATTCTCAGAATCATCACCTACATTCGAGTCTGTCGCATCGTTAACTGATCCATTGTCAGAGTCATCATCCCAACTGGCAGCTAATCCTTTGGATTCTTCAAAGTGTTTGCACACTTTGCAGCTATGTGACCATATCATTGACATTCAAAACATTGGGGTTTCTTCTTTTTAGGATTAGACTTGTCCTTCCTAGTTTGAGTCTTATTTATACTTCTAGACTCACCCAACTTATCCCCAAATTTTTGTCCTTAGCCATTCTGTTTAGCCCTAACAAAAATTTTCAATCTCTTAGCAAACATGGCAATATCATTTAGACTTAACTCACTTTCTTCATCAGGTTCAACATGATCCTCCCTAGTGGTTTTGAAAGCTATGCTCTTCTCTTTTGTGCCACTAGCCTTCTTAGGGGAATATTTGAACATCTCCATCTCATAAGATTTTAAATTTCCAGCCAATTTTTCAACCTTAATTTCTTTATGACTCATGACTTCTGAGATGATAGTAACCTTAAATCGAAAACGTTCAGGCAGATACCTAAGTATTTTCTTCACTATGGTTGTCTCAGGAATGGGTTCACCTAGATTATGACAACCTGTGACAATATCAGTTAGTCTCGCCTCAAAGTCAGCGTAGACTTCATCCTCCTCCATTTTTAGCTGTTCAAATTGAGAATTCAAAATTTGAAGTTTTGATTGTTTAACCTTTGACGTCCCTTCATGGGTCACTTAGAGAATATCCCACGCTTCTTTGGCAATCTCACACGTAGCAATTCTCTTAAACTCACTTGGGATCACTGCATTGTACAACGCATTCAACACTTTTGAATTCCAATTTGCACTGTTTGTCTCAGCAGCAGTCCACTCGTTCGACGGTTTCGCTTTAACTTCGTTAGTTGCATCATCTTTCACCATAGGAAGTGAATATCTTATCTTTACAACATTCCAAGCTCTCTCATCTAATGATTTTAAAAACACTCTCATTCTCGCTTTCAAATATGTGTAATTCAACCCATCAAACAAAGGAGAATTAGATATGGAACTTCCTTCATGAGGCATCTCCATCATCTAAGTACAAAATCTAACCCTAGGTAGTTTACCTAAAAGGAGCAACCACGCTCTGATACCAATTAAAATTACCTAGACGATAGTGAAAATAGCCTAGAGGGGGGGTGAATAGGCTTTTTGTCAATTTTAAGATCAATTAAAATTATTTAGTGGAAATTCAATTTTAATCAGTCACAAACCCTAATTATCAATTCAATTCTTAAAATAGATCAATCAAGTAAATATGAATATAAGTGCAGAAATTTAAATCATGAGAAGACACAGAGATTTTTATGTGGAAAACCTTGGAAAGACTCCAAGTAAAAATAATGGATACGCTCGGGTATCGATGCACTATGAATCAGAGAAATTATACAGACTCTATGAAAACATAACTTACAACCTCTGTAATTTTTTATTCTTCACTCGACGTCTGAAATTATAGATTCACTCGTGCTCCACGAAGCTCTCGCTCCGATCTCCGTAGTTTAACGGCTCTGCTTCTCAACATATCGAATAACCATAAAGCCTCTTGCTTCAATCTCAGCACTCAGACGACTCCGTTCTTCAACGGATCAATGCAACCACGTTGCTATAGACGGTGTATGGATTTTTCAGCAACTAGAACATCCAATTGTGCATGAGAATTGTCAATGTAGAAGCACAATTAGAGACACTCAATAACAAGAGAGAAGTTGTGTATATCTATTCACTCAATAATATTCTCTCACCATATATCTCTAAAGAAGATGAAAATGTAGAAAATTAACAGAGATTTTTCAAAAACTGTGCCTCCTCTAGTTATAGACCTGATATTTATAGGCAATGATGAATCAAACCCTAAGTTTGCCCTTTCTCATAATTTCACACCTATCCAAGTCAAACCTTCTTCTCTGGTAAATATCTTGTATATAGCACGCAATATAATGTGTATGAGTCGTGAACACATCATAAAATCAACCATAGGCAAATTTGGACATCACAACAAAATTTAGAAAAATCCTTGCCGTAGCTACGCTTTAAGCGTACCTTAAAGCGTAAAACTCCATTTTCTAGCCACTTTTTGATTCTGATAGCGTAGGTATTTTTTTTAAAACCACTTTCCTCCTCAACTACGCCAAAATGACCCTCTTGAATCCACGATACTTTTTGCTTGAAGTGACGGGTTTGGAAAATGTCATTTTCGTCCTCCGGGAGACATTTTTACTTAATATGATCATTTGTTTCACTTCACATGTATTCTTCATTACTTCAATGCTTGATTATGCCTTTGTCGAAGCTTGTAGACGTCGTTGAAACCAAACCGACCTATCTAACACTCAACATGGTTATTGTCTAGAACATGCCATAAATAAACAATACACAAAATTGTTCTTACATATAATTTCTATAATATGATTATATAATTATTCTATAATATATAATTTTTTTTCCCCAAGTATAAATTTACCTTTATTAGTTTTTATGATTCCTATATATATTTTACCTTAGATTCAAGCAACCCTAGCACCATTATTAATATACTCAATAGGGGGAATCTTTTATACTTTTGATTAGTCTCATCTTGATTTCACCTTAAAATTCAAGTATGAATGTATTTTCTTTCATGATGCATTCCTTGAGCCAGCTATTGAGCATTGTGCATAGATGTTTTGCAAGAGGCAATTGGAGGGAATCTTTGCTCCTACGACTGATCTTATCTTTCCTTCTATCATAGAGGAATTTCGTTACGCCCCTAAATTCCAAAGACTCCTGAACTGGGACATCCGAGGAATCGGGGTTGTGATCCATACAAGGATCGACCAATTAAGATCCTAAATAACCATAAAACGAATGAAATATTATTAATAACAATAATTCCATACATAACCAAGAGGAACCTAAACCAAATGATAGACAAGGCACATCGAGGCGCCGAAAGAATATATCTCTATAATGATGCAACAATGCCAAATACAAGGAAGGGATATGCCAACAGACTGGCTCCTAAGAAGTACAATAGTCCTAATACAAGGGAAAAGTAAAGGAAACTAAAATGGAACAACTCTACATAAAAACGTCCCAAATCCCACAACAACATCAGTGCCATGAGCCATCCTGCACTCTAAGCTGTCTGTAGCCAAAACATTACCTGCAAACTGGTGTAGACCACCAGGGCAAACCAACGCTAGGGTGAGCTTATTGAGCCCTATAGGAGAAAGGGAATTGTAACTGTTATATCCTACGACCGTCCAAGTCGAGTGCGAACCAACCCGTGTACATACATCTACCCTAGGTCAGTTAAATGTCTTGCATGACATTCACGCCAATACGAGACCCCGGAAACACATCCCCCTAGTCCCCTACCATGCATCAACAAATAGGGCAACTAGCACGTAATGAAGCCATAGCACAACAACATATAATAATGCACACCTATATATATATATGCACGTATATATATATATAGAAAATATACAACCAATACAAGCCCTATAGTACAGACAATCTCATAGATCACTACGACTCGTACCCGCCAGTCCCACACTGACAATCAATACAACATCTATCACCAAAATATGGGAGAAACACTCCTATTCATAACACTTTAGGAAGAATAACACTCATACTTCCTAGATCACGAGCATATCGATCTCCAAAACCTCAAATCAGTATCAACCTATACTACCAATCACCTCACATATCATTACCCGACATTTGTAAACCCAACACATGGGTAAAATAGTCACTTCAACCTAAGGAAAGTCACAAAGGTTTCCAAACACCAAAAGGAAGTGAAAGGGATTGAATAACCCATCACACCGACCACTCTAAGGTCACATGTTCGCCCAAGGGTAAAATGGTTATTTTGAGGGCAAAAATATATTTTCAAACTTTACCCAACCTATTTGGACATAGGTAAAACCATAGAAACAAACAAAACTCAAATCAAAGCCATAAGATGAGAGATATGAATTTTTGAAAAATGGCATCAGACAACACCGACCCAAACAGAAAGTTAAAGTACTCCTCTTGCACCAAGGGTAAAACAATCATTTCAAGTGAACATAAATGATTTCAAATTTTGTATCAAATATTTGGACATAGGAAAGGCCCTAGAAATAAACGGGACCTAATTCGGAGGTGGGAAGCGGAAACCATAACATTTTGAAAATCGGGCATCGCTACTTGTAAAGGTCCTAAATAAACCGTCACCTTCAAACGACCATTTTGCACTAAAAAATGACTCAAATGAAGCGATTCAAAAGCCTAAAATCAAGATCTTTAAGTTAGATTTCTAGAAAGATAAAGAACTCCTCCATCTGACACTCGTAGCTCGAAATATAGCCGAAATAGTAAAGTAGCATCGAAACGGGACTGCACTGGGACACCTTAGGAAAATCAGTCGACTGATGGGGGCCATCATTCGACTGATGGGGGCCATCATTCGACTGAACATTAGCCACTAGTCGACTGACCGCACTAGAAAATTTGTGGCTATTTGCTAATCAACTGACGCAATTTCGTCAGTCGACTCACGGACCCAAAAAGGCTCCAAATGGTCCGAAAATCACCGAAACAACCACGTACGCATTTTCTTATTTGTATAAACTCATAATTTGATCAATACACCAAATTATCTTTACCAAACATAAGTTTTAAATCAAAACATTCCTTTAAGATCTTATAAAAATATCTGTCTTGCCCCCAGTCTCCGTTTTAGACATTGCGACTTTCAAAGGCAAAAATATTTTACAGCATGACTTTAAAACCATTTCAAAACTCAAAGTTTTTGTCGGCATCACAGGGTAGGAGAAAATTAGTTTTTCACTTAAAGATCGAATAGACTCAAATGCAAGTCTTATGAAAATCCGATTTCGGGGAAATAATCCGAAACCAACGGAAAAACTAAAGCGTATTTGTAGACACTCAAATGGAGTAAATGAATGAAGAACCGGAGTTCAAAAGCAACTTGAAGGAAAGGGAAAGTGACTATACACAAGGCACTAACTTTAACCTAACCACACTTCGCCCCACATTCAAACTCATAAAACCTATAACGACTTAACCATGAATGATCACATCTCCGATGACATTCCAATCCTTAAGATCGCTAAAGGAAACCTAGTGGCCACTACTACGAAACCATCTAGATTAAAATCAAGAACTTCTTTCGATTATTTCAAACCTCAAATTCACATTCGAAACCACATCACTTGGGTTTCTAACAAAATCAATTGGCCATCAATACACAACTGACTCGGTTCACTCATAATCTCGTCTATCATGACCAAAACATAAATAGCATGATTGAGGACATGCTACTACACCAACGCTAACTATATCACAAAACCATCAACCGCCTTTTCAAGGCTTCAACTCATATTAAACTCAATAGCCACAACCGACTTTACTTATCACAAGAAAGTCTTTAAACCCACTCATATCACCCCCTAAGGTATATAAGCACATATCAATAAGTATAAGCATTTATCTCACATTATACTATAAACAAGGCATGCAAATCATATTTTCACATCCTTCCATTTCACTTTAGCATTTTAATAACATGTGAATTATATATCTTAAAATCCACATTAAACATGCTCCTCAACCACATAAGATAACATCATGATCCACATGTAAACATATATCACATATTAGCAGCCCAAATGCAATATGACTCACACCTCATGGTACACACGCGACCACACCACCCTACTCTAAGGGTCAACATGATTATTCTCTAACCATTCACTTTTGAGGATACAAGATCATGAAGGAAGGTAGATTTATCATACCGTTCTTCCCAAGTGCTTTTTACACTTACACTTTTAACAAGGAAGACGTCAAACACGACGCGGTCGTGCAATAGGATTTGGACAAGTCCTCCCCCTATCGTCTCAGTTTCTAATAAGATTAGTTCCATAGGAGCGAGAAGCACCCCCTGCCCAGTTGTTATGATAATCCAAAACAAGTCTACTCACGCACAATACACAAACGGACGTAGACCACACCAATTGAATTCTCTCTACAAAAGGTGAACCCATATGCAATATGTCTCAATGGACCATGCAACAACATAAATATGTATCTCATCATATTTATAAACAACATTCCCAAAATGTCAACGTGAATGCTTTTCATCATTCAACATGCTTTTAAATTTCATTTAAAGAAATAATCAACAAGAATGCCTTCTCATGCAACATTTATGCTCCAAATCATCAATTTTTTCTTTTATTTCACAAGGATAACATTTTTATTCATTTAACATGCTTAATTCTCAATTAAAGCATTTAAATCCCAAGGAAACATTCTCATGCACAAGTAATGTTCCAATTCATCAAGTTGTCTTTTAATTCACAAGGAAAATAATTCCATTCTTTTAAACATGCTTTTAGTTCAATTTAAGTAAGTTTATCACAAATCACAAATCAACATAACATCACTTCCCAAAATACCTCAAAGGTACTAACCAAAGGAGCTAGCCTAATCTCACTTCAAAGGCTACATCCCTACCACTCACATACACATATGCATAATTACACTTACACATATATACCACTATACCCACATACATATACACATATATATAGGCATACAAGTATACTTGAATATGGGAATTTTCAAGAATAACCACCCAACTAGCATGCATCATAGTCCTAGCAATTTCATTATCAAGTACTCAATACACAAGGGTTAATTTACATTAACATGTTCAAACCCTTAACTTCACATTTTCAAGGATTGACTTAGCAATTTCATCAAATATTAGGAACCCTATAATCAAACTCATACCCATACAATTATAAGATGAGCTAGTTAAGAAGTTTCCCCTACCTCTTAAAGAGCAAAGCACAACCATAAGGTAAGGCCTATGTAACCCTAGCTCTTCCCCAACATCGAAATAAAAGGAGCAATCCGGTGAAAAGCTTCACCATAGCCTCCTAACAATGAATCAATCTCTAACACAAGAGGAAAACAAGAGTCATAAGTGGTTTTAACAAGAAACCCTAACTAGCGTTTAAAAGGGAAACACACAAGGAAAGAAGAACACTTACCCATCCTTGGCTCAAACCAAAAATAAGAACACCATGAACATCTTCCATGTTGATGGCCACATCAAACTCCCAACTTAGGTTGAACAAATCAACCCTTAAGTGGAAAAGAAACAAGAGGGAGAAAGATGAGAGAAAATGGAGAAGAAGATATGAAGTCATATAATGAAAGACTAACACACCCACACATGTGTAGAGATCCTTCACTCACCCCTCTCACATTCCAAGGGTCCCAAACAAATATGGGGAAAAAGAAATGAATCCAAGGGTTAGGAACAAGTCTTGCCATGAAAGACTTATTACACCACACACAAAACTGATTAACTTGCCAAACAAGGCCTTAACATCCAAGGGTTTAGAATAAGGCAATGGAAATGAATAAACCATCAAAGGGTTGACAAGAAGTCTTGCCAAGTGAAAGACCAACAATAATGCATTCTTGCATTTAAGTGGCAACCAAACAAGGCCCTATGATCAAAGGGTTTAGAACAAAGATGGGAGAAAGAGATCAATGGTTATAAATGATACACCACTTGAAAAGGGGAAATGACCAAATTATTCTCAACTTAGGGTTAATTACAAAAGTGCTATCATGCCTCTTAATTACCCTTCCATCCTTTGTTATCCTCTCTAATTACCACTATGCCATTCATACCCCAACAGTTAGCCAAATCTCTACACTTTTCACTAACTGCTCTAAATATGAAAATACTCATTTACCTTCTGATCATTTCTTTCTTGAAATCATTTTTAATAATTTTCATTAATTACAAAATGAAAATATAGCAAATAATTCGCACAAGTGCTACACCGAAATGTCTACATTAAACTAGGGTAACACGTTCGGGAATGCAATACGATTGCTGAAGCCCCAATGAGAAAACATTGCACGAACCCATGTAGTCACCAACGAACAATAAATCACGAAGCCGGAAATGAAAGTCCACGACGTTGTCCCATTAAATCCAAAACTCAAAAGCGAAAAATTTACACGTATGGAGATTACATAAGACGTTTAGAATAAGTGATGTCACAAAACGTTAACACTTGGAAAAGAATTCCAAAAAGGAGAAAGGAAACTCGGGGTGTTACAAATTTTATCAGAATTTGGAATTTTAGGAGACTAGTGAAAAGAGAGCTATGATTACCACTGTCCACTCGAACTATGCAATCAAATTCTCGCCGGAAATTATTGTTAAGGTTTGGAAATTGCCTCTAGTTCCTATAGGAGTAGAGAAACCTTTCCCTTCACCATCCCCTTCATTTAAAACTATGGTTCAAGACATATGTGGTGGGTTTAGGGTACAATCTAGAGCTCGTGTGATCCCGAGGATTAGAGTTGCTCCATGCTATTGGATGGCTATTAACATGTTAAGGAGGCAACTTTGTCTTGAATTACCTACAGATACGTGTGATTATACTTTGGTCAAAATAATATATTGTCTAAAAAATAATGATTGGGTTTCTTTCCCTAATATCATCTACAATAGTATAGTCACTCACTGGCATGTTATTATCAAGGGGTCATCAGCAGGATTTATTAAGTTACCTTATCCTTACTTAATTGGTGCAATCATTCATGATCAAGTTGGTGATCAAGTTAGTTCTCATATACCATTTTGTTATTGGTATTCTACTGAATATGATTCATGGAAGTTTCTTGATAATTATAAATGAAAGGATATGAATAGATGGGGAAAACATATGGAGCAGTTTCATTCGGAAGAAAGTGGCTAGAAATTGAGAGAAAATTTCATTGTTAGGGATGGAATTAATTTATTTTTTTGATTTTTGCATTATTTCAAGTTTTAAGATTATGTTGTTTTATTTTCATGCAATTTCAATTTGCCTTTGGCCAAGCTATCTTTAATTTTCTGTCATTAATGAAAATTCCATTCCTTTATATTCCTTGTCCAAATGCAATACATATGCTATGATCTTGTTTTAGTCCTAATTAGACTGCATATTATGGTACATAACAAGTTTTGGGGAGATTTCGTCACCATTTGGAAATCTTTCTCAAATAAGTGGTAATATTGTTCTATCCCTATGCTTTTATGATTATTATAACCATGAGGACATGGGTCAATTCAAGTTTGGGGGGGGGGGGGGGGGGGGGGGGAATAGTATAGACATGGATATAAGTAATACAATTTGTTTTTAAAAAGTTTTTATGTTTTTAAAGAAAAAGAAAAATACTGCAGTAAGCCACTGATAGCTACTGTTAAATTCGTGAAAAATAGTGGTTGATCGATCGGCTTTTGATTGTGTTCGTTCGGTATATTTAGAAAAATATATACTTTCCTTTTATGTAATATATATATATTTTTTATTATTCTAAATCATAATTTTATTTATGCTTATTTTTATTTAAACATACTCTTGAGTAAATTTGTGAGTTAATTAGGATATGAGACTAGTCTAGAAAATAGATGTATGTGATTATTTTCTACTTTTCTGAATAATAGTTAAATTAGAAAGGTGGAAAGATGTGGTTCTCCATAGGTGGATAAATTTGGTGAAATTAAAAATAGAAAAGACAATCTTTTCCTATAAGCACATGCATATGATCTCTATAGTTTCATTTATGAGCATATAAGGTATTATCTCTAAAAAATAAATATGTATATATATATTGAAAATAAAAAAATGAAGAAAAAATATAGAAGTGTGTAAACATTCTCCTCAAATCACAATCAAATATGAAAATGTGGAGAATGACGTACTAAAAAGAAAAAAATAGAGTGGAAAAATTAAATAAGAGAAGAAATCATTCTCCAAGAAAAGAAAGAAAAAAAATACATAAATATGAGAGGAAAAAGCAAAAAGAAAGAGGAAATCCCTCTTCAAAACAAAAAGGAAAAAAATAAGAGAAATACTATAAATGAGAGTAAATGTGCTATAGAAAAAGTTCACAAAACACAGAAGATTGTTGATTTTAGAAGTAAAGATTAAGTAAGTTTAGTCATTAGTGGAGACCATTCTTGACATTAATTTGAGATAATTATTGTTTTGTAAAAGTAGAATTTATTTGCTTGCATTTATTCTATAGATTATATCATTTCCTAGTAAATGATCAAGTGTACTCATGAACATGTGCTAATTAAATATTATAAAGAAGGTATGGGTAGTCTATTTAACCCTCACGAGACTTCATTCGTTCACTAGGATTTTTCCTAGGGGTTTAAAAGATTTATTACACGTGCTAAGTGTAATCGTTTACCCTCACGAGAGAAATGGGTTAGTTTTTATTTTAGATTTAATAATTCTTCATGATTTCTTTTAATTCTTTATTGCTAAGGGACTATCAATGTTTAAGTTTGGGGGCTTGATGAAACCAGAATAATTGGTATTCTGGGCGTTAATACTCTTTATTATATTAATTTAGTATTTTTATGAGAGTTGCATGTTAAGTGTGTTTTCAGGGCCTTAATGCAAAAATGTGTTAATTCGGGGTTTTTAGCAATTATGCGGAATTAGAAGCAACACTTAGAAGATCTTTGCACTCAAATCAACAAGGTACAAGTTGGTACAGCAGAGTACAAGTGGTTACAACATGAAAATTTTCGGATTAAATAAATATTAAAAATCAGGAGCCATGGATTGATCGGTGGGCTCTTCAATCGTTCGAAAGTAGACGTCTTGGAATCTGTGCAAACTTACACTACAGAATTCTAACTTTGTGGACAAGTATATATCGGGGCAAAATCATTCATTCAACGCCATTTCTTAGTGCATAAGTTCTCTTGGAGTACAAGCAAGTAACATACCATATCTGCACCAACTTTTGTCTATAAATACGGGTAGAAATCATGAAGAAAAAGGGAGGAGATTTTGATATATATCTTGGTATATCTTTGTATATCACTTATTTAAGAACTCAAGAACCAACCATTCAATTATGAAGGCGGTGGCTTCATCAACAATGGAGTCTCCCATTTCCATGAGCGGCTAGTCGGTATCTAGGGTTTCCAATAAAACCCTAGACGAGTAATGTAGTCTTTTATTTATTTTTATTGGAAAGAGGGGAATCTATTGAAGGGCACTCATATGATGATTATGTAGTGAGAGAACGAACAAGACCACCTAAATAAGATTTATTTATTAATTCTTTACTTAAGCTGAGACTGAAATATTGATTTATCTTGAACAACTGTGTTTTATCAACGGGGCAAGAAATTCCGCGATTTAATAACAGTTTCTACATAATATTAGATATTTTGACCCCTTAACTCACTATTGTTATGTCTTTTCATTCCATTATTTAGTATTTTTATGCTGTTTGTGTGTTAAAGCATGTTTTAGGAGCTTAATGAAGAAATGGAGCTAACTTCAGTGAATTAACTGAAGAGAGTGTTCTTTCTATTCAAAGAGGAGAGTCAAAGAGGCAGTCGGAGACAAAAATGACTGCCGGAGGGCAAAAACGGCATTTCCAGAAGCCGTCATCTTCAGCAAAAAGTATTGTGGGTTCAAGGCGGTCGTTTTGTTGCATGCACAGAGAAAAGTAGTTTTCCATAAAATACTTACACTTGTGCCTATGCTTTCAGTTTCAAAAAGTGGCTGGAAAACACAATTTTACGCTTGGAGGTATGCTTGGACCTACACTTGGAGGTACGCTTGGACCTACGCTTGAAGCGTAGGCCAGGTATGCTTGAAGCATATCTGCCGCAAGTTTTGTGGTTTTTTTTTTATGGTTTCTGCTTGTTCTACCCCCGGTTCGACTCCAGACCTCTATATACATTTTTATACCCTTATATATATCAGTTTTAGGGTTTGCATGAGATGAGTGAAAAGACTGTAAAGGACCTCTCTATACCATTGCCTATATATACACGATCATATATCAGTGTAAAGGGGTCGTCGATTCTATGGTTGTTCATTCGTGTGTTTTGGAGGTTCACGTTTATTCAGAGAGGTTCATTCATTCAGAGTATTCAAAACCTAGAGATCCGGAGAAGAAGACTATGGAGATTATTTCTACATCACCGATGCAGTCACCTTTCACCATAGCCAACTTACTCGGTATTTAGGGTTTTCTAGCAAAACCCTAGCCAAGTAATGTAGTTCTTTCATTGTTTTCAATTGTAACGAGGGGAAACTCTTGACCATACTTTGATGATTGTAGTAGTTAAGAAACCATACTAATTTGCAATTTAAAATTATATGTTTATTCTAAATTCTTGTCTTAGATGGAGTGAATGTATTATTTTACATAACTATGATTATTCAATATGAGCAGGAACTCGGATGCTTAATTATGATTTTCTACACAATGGTGGTAATGAAACTTGAAACCCTAGGTTGACACAGGCTGTGCCTTGGCGATTTAATATAGACATGCTTTAGTTTATTTTCATGCAGTAGGAGTAGATTAGAGTAGTATAATTGGCATGTACTAGTTAGGTCAGTCATGAGACGGGTTGTCGCAATCGGTTGATGGTACTCCTTTTTGGGGTAGTATTTAGCTATTTGTAGTACGACCTGATTCACAGTTATGGATCGTCCTCTTACAGTTGATACAGTGAGGAACTATATTATGCGGTTAGTGGTGGAGCGATGAAAACCCTAATTTTCTCTCTCATCTAAATCACAACCAATTTACTTTACTTTCTAGATAATTTTAGTTAAAATAGATAATTTGGTCTTTGACCACCCAAATGAACCATTCTGAGAAAATATAATTCAGTGTTTTCGATACGATACGTGTGCTTGCGTAGGGTAAAATCCAGCGTCGTTAAGGTGTCATTTTTATCCACATATTTTTACACACCTGACGTCACATCAAGTTTTTGGTATCATTGTTGGGGACTGAAGGATTGTTCAAATAGCTTTAGTAATTCATTTACATTGCGTTATTGTAGTTGTAACTAAACTTAAATTTTTGTGTGATTGACAGGTACTCTGAAGAACATATAAGGGAAAAGTGGAGCTTCTATAGTTGCGTTTGGAACTTTTGTGAGTTTTAGTTTTACCTTGATTTTTGCATATTAATTCTAGCCTTATTTTCTGTTTATAGTTAAAGTAATTTTGAAGTAGTTAATTTAGTTAATTTTTATTTCACAAAATTTCAAAAAGAAGAAAAAATAGTCGTTTGAGTAGTGTATGACCGATAGATCGACCCGATCTAATTTAAGCACTGCGTTAGTCGATTACGATCTTGAGATCGAAAAGACTCTCCGTCATTTGCGTCAAGCTATTGAAGAACGTCAACATCAGTTAGAAGAAAAGGCGATGGGTGACCAAAGAGCCTACCCGCCAAGGGCACCAGAGACATCCCTGGAAGGATATTATGCGCTCGATGCTGATTTTCCGAAGGAAGAAAGAGCGAAACACTTCGAGATCAAGACAAACATGATTAATATGCTTCCAAAATTTTCAGGCCTTAGATAGATGACCCATACCAACACATCAATGATTTCCTAGAAGTAGTTTTTACTATTAGGTTTGACAATCTGTCCAAAAATGACTTACAAGTGAGATTATTCCCTTGGTCATTGAAAGAGAGAGCTAAAAGATGGTACATCAAATTAGCAAAAGAAATAAAAATTGATTTGGAAGCCCTTAAGAAAGAATTCATTAAAAAACATTATCCCATAGGAAAGACCTTAGAAGCACAAGATGCAATCAAAAGCTTTAGGCAGATACCTGGTGAACATTTTTATGATGGTTGGGAGAGGTATAATGAAATTTTGTATAAGTGTCCTCACCATAGGTTTTCTGAACAGGATATTGCTAAAAATTTCTACATGAGACTTGGTGATGCGCATAAGACTTTAATAGATGCAACAACATAGGGTCAGTTTATCTTGAAGCCAACTAAAGAACTTTTGGAGATATTTGATAATATCAGTGAAAACACCATTCAATATCAATCTGAGTTGAGGTCTAGAGGTGGACAACAAGATAAGAGACCTGAGAAATCTTATGTTGTAGATCATGATGATGTGAGAGATACCATGTCATTGTTTGGGGAGAAATTAGAGAGAATTGAAAATTTTATACAGTGAAGTCATTCCCCTCCGAGAGAGACATTTGAGGTAGAAGCTAAGTATTCTCACAATGAGTGTCAGGAGATAATGTCTGCTGATGCCAATGCATCGTGGAACTATTCCAATAATGCTCCTTTCACCAATTCATACACCTCTAATGCCATAAATCATCCACTCCTTTCTTATAAATCAACAAATGTGGAGAATCCACCATCAAGGTCCCAACAAGGACAATCATCCAGCGATCGTTCGGTAAGTTATAGCGATCGATTGACGATATCTTCGATCATTCGGTAATATCTCTGATCGATCGATTGACTTTGTGATCTTTTGAATTACTGTTGTTCATACAAAAAATTGAAATCATGACAGATACATTAACCCATATCTCAACAGTATCAGAAAAAATAAAAATATAATCTTTCACAAAGGGAAAGAATATTTTCAGATTTATATACCTATATATACTATTATCATATAAGAAAGAAAATCAGAATATAATCTTTTTCGAAAATAAAAAAATATATATATTTAGATTTTAATTAGATTTGTTTCTATCTATATTTTATTACATAAAATAAAATATATTTATATATATATATTCATATATAATAAATAATAAATAAATAATATTTAAATTAATAAATAAATAAAATAATAAATAATAAATAATACTATTTTTCATTTAAATTCCTTATTGAATTATTGCAATTCAGTGCTTATTATTTGATATTATTATTGATTGTTTATGCTTGGTCATTGTTCAATTAATAGTCCCCTTGTGACTTTTGATCCTGAAATTGATCGAACGTACCGAATAAATAAATTTTTTTTATTAAATAATATAAATAATATAAACATGGGTGAAAACGTAGTCGCAACACCGACCGCATTTTTTAAAGATTTCTATACACCTCAAGACTATATGTCACCTTTAGAAATCTCACTACCTGATGGAACAGAAAATTTTGAAATTAAACCAATAAGAATTAATATGTTATCTAAATTTCATGGAAATTCTCATGAAGACCCTTACCAACATATAGATGAATTTTTAAAGGTCTATTCTACCATACACATGAGAGGACAAACTGATGATGAATATAAAACTCAATTATTCTCTCATTCCCTAAAAATAATGCTAAAGTATGGTACGAAACTATACCAACTGATATTAAAACTGTAACACCCCGTGTTATTTTTCCCTTTTTCTTGAAATTCTTTCCGATTTATTTTCGGTTATGACATCACTTCTTCATGACATCATGGTTATTCTTGGTAAGTCACGTGTAAATTTTTTTGCATTTACGTTTGGATCTGATTGGGCGACTTGGTGATTGTCTCTTTCAGGACTTCGTGGACTTTCATTGGTGATTACGCGACTTGACGTGATGGTATTGTTTCGAACTTGGTGAAACATTTACATGAGTTCTAATTATCGACTACGTGGTTTCATTTTGATGCTTTGTGTTTGGTGCTTCGACTAGGTGGTGACATGCTTAGTATGTTAGACGTTTAAGGTTTCGACTCAGTTGTTTGGGTTCGGCATTTAGTGCTTTATGGGTTCAACGTTTTGCTTCCCTTGTAGTGGGATTAGTACGTGATTTATTTGGCTAACGTGCTTAGGAGTATTTATATTTTCTTTGCTTGTTTTTTCCATGTTTGTATGTACGTGCCCCTATATATTGTTGTGACTTTACTTGTCTGTATCTTTTTTGATTCTTTATGTGCCTTAGCTGTTTGACTTGTGTATTTAGGGGTATTTGCATTACCTTGTTCGTTTCTTTGTGTTTATACTTACGTGATGCGTAGTCTTCGATCTATTTGGTAGACCTTTAGTGTTTCCTAGTTTTAGAAGTTTCGATGGGTTCTGTACGTACCCGGTGTTCTGGTGGTTGGGTTTTGTACCCCGGATCATTTATCTCCGTTTGTATTATTTATAGGGCGTTCCATAGATTTTCTGGGTATGCGTCTTTTCGTTTAAGGATTTTATGATGATATTCTCTTTATTATTAAATAGAGGGTAAATATTTCATTTTTGTTCGGTACTGACTCGAAGAATTTTTGGGTCATTTTTTTGCGACAATTTGATCCGATGTTTTCTTGAATTTTTCATTAGCGGGGATCTTAAGATTATTGATTTAACACATCAATTATGGGGCTATAGTTTTGGGTCATTATTATTACATAATAATTAAAATGGGTAATTGTCATGCCCTTAAAATCCTAAGACTCCAGAACCGGGATATCCAAGGACTCTGTGGTGTGATCCATAAAATGAGTGACCAACTAAGAATATCAATAACCATTAAAATGTATGGAATACTGATAAAAGTGGTATATTCCATACCCAATTGAATGGTAGAAATACAACAACAGAATCCAATAAAAATTCGGTAGAGTTCCGTTTGTGTAATTTTGCGTGAGTAGACTTGTTCTAGATCATTGTAACAATTGGCCAGGGGGGTGCTTCTTGCTCCTACGAAACTAATCTTCCAAGAAACGCAGACGGTAGGGGGAGGACTTGTCCAAATCCTATGTGCACGACCACGTCGTGTTTGACGTCTTGTTAAAAGTGAAAAGAGAGAAAATTCACTTGGGAAGAACGGTACAATAAATCTACCTTTATTCATGAGAAAAAAGTGAAGTGTTAGAGAATGATCTCGTTGACCCTTAGAGTAGGGTGTGTGGTCGTCTGTGTACCACGAGTGGTGTTGAGTCACATTGCATTCATGTTGCATTTATTTGATTCTATTTGACACGTAGATCTTGATAGTATGACATGTGGATTTTGGAGCAGGTTTATTATGTGATATTATTACCTATGGATTGTGGAGCATGTTGATCATGAATATTGTGAAATAAATTCATATTTTTATAAAATGCTCAATTGAAAATGGATAACATGAAAATATGATTTACATGTAGTAAATGTTAAAGTATAATGAAATATAAATTCTTATAATTGTGATTATGTACTTTTATGCCCATGGGGGGTTTAATTATATTCATGTAGTGACCTCTTGGATAGTTGAGGTTAGTAATGGACTATAAAGTTTATTGTAAGTTGAGGCCTTTGAAAAGGCGGGAGATAGTCTTGTGGTTTTGGTTGGTTGCGTAGTACTGACCAAATAGATGTTTCTTTTACACTCTGAGGAACATATCCTTTATCATACTTTTGAGGCTTTGAATTGGTTACACGAGGTTATAATTGAACCTATCTGGTGGTGTGGTAATGGTTTCTTGATTCTGTTAGTAATCTAGAAAGTTGTATCAAATATGAATTTGAGGTTTGAATGAATCGGAAGAAGTATTGATTGAAACTAGTTAGTTCCGTGGTATCGGCCACAAGTTTTCCCTTTTCATGATCTTAAGGGGTCAACGTAATTTTATTAAGTACTCGGAGTACTGTAGTGTTGCAACGTGGTTTTTCATGCTTAGTTCTTTCTCCTAGGCATTCCTTTCACTATCCTTGGTATACTAGTGTATGTTTTGACTTATATGTCATTCCTTGAGCCGTCGGTTACGGTATGGTGTCGAACCTCTTCCTCGTTCTGTCATTTGATTTTGTGGAGTTGGAAACAAATGGTTGTGTTCCGTGAGTCCAATGCATTGCTCTTCCTTCATTGTCCTCTTAGACATTATAGGAATCCTTGGAGTTGTAGTCACTCTTATCTAGCTGTCTTTCGAAAACGGAGTTTTTCAAGTTCTGAAAACAAACTCATTAGTATTTAAAAAGGAAAAACCCATTTTCGCCTAACCCTGTAGCTACGACGTGTTTTCATACTTTAAAAAGTGATCTTACGATCTTCTTTAAAAAGATTTTTAACTTCTAAAGGTCGGTGATGGAAAATGACGGAGACTGGGGGAAAGACGGTCATTTTCACTGTGAGGATTCTTAAAAGAAAAACCTATTTTTATAATTCTCGAGATTCTGATATTTCGAGGCTTCTTTCTCAAGACCTCGACCTGTAGAGTTTTGAAAGGTGTTTTCTTGTTTCACCTTTGCTTTCGATCATTTCTAAGTCTCGGGTATGAGGCTTGTTGTTAGTGCACATACATAGTGTTAAATTTCCTCTTGTTTTGGTTTCTTTGTCCGAGTGCTTTCCCTAAACACTTGTGGTGTTCTTAACCTTGACATTGTTGTCTCAGTTATCCGTTAGTTAGAATTGGAACCCTTTTCCCTTGCTTTGTTCCTTGACCCTTATGTGGTTGTTCATGAGAGTAGTGTTCATGTGCTCTCCGTGATGTGATTAGTTAGCTTTCCTTATCCATCATGATATTATTGGTGGTTTATTGATCATATTGGAGATAGTATTATGAGATTCATATATTGATATGATTGAGGTGATTCAGTCCTTGAGATGTAGATTTTCTCTAGGAATGGGATGTTGGTTCTTATATGTGTATATATTTTACATATATATATATTGATGACAATTATGTTAGTACATAAAGACGTGAATGCTTTCTCTCCAGTATTCTCGGGGAATGGGTGGTGAGCATTCCTTGGTACTAGTTGTGGATTTTATTCCAGTGGATATTAGAGGTGAGTGTGATTCTCCAGGTTTGGATTCTCTGATTAGCATTGTGAGCGCTTGGTGATTAGTGGGTTTGGACTTATGTGTTGTGTACTTAACGTATGTTTGTAAGGGTAGTGTAGACTACCGATGTTGGTACTTAGAGTACGTGTCTTGATTGTACCTTATGAGGCTGATTGTGTACTAATATATATATATACTCATATATCAGGATATGATTAGTTACCTTTAGGGTATATATATATATGTTTATATATATATACTAGACTGTTGATAGGTGCTCAAAACTATCCATTTTAAGCCCCAATCTTCCTGTTGTTATGTCATTTCATTCCATTATTTAGTATTTTATTGCATTTGTGTGTTTAAGCATGTTTCAGGAGCTTAATGAAGAAATAAAGTTAACTTCGGTGAATTAACTAAGTACATGGTCGTTTCTATCTAAGAAGAGAGTCAAAGAGGTGTTTCCGAGACAAAAATGGCTCCTGAAGGGCAAAAATGGCTTTTTTTTTGTAGCCGCCAAATAAAACAATAAATCTCGTGGAGTCAAGATTGTCATTTTGGCATAGTTGCGGAGAAAAGTGGTTTTTATAAAGAATTTACGCTTAAGCGTACACTTTCAGAAGCAAAAAGTGGCCAGAAAACACATTTTTACGCTTGAACCTACGCTTAAAGCGTAGCTCCCTACGCTTTAAGCGTAGTGAACAGTGTTTTCAGCATAAAATTTCAGCCAACTTCGGGAGCTTATATCTTGGCCAAACAAAGGTCCAAATGGGGTGATTCTTGAGCCTATCATTAAGAACTTGATGTCAGATTTCCAACGATATATTACATGACTCCATCCAATATGTGTAGCTTCAGATATAATCAAAAGAGTGAGAGGTGTCCTGCAAAAAAAGCTAGAAATTTCAGATTCGGGCCAAAATCCTATTTTAACTCGGATTGATCTGATTTAACCCGGATGACTTAGAATTCGACCCAACCACCTCTAAACACATATTTTAGACATATTATACATTATATGGAAGGGTTTGGCTCAGTTTGGAAGGAAATCATACCAAAGGGGAATCCTATTCTCAATAGGACTCTAACACAAGTTAGGATTTCCCTCACATTTGCCTATATATACCAAGGTCTGCTACAGATCTAGGGGAATTCTCTCCACAGATTTTGGGGAACTTCTCTCTACATAATTTTGGGGGACTTCTCTTCACATAATTTTAGAGAGATTTTATTCACATATCATTCAAAGGGAGGAGCCATTCAAGACCTAGAGATCTGGAGAAGACTACCATGGGGGGCGATTCTATATCAACGATGCGGTCTCCTTCTACCATGAGCAACTAATTTGGTATCTAGGGTTTTCTAGCCAACTAATGTAGTTCTTCTTTGTTTTCAATTGTAACGAGGGGAAACTGTGACCATACTGTGATGATTGTAGTAGATGAGAGACCATTTTAATTCTTGATACAAGTTTATATATTTGTTCTGATTCTTATCTTAGACTAAATGAATATATTTATCTTACACAATCATGGTTATTCACTATGGGTTGGAACTCGGATGCTTAACTTATGATTTTCTACACAATGGTTGTAATAAAACTTGAAACCTTAGGTTGACACATGTCATGCCTTGAAGATTTAATATAGACATGCTTTAGTTTATTTTCATGCATTAGGAGTAGATTAGAGTAATTTAATTGACATGTACTAGTTAGGTCAGCCATGAGATGGGTTGTCGCATTCCGGTTGATGGTAATCCTTTTTGGGGTCGTATTTAGCTATTTGCGGTACGACTTGATTCACAGTTATGGATCGCCCTCTTGAAATTAAGCGAATTGAGAAGTATATTATGTTGTTAGTGGTGGAGTATGGAAACCCCAGATTTTATTTCTATTGTTCTTGTCTTAATATATCTTTACTTACTTTCTTAGTTAATTAGTTCATTAATTTCAAAACGACAAACCATATTTTCTAGCAATTTAAGAATATTATTTTACGAGGATTCAGAATACGACTTAGTCTCTGTGGGATCAATAATCTTCACAAGCTGAACTGTAATACAATTGACTCGTGCGCTTGTAATAGGTAAAACTTAGGCCGCCATAAGGGTGGATTCTTAACACATTTTTAGCATACCCCGATGGACATCAAGTTTTTGGCGTCGTTGCCGGGGACTGACGGATATTCTCAATTTTAGTAATTTAGTATACTTGAATTGTTTATATTGTATCTAAAGTTGGATTGTGTGTTTTTGCAAGGTACACTGAAAAGCGCGAAAGGAATCGGCGAAGCAGTGACGATTACGTCGTTGGACCACTTGTGAGTTTTAGTGCATCTTAATTTTACGTATAATTTTAGCTTTATTTCCTATCCCTAGTTTTTTTTGAAAAAAAAAGTGAAAAAAATCTGCACAGTTTTCATATAAACTATCAGAAAGCCCAATTTTCACAACAGAGGAGAGGTTTTTGAGTGGAAATGGGCCAATAAACAAAACTCACTAAATGTAGTGAGCCTAGTTGATTTTCGGCCAAAACGCATTGTTTAAGACTTCAAAACCCCGATTTTGTGATGGTCAGAAAAAAAATGTATAATGGTTATACCAATTCGGTGAATGTTCCATATTTTAATTCATGCAACCTGGATTGGAGATATCATCCTAATTTTCAATACCAACAACCAGGTATAGGAAATTCATATCAAAGCTGTAATGAGGATCAACAATATTCTGATCATGGATTAGGGTATCGGCCGTATAGTCAAGATTATTATCCTCAACCATTGAATCAATTCCAACTTGAGTCAAATGCATATTCATGTCCGGAGCCATTGTCTATTGAAGATAAATTCTTAGCCCATTTGAGAGAAATCAGAGCAAACCCCCGTCCCAAGTCATTGTCTTATAATGACCAATTCTTAGTATCTTTGGGCAAAATCGAAACCCCTAGAAATTGTGAGGAGATCACATACAGTGGAGACAATTCATACTTTCCTAACACTGAAAATCATAAATCAAGTTTCAATAGAAGTCGACAACCATTCAATATTTAGGATTTTCAGTCCAATAATGCCACATCATTCCAATCATTCCAACCCTCCAACCAAAATCCACTCCAGTTGCAAAATCAAAATCTGATGCCTATATCAACTGGTGATGAAAATAAACTAATAAGCACCTTGAGAGAGATTAAAAGTCAATTAAACTCTAATTCTCAAGCTTTGATTAGGTTATGGCAACAAGTTGATTCTATGAGAATGGAGGATTTTCCAAATCAAGTGGTAGATAAATTTAAAGATGAGGAGGATGGGTACAGTGAAATAGAGGAAATCTTCGAAGAGGAATGGCCATGTCAAGAGGTAGTCGATCCAATAAGCCATGATATAGTTGATTTTAGACCCTTTGAGGATTCTAAAAAGGAAACTAGCTTGGCCGATATGATTCATGAGCATAAAGAGAATGAGTACAGTTCAATAGAACAATTTGAGGTTAAAAGTGAACTCTCAAAAGGAAAGTTGATACAAATCTTACCCCCATCCAGTTAACACCTACATGGAAAATAAAATGGTAGTCAATTGGAGGAATGGATTATGGATGAGGATGAGGAACCCAAAACTTTAAAAGAAACATCACCAGAAGAGCATGAGTAAGGCATTCTCCCACCACAAGAGCTAATAGAGACACCATATGAACCTAAAGCAATATTGTCCTAATGTCTCGATAAGCTGTGTTTTGAAGATAAACACAATGATAATTTGGATGCTATGATAGCACGGTCAAATGCAAAGTTTAAAATGTGGGAGTATCAACAACGATCCAATTTGGAAGTGATTGTTGCATTTGAAAAAGCTCTGGGTCTTCAACTAGAGGAGGAACCAAAAGATTCGCCTGGATCTCCATGTAGGTCATCCGAGGAATTGGTGCCCGACAACTCACTTTATAAGATTGGGTTGTATGACGACACTGAAAGTCAAGAGGAGAATTTTTTGAAAGATAAACAAGGAGGGGATGAATACTACATAATGGACGGGATTGATAAGTTGATGAAGGACCCATTACCTTATTCGGTGATAGAATCGTTGGACACAGGTATTGACCATGGGATGAGAGTTGAGCATGACAAAGGAAATAAAATATATGATGATTATTATGTGCTTGATGTGTTTGCTATTGAGTGTTCATAATGGACACCGTGGAATGATTTACTTCCCATACTTGCTACACCATGTGGTGGAAGTGTCGAAGAGAGGAAGGGTATTGGATAACCCTTTGCGGAGTCGTCATGCCAAAGATGTTAAACATTGCTACTAGGAGATAAATATTAGCTTTTAACCCTAGTTTGTAATTTGTAGATTATAGTTCAGTTGCAAATTTCAATTTTTAGAGATTGTAGGCCTTTAAGGCAAAATCTGTACTGATTTTATTTTAATTTTATAGGATTATAGGTCCTTAAGGCCAAATGATTGTTTATTTCATTTAAATAAATAAATAATAATAAAAAACTTATTCTTTGTGCAATATTGAGTAATGATTTCCGGAAAGCGATGATGTATTTCTTCTTCCCTTCAAGAGTAACTATAACCTTTCTCATAAGTATGATTGTGAACCATGAGGACATGATTTAATTTAAGCTTAGGGGGAAAGTATAGTTGGTATAAGAAATGATTGAAAAAAAAGAAGAAAAAATTGATTTTTTTTGGAGAAATTCTTTGTTTTAATGCATGAATGTTTTTCATTACAAGTTGATTGAGTTTATGTTTATGATGTATGAGTAATATGTGTTGTGATATTCCCATTCATGAGAGTGATGATTAAATCATGTTAGTGAAGTGATGTGGTTTTACATGGGTGAGTGAATTAATGAAATTGAAATCAAGAAGGACAACTTTGACCTATATAAGCACAAGCACACTTTCACTATGAGAAAAACAGTTAATCTTTGACTATGTAGATGAAAAAATAATTTTGCCACAATAAAAGGGGAGAAGGGGAGATGTTATGATTGAAATGGAGGAAAAGTTGAAAATTTATTTTAAAAAATAAAATGCAAAAAGTAGTTCTTTGATATGAGTAACTAGGCCTTGGTATCACTAATATCATTGTTCGTGTTTAAAGGGGAGAAAACTAATGAACATAAATCCAATGGAAGAAGCTCGGGCCCAGTTGGCCGGGATTAAAAATCCTCGCTGGAAAGTCCAGAGCTTAGAAAAACAAAAAGGGATGAAAAGTGGAATGATGGAAAGATTGATTTTTATGAAAATGGAAAAATTTGATCAACGAAGTAGGAAGAAGAGAGATCGAAATACCATGGTAGAATGTGCACAAAAACACGGAAGGTTGTATGGATTGAGAGTAGAAAGTAGCGAAATCATTCACTTTAGTGGGAACCATTTATGACACGAAGCTCGAGATAGTTATTGTTCGGTAGTGAGTGAGAGTATATACATCCTTATTATCTTGTGACACGAAGCCCCTATCTTATTGTTGTTATGTCTTTCATTCCATTATTTGGTATTTTTATTGCGTTTGTGTGTTTAAGCATGTTTCAGGAACTTAATGAAAAATAGAGCTAACTTCGGTGAATTAACCAAGCACACGTCCGTTTCTATCCAAGAGGAGAGTCAAAGAGGTGTTTCCGAGACAAAAATGGCTCCGAAGCCGTCACCTAAAGCAAAAAGTCTCGTGGAGTCAAGATGGTCAATTTGGTGTAGTTGCGGAGAAAAGTGATTTTCATGAAGAATCTACGCTTAAGCCTACGCTTTCAGAAGCAAAAAGTGGCCAGAAAACACATTTTTATGCTTGAACCTACGCTTCAAGTGTAGCTGCCTACGCTTTAAGCGTAGTGAACAGTGTTTTCAACACAAAATTTCAGTCAACTTTGGGAGCTCATATCTCTGCCAAAAAAGGTCCAAAGTGATAGGCTCAGTGATTCTTGAGCCTATCATTAAGAACTTGAAGTCAGATTTCCGACGATATATTACATGCCTCCATCCAATGTGTGTAGCTCTAGATATGATCAAAAGAGTGAGAGGTGTCTTGCAGAAAAGCTGGAAATTTCAGATTCGGGCTAAAATCCTATTTTGACTCGGATTGATCTGATTTAACCTGGATGACTTAGAGTTCGACCACACCACCTCTAAACTTATGTTTTAGACATATTATAGATTATATGGAAGGGTTTGACTCAGTTTGGAAGGAAATCATACCAAAGGGGAATCCTATTCTCAATAGGAGTCTAACACAAGTTAGGGTTTCCATCACCTTTGCCTATATATACCAAGGTCTGCTACAGATCTAGGGGTCGTATCTCCACAGAATTTGGGGGAATTATTTCTACATAATTTTGGGGGACTTCTCTTCACATAACATTAGAGAACTTTTATTCACATATCATGCAAAGGGAGGAGCCATTCAAGACCTAGAGATCCGGAGAAGACGACCATAGGGGGAGATTCTATATCAACGATGTGGTCTCCTTCTACCAAAAGCAACTAATTTGGTATCTAGGGTTTTGCTACAAAACCCTAGCCAAGTAATGTAGTTCTTATTTGTTTTCAGTTGTAACGAGGGGAAATTATGACCATACTGGGAAATTATTTGATTATGACCATTTTTATTCTTGATACAAGTTTATATATTTGTTCTGATTCTTGTCTTAGACTGAATGGATATATTTATCTTACACAATCACGGTTATTCACTATGGGCTGGAACTCGGATGCTTAACTTATGATTTTCTACACAATGGTTGTAATAAAACTTGAAACCCTAGGTTGACACAGGCCATGCCTTGGAGATTTAATATAGACATGGTTTAGTTTATTTTTATATATTTAGAGTAGATTAGAGTAATTTAATTGGCATGTACTAGTTAGGTCTGTCATGAGATGGGTTGTTGTAATCCGGTTAATGGTAATCCTTTTTGGGGTTGTATTTAGCTATTTGCGGTACGACCTGATTCACAGTTATGGATCGCTCTCTTGCAATTGAGTGAATTAAGAATTATATTATATGGTTAGTGGTGGAGTATGGAAACCCTAGATTTTATTTCTATTGTTCTAGTCTTAATATATCTTTACTTGTTTTCTTAGTTAATTAATTTCAAAATGACAAACCATATTTTTCTAGAAATTTAAGAATATTATTTTACGAGAATTCAGAATACGACTTAGTCTCTATTGGATCAATAACCTTTCACAAGCTGAACTATACTACAATTGACTAATGCGCTTGCGATAGGTAAAACCTAGGCCGTCATAAGGGTGCATTCTTAACATATATTTTTAGCATACCCCGACGGAGATCAACTGTATTTTGTATATGGGTATGTGATAGTGAATTATTGTTAGCATTGTATGCTATGCTTCATGCCTTATCGTGCTTCCTTGGTATATGACTGGGTTATTTGTGGGGTTGTTTGGGTTCTATCATTAGCGTGAGCTCCGTGTGGGATAACGGACTGTCCTAGGGTAGATGCATGTACAGAGGTTGGTTAGTACTATTTGGACAGTTAGAGGATGAGCTTACCCTGGCGTTCTTTTGCCCTGGTGCCACCATACCAGTTTACAGAAATTATTTTGGCTACGGATAACATGCGATGCAACGACACCTTTCATTTGGTTTCCTCATTATAGGTTTTGGAGTAGCGCAGGGTGATGTGGTTATGGTTGTAGCGCGATTGGATTAGGGATGATAGTTATCTACTGTCTTCTTTATCTTTTAGTTTCTTTACCCATGTTATATAGGACTGCTATGCATTTCTATTGGGAGTCAGTCTGTTGGCATATCTCTATTGGTGTATCTTTATTTTCCTGTATTTATTATTTCGGGATGTCATTATATCTCTTTGACACTGCCATGTGTCTTTCTGTATTCTTATTTGAGCATTTGTGGCTTTGTTAATTATTGAGGGTTGTGTAGGGGTAGCGGTGTTTTCTTTCTAGTACCTCGACCTTAATAGGATTGACAAATGTTGGGTTGTGAGCCATTGATATTATTGAACTTGTTATTGGCTGGTTATTCTGTTGAGTTTGTGTTTCCGGGATGTTCCATTTACTAACGGAACTCTGCCGGATTTTTGTATGATTCCGCTGTTGTACTTATACCATTTATTTGGGTATGAAATATACTATTTTTATCAGTATTGCATACGTTTTAATGGTTATTGATATCCTTAGTTGGTCGCTGATTGTATGTATCAAACCCCGGAGTCCTCGGATGTCCCAGTTCGGGAGTCTAACTATTTTAGGGGTGTGAGAGTAATAATAATTGTAGGTATTTATATTTAATGTATTATTTAATTATACATATTTATATATGAAGGAAATATATGTATAGATATATATATATCGGTATATTGTGGAGAGAGAAAGGGGACGATGCTCGACTAGACCACCTTCCCTCATTCTTCTTCTTCGCGTAAACCTGCGGTTTTTTTTTTCTTTCTCTTCACCAACGACTGACGATAGATAGAAAGAGATAGAGAGCACTGAAGCTTCCTCTCCTTCTTCGTCTCTTCTTGCAGTCGGCGCAACTTCTTCCTTCCCCATCACTATCGGCTCGTTAGGTTCGGTGATAGAAAGATGCGGAGGTGTTGCTGCCGGCGAGCGATTGAGAGAGTAAGAAGCGTCGTTCAAGAAAGGGCCGGAGCTGGGGTGAATCGCGCACAAATCAAAAAATGGGGTGGCGCGATTTGATGGGCTTGTGTTTTTTGACGAGAGAGAGGAGCGACAATGGCGACTTGGTGGGTCGGCGTGAGTTGTAGGTGGTGGTGGCGTGTGATGGAGCAGCCGCGCGTGTGGGCGGAGTAGTCCCGATTTCTGCCGGACTTCGCAGTACCAGATCAGACTAGTCCGAGCTCCGGTGATCATAAAATTCGAGGAAAATATGGGTTTTATGGCCATGTACATTATACTAAAATTTGGTGCGAAACCGTTGAGCGGTTAGCCGGGAAATTTAGATTTTTGGTACGATTTTTAGTTTCATTTTTTTAGATTTATTCAAATTTATTTATCGATCACTAACAAGATTTGAATATGCAGATTAGGACGGCAAGACGGTCGTTTCGGTCCAAGCAAAAATATTTTTGGACAACTTTGGTCGACGAACCCCATTTTTAGGTGCCGACATTGTTCACGATGGGCCCGTTTTGGGGCTATTTTGTAAGCATTTATTTTGGTGGGATATTTTTTAAAATATATCTATCTCTCACACTCGTGGCGTAGGGAGTCGTAGATTTTATTATTGTTTATTTATCGGGCATGTTTTAAATATTTAGGAAATTATAAATTTCTTGATGTGGTATAATTACGTATATGTGATAGCATGCTTCATGTTTCTAGCTGTAGACATGACTTAGGAGTTTTTATGAACTCGATAATGGAATGCCCCTAGGTGGGGTAGAAAGGAAGAGGAATATAGTAATTCCCTCTAGAAATTGGAATAATTAAAAACCTACGTGATTTGATTAAAATAGACGGTCTATTACCCCTTGGAATTTAAAGTAGGTTAGTGAAATTGTAGAAATTGAACTTGAACTGAGACGTGTTAATAGTTCCCCTTTGGCTTGTGTTTTATTAAAATTAAAACATGTTAGGGGAGACTTGAAACTTAGGGACGTGAAAACTTAGACGCTATTCTAGTTCCCTTTTATTTTCTCGTAAATTATAAAGAAGTGATAATTTGTGAACTGGATGGCCTTGAGATGGAATTATCGTAAATTGTTATTGGAATTTGATTAACAACATACTTTGAATGAAAAATGGAAATTTATACTGCATCATTGAGCATTGGGTCTATGTAGAGGCATTTTGCATTCATGTAGCACCGTGGACATATATATTGATTCGTTATGAGTTGAATGCCTCATTTATGTCATATATACGTATAGACTGTTTGCATAGTCACAACAACTGACCAATGGGTGTTTTAGCACCTAGGGAGCTTGCATCTCTCGAATCCTTAGAAGTTGGGGGTGAGGGCTCAGGACTCACTTGCCGTTCCGGACGGACTTGTGGTTTCCGTACTCTATTCGGCAACACCCACCCTTCATTTCGGGGCTTGTTACCCCCCAAAAGTGATCAGATTGGGATTCCATGTTGTTTATTTAACCCTCATGTAGATAGGGTTGTACTTGGTTTACATTGGCACTTTCATGAGCATTGACACTACATGGGCATTCACATTGAGTATTTACTTGCCATATGATTATTTGTTGAGATTTTCTAGCTGTTATTGCTTACTAATATTGAGCAGGTTGTATATGGGTTGTTTTAAACATCTATATTTTCCCCTTGAGCGCTACGGCGCAATAGTTATGATTATGCTCCTGGATATAGAGATCCCTTGTTAATGTTAGAAAACTGATTAACGGATTTACTCAATGTGAATGAAAGCTTAAAAACTTTAAGTTGGAAAGTAAAATTTTTAATAATAATAAAGAACCAGGGATGATGGCTCGATTGTTGGCCGGGTTCTAGATGATTATGTGGAGCTAAATAGAAATTGGCTTAATTGTGTAACTTTTCCCCTTGAGTTGGGCTTTTAGTGGAGCCAGTTAACGCCTTACTGGGACGTATTTAAGATTGTGATTTGTGGCGATATAGGCCTTCGTGGTTAATGACTAGTGTTACGGCGGGGTGATTGGTATATTTGTTAGGTTGTGTGAGGAGTTGTTTAGTTTTAAGGGTCGATTGGAGCTTATTAGTCTGGCCTTCTCTCTTCCAACTCCTGTATTATGAGATTGTCGCTATTTCTTTCACTTTGTAAATGTTTTGGAGAAGTAAACTTTTTTTTATCTCGTGTATCTTGAAATCCCGGTTACGGTTTGGATCTTTGAGACCAAACTAAGACTCTCTCAATATTTTGAAAACTTAAAGCTTTTGGGGTTTTTTATAAAGCTGTGTTTTTCGTTTATCAGGTCCTGCCAACTATTTTTGAGAACCCTAAGTTAGAAACTTGTTTTATGAAGTATGATTTGAACTATTGGGATCGAGAGTATCAGAAGCACCCCTGTTTTGAAAAGTTTCAGAAGACTTTCTTTTAAATATGTTATTGTGAAGTCAGTGAGTTCAGGGTATTGTATGTCCCTATTCTTGAGACCTCGAGGTTGTGCTGAGATTTTGGTATCGTTGGAGTTCGAGAACTCCACGTTTCTTCTAGTTGTTTCTAAAATTCCTTTTGAGCCAGTTATGCCTTGGAGAACTGTTTAGAGTCTTCTCAAATTCTTAAACAAATATTGATGGTCCGAGGACCAATTTTAAAAGAAGTTTAAAAGGGATTTCAAAATGGTTTTCAGTTTGAACTCTTGTGGTTGATCTTACTCTTCATTGTCATTGTTCCTTGGCTTTTAGCTGAACTTGGGATTTTAAGGTTTCTGCCTTTGGGGCGGACCTTATATTCACGTGTGTTGTTACTGTCCTTGTCATATTCTCAGGTAAGAAATGTGATGTTGATTCGCACACATATAGTGCAATTCCTAGTACTTTGGGTGGGTTCGGAGACGTTGGAACCAAATAGATTTGATTGGGTCCTAAAACATTTTCTTAAAAACTAGTTGAATCCTTCGGGGTTCAACATTTTTCCTTAAAAACTCGAGGGTCTCGGCATCTGTTTGAGACTAAATGACTCTGGTACCCTTTCATGTGCCTCGATAGGCGGTGTGAGTTAGAAATTATTCTGTCGGTTATCGAATCCGGTTTGGTGATGGTGTTTTCCCGCTCGTGTTTCTCTGAGTGAACGGGTTAGTTCACTGGTTATTATGAATAAAAAGACATGATTGAAGTTATGATTTGTGAGAGTGAGACTTTCCAGATATGATTTGATTGCGATATGATGTAGATGTGTGATCAAGTTGAGTTGTGGACGTAGTTGTGATGATTCCTTTTGGAAAATCCTAAAGAGTGACTTATTTATCTCCTAGGAACCTTGAATGATGTGCTCGATGCACAGTGCGATGGATAGTCAGTTCTTATGGTACCTCAGGGTGAGAGTGCGTATTGGAATTGTTACGAAATCACACGCACAAGATTGTTTGGTTGTCAAGACCCCTGATTTCTCTCCCTATTATAATTGTCATGAGTTGTATAAAATAGACTAGGATCCCTGTAATTATTTCTTTCCTAGAATAGTTATTCTTACTCCTAAACTTTAGGAGAACGATTCTTGTACATTGGCTATATATATCTACCATCCGATTGTAAGAGAAACATATAATTGAAAAACTTTTCCTCCTCAATCTCTTGTTCTCTGCTTGCCACTGTTTTTAACTTGGTATCAGAGCAGGTTATTCGCACCATATTCCAACCTTTTGAATCCTCTTGAATCCTTTACACCATAGCCACCGAAAAATCTGAATCCTCATATATCCTTGAATCATTTACACCAGTTATACATGTTCAATCAGAAAACTCCGGCTTCAAAGCTGGCATCATCCTTACCGAATCCAACTATGATGTATGGTCCCAAATCTTAGAGATGTAGATTGCAAGACGTGAGAAGCTTGAGTATATTATGGGCAAAACATCCCAACCGAAGGCTGATGATGTTTCCTATACGAAGTGGTATGCAGAAAATCAAAAGGTCAAGGGGTGGCTACTGACATCTATGTCACCAGAAATTATGAGCGCTATCTCCGATTATGCACCGCACGTGAAATCTGGAATGCACTTGCCAAAGCTTTCTATGATGGGTCGGATGAATCACAGATCTTTGCACTGAATCAGTGAGCCTTTTCTATAAAGAAGGTTGGTTGTCCTCTCTCAACCTATTACGGTGATCTTGTAGAAATTTTCCAAGAGCTGGACCATCGTGATAAGATTGTAATGAAAGATCCCGACGATGTTATCGTATATCAAAAATCAGTTGAAAGATTGCATGTGCATATCTTCCTAAATGGGCTCGATGCAGAATTTGAACAACTCCGAGGTGAGATTCTCCGGAAGGATCCATTACTGGATTTTGAAGAAACCTATGCGTATGTACGTCGTGATGTTATTCGCTGAACGACGCTGAAGGGGGAACCCGATTATCCGGAGTCATCTGCCATGCTAGCTCGTCGGTTCAAGCCTTAACAATGGCAAACCAATCAGAAACATGAGCAAGCATCTGGTCCGCAAAATCGTACTGGTCGGTCATTTGGATCACAAAATCGCAGCTATAAAATAGGATCTGCACGACCAGAACGCTTGTGTACTCATTGTGGTGAAACTGGACATTCGAAGTCACGGTGCTATGAGCTGATTGGGTATCCAGAATGGTGGGATCCTGCCAAGGCACCAAGCAAATGAAATTAAAAAAAAAATCACCATGCTTCTGTGGCTGTGGCCGAACCTGCCAACAACACTTCTGAAGAAGCCTCATCTTTTATTGCCACGTCAGGTAACCTTGGTAAGGTTCTTAATGTTTCTGCACCTAATAGTAATAGTACATGGATAATTGATTCTGGTGCTACGGATCACATGACCTTTGATATTAACCATATTCAGTCTATGAAGCCATCTGAACAACCTATAGTGTCCACAACCAATGGTACTCCCTCTCATGTGATTGGAGAATGTTCAATTACTTTTACAAAAAAATTGAATTTGGATTATGTTCTGGTTGTTCCTTCCCTTAACTATAACCTATTGTCTGTTGCTCAAGTAACCTGTGCTTTGTAATGTATTGTGATTTTTTGGCCTAACATTTGTGTTTTCAAGGATATCCGGACTCGAAGGACAATTGGTTATGGTACTAGAAGGGGGAAGCTCTATCATCTTGATCTGACATCAACTAGTTCAAATCAGTTGGCTCAAGTTTTCTCAGTTGAAAGGTCTGAAAAATCTCAGAAGTTAGAAATTTGGTTGTGGCATAGGCGCTTGGGCCATGTTTCTTTTGGATATTTAAAGAAACTATTTCCAAAGTTATTTTCTCAGTTGACTAATTCAGATTTCAAGTGTGATATTTATGAACTGGCTAAAAGTCATCGTTTCTTTTCCAATAAGAATGAATAAAAGTCCAGTACCATTTATGATTGTTCACTCTGATGTATGGGGTCCAGTAAAGACTTCTTCTCTGAATGGTGCACATTGGTTTGTTTCATTTATTGATGATCATACTCGTATGACTTGGGTTTGTTTAATGAAATCAAAAGATAAAGTTAGTTCTCTATTTCAGAAATTTCACAGGATGATAGCCACTCAATATCAGTCTCAAAGATAGGTTCTCCGTACTGATAATAATGGAGAATTTGTTAATCAAAACTTGGAACAATATCTAAATTTACATGGCATGGCTCATCAAACGACTTGCCCCTCATCCCCTCAACAAAATGGGGTTGCAGAGCATAAGAACCGTCATCTTCTTGAAGTTGTACGTGCTTCCTTATTTGGGGCGCACATGCCCACTAGTTACTAGGGCGAAGCCATCACCGTTGCAGCCTACCTCATCAATCGTGTACCCTCCAGTTCATTACAATTCCAGACCCCTTTTAATGTTCTTCATGAGGCTATAAGTGCTCCTACGGTGCCAAATCTGTCACCTAGAATATTTGGGTGTGTAGCCTTTGTGCATCTTCACAAACCTTTGAGAAGTAAGTTGGAACACCGAGCTCTTCGATATGTATTTGTTGGCTATGCCTCAAATCAGAAAGGTTATAGGTGTTATCACCCTCCTTCTCGAAAGATATATGTTACCCTTGATGTTATCTTTCACGAGAATGAAATGTATTACTCTGCCCCCGAGTCTCCAATTCAGGGGGATAGTAGAAATGAATTGCAGACTCTGAATCATTCTTTGGACACCTTGGATTCTATAAATTCTTTGGACACTTTGGATTCTATAAATGGTGGCGACTTGGATAATAGTGGAGGATGTCCAGATCAGCTAAATGGGTACATCTTGGAGGATGGGAATATTCGGGATCAGATGGAAGTGGTACCGCCAGTATCTCCACCATTGGTACTACCAGAGTCACCTACACTGGCACCACCAGTATCTCATCCACCACAAGTGATAGCTCCACAAGTACCAGCTTCCTCCTGGCCGTCTATACCTTTTAACCAATTGCTCTCTCAAGCCGATTCCATTCTTGAGTCTCAGGTAAATTCTGAACCCAATTCTGAACCTCACTAAAAAGTGCTACCCAATCGAGTCACCAGAGGAAAACCTAGAGTAAACTATGAACCTATTCTTAACTCCAAACCGAGGTATCCTATGAGTAACTTTGTGTCTTACCATAGATTGTCAAAGGAATGTGAATCATTTGTGAATCAATTATCTACTGTATCAATTCCTAGTAATGTGCAGGAGGCCTTGAGAGATCCCTTGTGGAGGGCTGCAATGAACGAAGAAATGAAGTCCTTCCAAAAGAACTTAGCATGGAAAGTTGGTGATTTACCTGAAGGGAAGACACTCGTCGGATGCAGGTGGGTCTTCACCATTTAACATAAAGCTGATGGAACCATCGAACGATACAAAGCCAGACTTGTTGTCAAAGGGTATACTCAAACTTATGGAATTGATTATATGGAGACATTCGCACCAGTGGCCAAAATAAATAGTGTTCGTATTCTAATTTCTCTGGTTGTGAATCTTGACTGGCCGCTGTACCAGTTTGATGTGAAGAATGCATTTATGCATGGAGACCTCTAAGAAAAAGTTTATATGGAGTTGCCTCCTGGATGTAACATGCAGATTGAAGGAAGCAAACAGGTTTACAAATTGAGGAAGTCCTTGTATGGTTTGAAGCAATCCCCTAGAGCTTGGTTTGGAAGGTTTACGAGGTCTATGAAAGCATTTGGATACAGGCAAAGTAACTCGGATCATACTCTCTTCTTGAAACATAATAAAGAGAATATCACTGCTCTTATTGTGTACGTTGATGATATGATAGTGACTGGAAATGACCCAGAAGAAAAGAAGGCATTGCAGAAGCATCTTGCCCGTGAGTTTGAAATGAAAGATCTTGGCCCGTTGAAGTATTTCCTCGGAATTGAAGTATTAAGATCCAAGAAAGGAATTTTATTGTCTCAACAGAAATATGCCTTAGAACTATTGAATGAAACTGGTATGTCAGCCTGTATTCCGGTTAGCACTCCTATGGAAGAATATCTAAAACTAGGTATGTATCCAAATCAAGTTCCTGCTAATAAAGAACGCTATCAGAGACTAGTGGGAAGATTGATGTATCTTGCACATACTAGGCCTGATTTGGCTTATGCACTAAGTGTGGTTAGTCAGTTCATGCACTCCCCGAGCGAAGAACATATGAATGTTGTCACTCGTATCCAGCGCTACTTGAAGTCGTCCCCTGGAAAGGGAATTATGTTTACAAAAGGAGCCAACTTGGATATTGAAGGTTATACCGATGCTGATTGGGCAGGGTCAATTGATGATAGACGTTCTCCGTCTGGGTATTTCAAATTTGTATGTGGGAATCTAGTTACTTGGTAAAGTATGAAACAAGAGGTTGTAGCTAGATCCAGTGCTGAAGCCGAATACAGGGGAATGGCTAAGGGAGTATGCGAATTACTATGGATCATAAATCTAATGCAAGAATTACATATTGAGCAGGTTAGTCCTATGAAGTTATATTGTGATAATAAAGCAGCATGTGATATTTCATATAATCCAGTTCAACATGATCGAACTAAACATGTTGAGATTTATAGGCACTTTATTAAGGAGAAACTAGAAGCAAAACTCATTGAAGTTCCTCATGTTCGATCTTAAGATCAGCTTGCTGATGTGCTCACCAAGGCAGTATCAAGCCAAACGTTTAATAGATGTCTCGACAAGTTGGGTATGAGCGACATCTATGCACCAACTTGAGGGGGAGTGTTACGAAATCACACGCACAAGATTGCTTGGCTGTCAAGACCCCTGATTTCTCTCCCTATTATAATTATCATGAGTTGTATAAAATAGACTAGGATCCCTGTAATTATTTCTTTCCTAGATTAGTTATTCTTACTCCTAAAGTTTAGGAGAAAGGTTCTTGTACATTGGCTATATATATATACCATATGATTATAAGAGAAACATATAATTGAAAAACTTTTCCTTCTCAATCTCTTATTCTCTACTTGCCACTATTTTTAACTGGAATATATTTGGATTTATATATATGCATAGACATGATTAGTTACCTATAGGGTTATATATATATATATCTTATGTATAGAGATATATATGCAACGGTACTTGTATACCTTTATAGTATTGAGATTTATGAATTTATTTATGTTTCTTACTATGTGCCTTATTGTGTGGCATCGGTATATGATTGAGATTAGTTGTGGGGCTATTTTGGGGTCTCAGATTGGCGTGGGTGCCATATGAGACAACTGACTGACCTAGGATAACTGCATGTACATGGGATGGTTAGAGGTTCTTGGCGGCTAGGGTTGTGTTTGTTAGGGATATTTAGTAAGCCGTGGTTTTTCCTCACCCGCACACAGATTGCAGGTTTATAGGTGGATGCAACACGACATGTTCAGCGTCGATGGTACGGGTGAATTGGGACATTTTTAATTAGTTTTGTTCCTTTTATCTGTAGTTATCCTTGGGTATTCTTATTTCTCTTGGGGGCCAGTCTATTTGCATTTCCCCTTTCGTTGTATCTTTTATTTTGTGTACTTATTATTTCGGGGTGCCATTGTATCTTTTCGACACTCCTATATGGTTTTCTTTGTAATTTTATTCGAGCATTATGGCTATGTAGGTTTTAAAGGGGTTGTGTAAAGGTAGCGGCGGTTTTTCTTTCCACTATCTCGGCCTTAGTAAGTTTTTGGAATGTTGGGTTGCATGCCAATGTCATTTTTGAATTCATTATTGACAGGTTTCTTCTTGTGTTATGGTTGTGTGTCCGGATGTTCCATTTACAAACAGAACTCTGCCAGATTTTCGTTAGATTCCGTGTGTATGGAATGTGTATTTTTCATCATTATTCCATGTATTTTGTTATTGTTGTTGCTGATTCTAGTTATAGTTTTCAGTGATGTCATACCTTAGGATTCGTTGATTCTCCGAATGGGAGTTTTAGGAAGGATGGGGCGTGACAAAAATTGATTGGAAGAAACTTCAAAAAGAATTCTTACATAAATTCTTCCTTGTAGGAAAAACTCATGAAACTAGACGAACGATTCTAATGTTTACACAATTACCTAGTGAGCAATTCTATGAAACTTGGGAATGATTTTACAAAATATTACAAAAATGCCCTCACCACAGATTCCCAACACATGAGCTAGTCCGTAGTTTCTATATAGGACTAGGAGAGGGACATAAAAATACAGTTGACGCAGTTTGCGGAAGTACCTTTACACAGAAACCCGTAGACTTTCTATGGAATCTTTTTAAGAATCTCAGTGAAGATTCCCATCAAAATATGTCAGACATTAGAGCTTCACAAACTATCAAATTTAATCCTAAACGAACGGATAATGCATTTGAAATTAGTCAAATAAATGAAGTAACATAAAAAGTAGATGAATTAAATAAAAAGTTTGATCTACTAATGAGAAATACTCAATCTAATAATATCTTAAAAGTCTGCTCAGTGTGCGCTAATCCTTCGTACTTTGCTAATACTTGTCCTTATACACAACAAGAGTCAGAGTTTATCACTGAGAATGTTAATGCTACTTTCACCTGTAACACCCCGTGTTATTTTCCTTTTTCCTGAAATTCTTTTGATTTAATTTCAGTTATGATGTCACTTGTTCATGACGTCTTGTTTATTCGTGTTATTTCGCATGTAAATTTTTCGCATTTACGTTTAAAGTCGTCTTGACGACTTTACGATTTCTCCTTGACGACTTTGTGGACTTTATCGTTGCCAACTACACGGTTTCGTTTCAACATTTAACGATTGGTACTTTGAGTTGGTGGCGACACGTTTGGTTTGTTCGACACTGAAGGTTACGGTGGTTGGGTTTTATACCTCGAGCGATTTATTTCAGGTTATATTAGTTATTTGGCATCCTGAGAATTTTCAGTTTCGCGTGATTACGTTTGGGGGTTCTCGGGATATTTTTTGGAATTTATTGTGTATATATATATTTAAGTGTAATTATATATATATGTATATCAGATTTTAGGAGAGAAAACATACGCACGCGCACAGGTCTGTGCTTCGTCTCTTCTTCTTCACGAAGCGACGAACTTCACTTATTCTTCTTCAACGACGCCTGGTCATTTTCTTATTCTCCTCACAAATCGACGAGCATGGAGAGAGAGAGAGAGGGAAAGAACAGTCAGGCAGAGAGAGAAAGGGGTCGTGCGTCTAGTGGTGGAGCTTCGTCGAACTGGTGATGAGAGACCTGGGGCACTCTGGCGATGGCCTAAGGGCGGCGGCGTGTGCAGGAGGTGGCATGGTGGTGGCTTGGCTGCTACAGCCGTGTCTGGCTGCGAGTGGAATTGGTTTCAGCCGAAACTTCGTGAATTTGTTTTGTCAGCTTCGCGACCTCTGATGAATGCAATTTTTGGAGGGTAGCTTCGTCTCGGTTTTAGGTACGACATAGTAAAATTTTATATTTTTTCATTGAGCGGTTTGTCGGGAAATTTGATTTATAGGTTCGAATTTTCATTTAGGTTATTTTAGATTTATTCAAATTTATTAACCTATTACTAATGGGCTTCATATATATTGATTAGGTCATCGAGGTGGACATTTTGGTGTATTCAAAATTTTATTCTGACGAATTTGGTTGGCGGGCCCCATATTCGGGCGCCGACACTATTCACGGTGATCCCATTTGGGGCAAAAGTATTTTGGGGGCTGAATTGAGCACATGTCGTAGGTGAGGAGTCAAAGTATTCAGTTCGGTTGCGGACGTGACGGTTTATCTTGAGGCGCGCGTTTGAGGTGGGAAAAATATTATCACTTCCGTATCATTTGTTGTTTGGGTGTGCGAGCTATTATTTTAATTTAGAAATATTTATTTGTGAATATAAAATATGTCTATCGGTGGCTTAGAAGTGAAGCAGGGTGTAGAAATTAATTTGAGAAATTAAATAAAGATTATTTTCTTGCAAAATTTAAAACCTATTTGAATTGAATGAGAATAGGTGGTCTAGTAACCCTTGAGATTTAAAATGGGTTAGTAAAATTTATAAAAGGTTGGACGTGAACTTATAACGTTATTCTAGTTCCCTTTAGAATTGTGGATTATTGCTTTAATTAAATTAAAATATGTTAAAAGAAATGAAAATGTTATCCTTGTGAATTAAAGGACAATTTGATGACTTGAACATGAATTGTGTACGAAAATGTATCCTAGGGATTTAAATGCTTTTATTGTAATTTAAAAGCATGTTAAAGGAATTATGATGTTCATGTTGACATTTTGAGAATATTGTTCATAAATATGATGCATTACATATTTATATTGATGCATGGTTCAGTTGAGGCCCTTGATGTATATTGAGTACACCGTGTCATGTTGAGTGCATAATTGTTCATCTAAACGGGTCGTGGAACCATGTGTGAGTGGACTTAAGTCGCGGGTCGTTTCATGGATTCGATCTTTAGACCTCAAAGTCGCGGGTCATCTCGTGCATTCTATCTTCTGATCTCTTAAGTCGCGGGTCGTCTCGTGCATTCGATCTTTAGTGTAGAAAGTGATAGAGATAAAAATCACTTGGGAATAATCGGTTCGGCACTCTACATTCCTTCGTGAGTTAGGAGTGAATGGTAGATATTCTGGATCCGTTGATCGTTAGAGTATGGTGTGTGGTTGTATGTGTACTACGAGGTGGTGTTGAGTCATATTGCATTCATGTGGCATTTATATGATTCTATTTGACATGTAGATCATTATATTATTACATATGGAATTTTGGAGCGTGTTGATTATGAATATTGCGAAATAAATTCATATTTTATTAAATGCTCAACTGAAAGTGAATAACGTGAAAATATAATTACATGCAGTAATTATTAAAGTATAATGAAATGTAAATTCTTATACTTGTGATTATTTACTTTTATGCCCTTGGAGGGTTAAGTATATTGATTTAGTGACCTCTTTGGATAGTTGAGGTTAGTGATGAGCTATAGAGTCGATTTTGAGTTGAGGTCTTAAAGAAGATAGGTGATAGTTTTGTGATTGTGGTTGCTTGTGTAGTAATGAACCTTTGAGGTTTCTTTCACACTTTGAGGAATGTATCCTCTATCATACTTTTGAGGATTTGAGTTGGTTAGACGAGGTTATGATTAAACCTATTTAGTGGAGTGGTAATGGTCTCTTGATTCCATTAGTAATCTAGGGAGTTGTATCAAATGTGAATTTGAGGTTTGAATGAATTAGAAGAGGTATTGATTGATACTAGTTAGTTCCGTGGTATCGGCCACTAGTTTTCCCTTTTTATGATCTTAAGAGGTTTAAATGATTTCATTAAGTACTCGAGGTACTGTAGTTTTGCAGCATTATTTCTCGTGCTTAATTCAATCTTATAAGAATTCCTTGTACTGTCCTCTGTAGACTAGTGTATGTTTCAACTTATCTGTCATTCCTTGAGCCATCGGTTACGGCGTGGTGCCGTACCTCTTCATTGTGCTGTCATTTGATTTTGTGGAGTTAGAAACGGATGGTTGTGTTCCATGAGTCCAATGCATTATTCTTCCTTCATTGTCCTCTTGGACATTGTAGGAATCCTTGGAGTTGTTGTCACTTTTATCGGGCTGTCTTTCAAAAATGGCTTTTTTTAAGTTTCGAAAACAAACTCATTTGTATTTAAAAAGGAAAACCCATTTTCACCTACCCCCGTAGCCACGACATATTTTTGTACTTTAAAAAGTGATCTTAGGATCTTCTTTCAAAAGAATTTTTACTTCTAAAGGTCGGTGATGGTAACTGACAGAGACTGGGGGCAAGACGGTAATTTTTATTGTGTAGATTCTTAAAATAAAACCTATTTTTTTACATTTCTCGAGATTTCGTGGCTTCTTTCTCAAGATCTTGACCTGTAGTGTTTTGAAAGGTGGTTTCTTGTTTCACCTTCGCTTTCGATTATTTATAAGTCTCGGTTAAGAGGTTTGTTGTTTAGTGAACACACGTAGGGTTGCCTTTTCTCTTCTTTTGGATTCTTTTGTCTAGGTGTTATCACTAAACACTTGTGGTGTTCTTAACCTTGACATTATTGTCTCGGTTATCCGTTGGTTAGCATTGGGTTCTCTTTTCCCTTGCTTTGTTTCTTGAACCTTATGTGGTTATTCATGAGAGTAGCTTTCATGAACTCTACGTGATTTGATTTTGCTAGCTTCCTCACCTATAGTGAGAGCGTTGTTGGTTTGATGGTCCTTATTGAGGATAGGATTATGAGATTGATGTGGTAATGCGTCTAGTGGTATTGATGAGGCGATATGATTGAGGTGATTTAGTACTTGAGAGGTAGATAATATCTAGGAATGGGATGATGGCTCTTATATATATATTGTATATATATATATATTGATGATGATTAAGTTAGTGCCCAAGAATGTGAGTGTTTTTCCTCTCATGTTGGAGGGGAGTGAGTTACGAGCCTTCCTTGGTACTAGTTGTAGATTTTTCTTCCTTTGGATATTAGAGGTGGGTGTGATTCCCTCTATTTGGATCCTCGGGTTAACATGGTGAGCGCTTTGTGATTTTTTTGATTGGCCTTGGGTGTCGTGTACTTGGTGTACGTTGTGAGAGTAGTGTAGACTACTGGTGTTGGTACTTGGAGTGCGAGTCTTAGTGTACTTTCTGAGACTCATGTTGTGTACTTGTATATATATATGTATATATGATGCGACGTCAGGTGTGTAAAAATATATGGTTAAAAATAACACCTTAACGACTCTAGGTTTTACCCTACGCAAATGCACGTATCAATTGTAGAATAACAAATGGCTTGAGTAAGGTATATTGATCCCACAGAGACTGAGATTGTTCACTTTAATAGTTCAAAACACTGAATTATATTTCATGAAAAATGGTTTGTTTAGGCGATCAAAGACCAAATTGTCTTTTTAACTAACAATTATCTAGAAAACAAATTAAATTGGTTGTGATTCATATAAGAGAAAAAACTAGGGTTTTCATCACTCCACCACTAACCGCATAATATAGTTCCTTACTGTATCAATTGTACAAGGGAGATCCATAATTGTGAATCAGGTTGTACCGCAAATAGCTAAATACAACCCCAAAGAGGAGTATCATCAACCGGATTGCGACAACCCATCTCATGACTGACCTAACTAGTACATGCCAAATATACTACTCTAATCTACTCCTACTGCATGAAAATAAACTAAAGCATGTCTATATTAAATTGCCATGGTATGACCTTTGTCAACCTAGGGTTTCAAGTTTCATTACCACCATTGTGTAGAAAACCATAATTAAGTATCCAAGTTCCTGCTCATATTGAATAATCGTAGTTGTGCAAAATAATATATTCATTCCATCTAAGACAAAAATTTAAAACAAACATATAATTTTATATTGCAAATCAGTACGGTCTCTTAACTACTACAATCATCATAGTATGGTCAATAGTTTCCCTTCTTTACAATTAAAAATAATGAAAGAACTACATTTCTTGGCTAGGGTTTTGCTAGAAAACCCTAAATACCGAGTTAGTTTCCCATGGAAGAAGATGACTGCATCGTTGATGTAGAAACTTTGTCCATGGTTTTCTTCCCCAGATCTCTAGGTTTGAATATAGCTCTCAACAACAGGAAGTTTGAATGAATGAACCTCTCTGAATGAACGTCTCACCAAAAAAACCAACCCCAACGTGTACCAGGATCAGAACTAGAACTCCACACCACATCTCTGATATATGATCGTGTATATAGGCAATGGTATAGAGAGGCCCTTTTCAGTCTTTTCACTCTACGCTTCATGCAAACCCTAACTTCTCATATATATAAGTGTATATACATGCATAAAGAGGTCTTGAGTCTCAGGCACGTCTTCTAATTGAACTAGGGGTGAAACAGGAAAAATCCATAAAAAAACCACAAAAAGTTGCCGCACTTACGCTTCAAGCGTAGGTCCAAGCGTAGAAATGTGATTTCCAGCCACTGTTTGAAACTGAAAGCGTAGGTATTTTATGGAAAACCACTTTTCTCTGTGAATGCACCAAAACGATCGTCTTGAACCCACGATACTTTTTGTTGAAGATTACGGCTTCTGGAAATGCCGTTTTTCCCCTCTGGGAGGTATTTTTGTCTCGAACTACCTCTTTAACTCTCGTCTTGGATAGAAAGAACACACTCTTCAGTTAGTTCACCGAAGTTAGCTCCATTTCTTCATTAAACTCCTGAAACATGCTTTAACACACAAATACCATAAAAATACCAAATAATAAAATGAAAGGACGTAACAATAATGAGTTAAGGGGTCAAAATGTCTAATATTTGACACCTATCATACCTCTAAACTTACATATTGCTAGTCCCTTAGCTATAAACTCGGAGAACTTTCTTGTGATGATCTTTTTATTCTCACTACTCTATCTAATCTAACATAATCCCATGCTTTCGTGAGGGTCGACGATTACACTTAGCATGTGTAACAAGCCTTTTAAACCCCTAGGTTACCCCTAGTGGACGAGTGAAGTCTCGTGAAGGTTTCTTGTGATGGTACCTACAAATATCTCATTTCTCTATAGTCACGCAATCATGAGTTCACACATAAATTCAATTAAATCATGATATAATACATAGGATAATAAGGATGTAAATACTCCCACTCACTACTGAATAATAACTATCTCGAGCTTCGTGTTATGAATGGTTCCCACTAAAGTGAATAATTTTGCTACTTTCTACTCTCAATCAAGACAACCTTCCGTGTTTTTGTTAACACTTGACTACGATATTTCAGTTCATTTTCGCCTACTTCATTGATCAAACTCTGTCATTTTAATAAAAATGTACTATTCCCATATTTCAACTGTCACACCCCGAATTCCTAGGACTCCGAAACCCGAGCCTAAGAGCTAAGGGAGTGATTGCGGAAGTAAAAAGAAACGAGAACAATAACCTTCAATCATCAAACACCCACAAAAGGATGAAAATGTCACGCTCTAACCATGTTGTCACGCCCCAAAAATCCCTGAAACTCTAATATAGAGAATCAGCGAATTTCCAAGGGTGACGTAAGTCAAGTTACTACTAGAGTCAACAATAACAAATAACTACATGGAATAACAAGGAAAAATATACTCCATGCCAAACTGAATACTAGGAACTCACTAGTATCCTCAGATACCAACAGACACACTCCTAAATTCCTAAGACTCCCGAACAGGGACATCCAAGGAATCCAGGATGTGATCCTTAACACGAATGGCCAACTAAGATATCATTAACCATGAAAACATATGGATTAATGATAGGAATGGTATATTCCATACCCAAATGAATGACAAAACTAAGCAGCGGAATCTAACGAAAATCCGGCAGAGTTCCGTTTGTAAATGGAACATCCGAACATACCACCACAACAATTTAACCTGCCAATAGAAATTCGATAATAATAATGGCTTCCAAGCCCCACATTCATCAATCCTACTAGGGCCGAGGTAGTGGAAAGAAACCAAAACCCCTCCAAACCCTCTAACATCAACAGAGCCACAAATGCTCGAATAAGAATACAGAAAAGTGCCTAGCTATACAAAATAGATACAATAACATCCTAAAAGAATAAATACAGGAAATAAATGATACATCGAGAGGGATATGCCAACAGACTGACTCCCAAAAGAAATAAATGACAATCCCACAAAACATGGGTAAGGAAGCTAACATAAGACAACTACCGTCCCCAAAACCAGTCGTGCTGCATCCGTAACCGCATCACCCAACGCAACTCCAAAACCTGTAACAAGGAAACAAAAGAGAACTGCCGTTGCACTGCATCCTGCCCATAGCTGTATATTTCCTGAACCTGGCGTGGAATACCAGAGGGGCAAATGAAATTCCCTCCGTGAGCAAATAAGCTCAGTGGGAAAAGATACTCTAACTACCACATCATCTGGCAGTTTAGGTAATACTAAACTATCTAGTAAGATATATATAACCCAACAAATCCCATCCACACAAACCCAAGGCACGCGCATAAGCTACCGTAAACGAGTATATATATATCGGGAATATATATATATATACATATATATAAGTATATATATGTAAGTACACAACATGAGTCTACTAGGTACATCTAAGACTCGTACTCCAAATACCAATACCAGTAGTCTACACTACTCTCACCAACGTACACTAGGTACACGACATTAAGGTCAAATCTAACCAATCTTCCAGCGCTCACAACGCTAACCAGAAAATCTAAACAAAGGGGATCACACTCACCTCTAATATCCACGCGGATCGAAATCCACCACTAGTACCAAGGAATACTCATAACTCACTCCCCGATAACACAGGAGGAAAATTACTCACGTCCTTGCATACTAACACAATCATCGTCTATATATATATATATGTACAATATATATATATATATATAACAAACCTCATCCCGTTTCTAAGGAAAATCTACCTCTCAAAGGCTAGATCACCTTAATCATATCACCATACCATAAATCATATCAACCTCATGATACTATCATCAATAGGGTCAATCACATCACTAACATTCTCATTGTAGGCGAGGAAAACCACCCAAATCAAATCACTAAGAGTACACGAACACAACTCACAAGAACGACCACCTCAGGGTCACCAAAGCAAAGCGAAGGAAAAGACTTCCCAATGCTAAACCAACAGATAACAGAGACAACAATGTCAAGGTTAAAACACCACAAGTGTTTAGGGAGAACACCCGAACAAGGAAACCTAAGCAAGGGGAAAGAAGTCCCAACGCTAAACCAACAGATAACCGAGACAACAATGTCAAGGTTAAAACACCACAAGTGTTTAGGGACAACACCTGGACAAGGAACCCAATCCACTCGGTATCCATGCCCCTAACATGTGGAACAACTCGAATCACCTAAGTGATGACACCAACAACCAAGAAAAGTGAAAGGCAGCACTATATGTGTCCACTGAACAACACAAAGCCTCATACAGAGACCTAGAAATGATAGGAAGCATAGGTGAAACAATGGAACACCTTTCAAAACTCTACAGGATGAGATATTGAGAAAGAAGTCTCTAAATCTCAGAATCCCAAGAAAAGTAATAAAATAGTTTTCCTTTAAGAAACCACATAATAAAAATGACCGTCTTGCCCCCGGTCTCCGTCAGTTGCCATCACCGGCTTTTAGAAGTTAAAATCTTTTTAAAGAAGATCCTAAGATCTTCTATAAAGTACTAAAACTTTTCATTCCTAAGATCTTCTATAAAGGTCCATACTACAACTCACAATCTCATCACCCGCCTTCTCGAAGGCCCCAATTCATAACTGATACTAAAATCAATCTCTAACCTCCAATCTCTAACAAGGTCACATAGCCAACCACAATCACTAAACTATTAACCACAATCACAAGGCCATTAACCACATTTTCTAAGGCCTCAACTCAAAATCAAGCCTACGGTCCACCACTAGTCTCAACTAGCCACATAGATCACTATGCCAATACACATATTAATAATTATTAATAATTAATATATACGTTTCATTTATACTTATTAATAATTACCACATTTAAAGTCTTGTTTCACATTATTCATTTTCAACTGAGCATTTATAAAATATGAATTTAATTTACAATATTCATAAATAACATGCTCCAACATCACATGTAATATAACACATATACATGTCAAACGAGATCACATAAATGGTATGTAGTGTAATGTGACTCGACACTCCCCGTGATACACACAACACACCCTTCCTAAGGGTAACAGATACATACTCTGTCCACTCATCAAGTAGTGTAGAGTTACCACACCGACCCTTCCCAAGTGATTTTTCTCTCTATCACTTCAACAGGGAAGGCGGTTGTACGAGAGCCCAACTTGCAACTCCGTACGCCATGACTACAAAAGTCAAGAACATAAGACTCCACCCGGACTCTTAACTCACATTTGTCGGCTTTTTAGTTCTGTAGGCGTGATACCTCCTGGCCAGTTGTTGTGATGATCTGACACAATCCTACTCATGCACCACACGCAATGAAGTAGACCACACCAAATAACCTTTCTCTGCAAATGGTGAACCCGTGCACTACATGCACCAACACTCATGTGCTCACACGACATGGTGTAGAATCAAATCATATCTCAATAATAAATATGTAATGCATCATATTTATGAAAATACCCACATGGTAATATAAATCTCAAAATCTCCTTTTAACATGCTTTTAAAATACCATAAAGCATTTAAATCATATGAAAACAATTTCATATACAATTCATGTTCTCAAAAATATATTTTCTTTAATTCCTTAGAAAATATTTTTAATTTCAATTAACATGTCTTTTTAAAATAATTTAAACAGATAATCCACGTATAATGAGAGGAACCTAGCATAGCGTCTAAGTTTCTCACGTCTAACGTTTACAAACTTCTCAAGCCCATTTAATTCTCAAGGGAATTTCTAAGCCGTCTATTCCTATTCGATTCAGATAGGAAATGATTTAATTACATAGGAAATAATTTAATTAATTTTATTAAATTAATCCCTAAGTCCAATTTCAATTCTAAGCAAATTATAGATATTTAAATTAACAACATAATATATCTATATTAAATTAAATAAGGGTTTACACCCCTAAACTACTTCAACGATACAGAGTGAGAAATATAATTTTCCACCTAATTTACGTTTACCGAATAGTCCGAAACAGCACCGTGTCGGCGCCCGAATATAGAGCCCGCTGACCAAAATCGTCCGAAAACTATTTCGAATATATCAAAACGTCCGTCTCGACAACCTATACGATATATACGAAGCCCATTAGCAATAGGTTAATTAATTTGGCTAAATCTAAAATAACCTAAACGAAAATTTGAAACTTCAAATCGAATTTCCTGACAAACCGTTCAACGAAAAATTATGAAATTTTTACACGTCGTACCTAACTTATAGGCGAAGCTACCCTCCAAAAATCAGCCCAAACCGAGGTCGAGAAGTTGACCGAATTGTTGTCGCAAGGTCCGGCCAGAACTACCCTGCTCGCGCGAACTGCTACAGTGCGCGTCGCCTCTGCTGCCCAGCCGTGCGACCACTACAGCTTGCCGACCGTCGTCGCTGTCCACAGCCAGCCACTACTCCAGGTCGTCGACAACCACCAGCAACCAGTCGCCGCTCCAGTCGACTCCTCTCTCCCTCCGGTTCTCTCTCTCTCAATCGATGACTGAAGATGGAGAAGAAGGAGCTGCTTCGGTTGCAGAGAAGAAGAAGAGAAGAATGAAGCTGTATCGTGTAGGACAAGGTCTGTACGCGTATATACATGTATATATATATATGACCTAATTGCAAAAGCAACCCTCCAGTCATCCATAATCACGAAATAACCCCAAAAATAATATATATATAATTAAATATATATATATATATAAAATAAATCCCGAAAAATACCGGGAACACCCAAACGTAAACTCGCAACCCGAATTAATAACGGGACGCCCAATTAGATATACCGGGGTTGAAACTCAAACGTTGGAACACCTAACAAGTCCAATCAATTACAACGTATCGTCGCCCAGTCGAAGTACTAAACATTAAATGTCGAAACGATGCCGCGTAGTCGATAACAAGAACTCGCGTAGTCGTCAAAGAGAAACCGTAATGTCGTCTAGTCGACTTTAAAAGTAAACACGAAAAATTTACAGGTATCAAATACCAAGAATAAATAATACGTCATGAACAAGTGACGTCATTACTGAAATTAAAATTATAAAAAATTTTAGGAAAAAGGAAAATTACACGGGGTGTTACATCCACTTTTATCCCTTTTTGTCTTTCTAAGTCTTCGGACTTTCTAGTGGGGATTTTTAGTCCCGACCAACTGGGCTCAAGCTTCTTCTATGGGATTTATGCTCATTAGTTTTCTCCCCTTTTTACGCGAATAGTGATATTGGTGATACCAATGCCCGGTTACTCAGATCGAAGAACTACTTTTTGCATTTTATTTTCTCAAAATAATTTTTTCAATTTTCTCCATTTCAACCATAACATCTCCCCATCTCTCATTTTATTGTGGCAAAATTATTTTTCAACTACATAGTAAAAAATCAACCTATTTCTCGTAGTGAATGTGTGCTTCTGATTATATGTCAAAGTCGTCTTTCTTAATTTCAATTTCATTCATTCACTCACCTATGTAAAATCACATCACTTCACTAACTCAATCTAATCATTACTCCCATGAATAGGAATATCATATTACATACTACCCATGCATCATATACACAAACTCAATCGAATTGTAATGCAAAACAATCATGCGTGAAAACAAAGAACTGCTCCAAATATTTTAAAATTTTCATTCCTTGTAATACTATACCCTCACCCTCACCCCCAAACTTAAAACAAACCATGTCCTCATGGTCAAAAATAATATAGGAGAACAAATACAGTTACCCTTTAAGCTTAATTCTGGATTCCAAAGGAAATCATGAATCCCCTCCCCCAAACTTGATTTAGATCACCTGTAGTTATCATCAACAAAACACAAATACCCAATCATGGCAAGGGAAAATAAATTTCATCATAAATATCCAAAAATCAACACATGTTTTCAAGGAATCAAAGATTTTCTTTTTTTATTAGTATTTCTTTTTTTCAAAAAGAATAATAATAAAAAAATATGATTTGGCCTTAAGGGCCTTCAATCCTAAAATAAAATAAATAAAGATATGGCCTTAAGGGTCTACTGTCCTTAAAAAGAAAATAAAACACAAGCGAAAATCCTAAACCTAAATCTAAACCTTAATCTTCATCCTCTTCTTAATCACTTGGCACGACGCTTTTCAACCATATCCGGCAGTCTGCAGTCTCTTTCAACTTTTCCGAATCTTCCTCCGGATATATCTTCATAATCGTCCACCATATCTCATCCAGCTCCTTCATCCTATCACCCAATTGCTCGGCAATGATCTTCGATAATAGAAACAGGTATGGAAGATAATGCTCAAATTTATCAGTACCCGCTCATTCTTTACTCACAATTGCTTGGGCAATCGACATCTCAACCATGATAAATGTTGGAACACAAACTTCATACCCATGAGTTAGGGCATACAAAGGTCTAAGCATAGTGTGATCCCTTGGATTAGTCCGATTATTGGGCCAAAGTTGAGCCAAAAAGATACAATCCAAATAGAGCAGATCCGACTTCAACCACCAATTATCATACGTCCTATCTCATGGATCTGATACTGCACACAATTCCCAAACCATCTCCTCATCCGTATGTGGCCTTACTTGAGGATGTTCCTTCAATAACCCTTGTAAGTTTGCCGGAGAACCGATTGGTATATTCCATGCATCGGCAATACTTTTCCTTCCTATTACTATAGGAGCACTCCACCGAGTCACTTTAGCCTTCATAACTTCAAATCCTGTAGATCCCGAAATCATCATATTTTCATAGAATTTTTGAATCAAGCCCGGCTACACCTTTTCTCCTGCCGATTTTTCTAAACTTTTCAATCCTCATTCCTTAAGGATTTTCCTTCCGGGTGAAATTAATATCAGGTTCATCCTCTCTAGATGAAATATCTCTTCAAATTGAAATCTACACTGCAGAAATGATTTTGGTGTGGTTCAGCTTCCATTCCGACTCGTAGCTCCTTTATTCGAGCTCTTCATATCCACATATGCTTCTGTACCTTCTATGAATTTCTCCGGGTCAGAATAATATTTAATAGCATTATCCATATGAACACCCTCTAGATAAAAATAATAGAAGAAGAATATCAAACTTTAATGCTCAACTCTTGAGAATTATGAATTGTGTCTACTCTATGGATGTATTTATAGATGGATGATGTAAAATCAGGGAAGAAAATGATTTAAAACCCTTGGCTGACCAGGAAAGTGTAAGCAATGACTAATCCAACTCTAACTTGTATTTGCATTCCTTTTCCTTGTTAGATTAGGATTACTCTAAAAAGTGTACAAAAAATAACTTAAACATATCCTAATACAAGTAGAGATACAAACCACGCCAAAACACCTTGCAAATGGGTCAAAATTTCAAAATCAAAATATTACCTCGTGATACCCTACGCTTCAAGCAAAGGCTTGGCCTGAATAAATGTTTTTAATTTTTTTTTAAATACACTATTCCGATCAATCCAACACATATACACCCCCAAACTTAAACGCACAAATGTCCGCATAGTGCGATATAAAATTTTGAAAGAATTCAAACTATCCATACAAGTAAAATAAGCGTAAAAATATGGGGATATATTCAATCTCAATACAATTGATCATAAAACTTTGATTTTATAAACTAAGAAAATAATAAAACATTAAGAAAATAATCGTCCAAGAGGTCACATAAAGCCCTATACAAAACTATTCGCTCGATAATTTATCTCCAATGTATATAAAAAATAATGAAATAAAAATAAAAGAAAAACCTAATTAAAACTAAACTAAGCGTCATCATCAGAGGTCGGTGGTGTAGGTGGAATCTGCACACCCATATGTTGACTCATACAATCAATCCTATGAAATAACCTCCTCTAATTACGTCGATTGTGCACTATCTCACATTGTCGAGCCTGTCTCTCCTCAGCCAATGTCTAGTCTAACCCCTGCATCCGTGCAATAAGAGCATCAAATTATGCCTGAGACATAGTAACAGTACCACCCGTAGATGCCTCTGGCAACACAACCTCCTCCTCAGCAGCTGACATCTGTGGTATCTCAACATCTTCAGTAGCCTCAGCATCCTGAGCCATACCTGCATCAGCCTGACCAACGTCATCAACCTGTTCATGGGCTTATGCATCTGGGGCTGGTAATATGTCAAAACCTTGTCTCTGCCTCGTAATAACATCTCCATGCAACCGAGTCCAGACACTAGTCGGCATCTCTCTGGCATACTGGGTTCCTTCCCTGAATCTATTCCGCTCACCCGCATCCATCTCAATCCCGGCATCCATCATAAGTTTCATCACCAAGCATAGTAATCAAATGATAAATAGACGTTGACCAACCTTGGTCTCCTTGCGCAGATGGATATAATGGGTAAATAGGCCATCCCACAAAATACGTAGGATAGAAATCCACCGCCCGAACTCGAAAGCATAGTGGAGGGCCGAAAATGGGGCATAACACATAGTAGAATGGCTGTGCGGCAGAATCCCTCAAATATTTGCAATAAGTATGTACGTTTCTGATGATACCCCTTCCGGATCGTCCGGTCTAGTAAATCCTCAACAGATGTTGTGTGGGGCACAGGTAAAACTGTAGTCAAAACTCCAGGATCACCCTCCATGGAACTAACTAGTTTCAATGAATACCTCTTCCGATTCATTCAAAGCTCAAATTCACATTTGATACTAACTCTCTAGATTACTAACAGAATCAAGAGACCATTGCCACACAACCAGACAGGTTCAATCATAACCTCATCTAACCAACTCAAAGCCTCAAAAGTATGATAGAGGATACGTTCCTAAAAGTGTGAAAGAAACCTCAAAGGTTCATTACCACACAAACAACCACGATCACAAAACTATCACTTGTCTTCTCTAAGGCCTCATCTTAAAATTGACTCTATAGTCCATCACTAACCTCAACTATCCAAAAAGGTCACTACATCAATATACTTAGCCCTCCAAGGGCATAAAAGTGCATAACCACAAGTATAAGAATTTATATTTCATTATACTTTAATAATTACTGCATGAAATCATATTTTCAAGTTATCCACTTTCAGTTGAGCATTTTCATAAAATATGAATTTATTTCGTAATATTCATAATCAACATGCTCCAAAAATCTACAGGTAATTATATCATATAATAAACCTACTCCAACATCACATGCAATAATACCATGATCAACGTGTCAAATAGAATCAACTAAATGCTACATAAATGTAATGTGACTCGACATCACCCGTGGTATAAACACGACCACACACCTTACTCTAAGGGTCAAAGGGTCCAGAATCTCTACCATTCACTTCTAATGCACGAAGGAATGTAGAGTGCCACATCGATTATTCCCAATTGGTTTCTCTCCCTTTCAATTTCAACAAGGAATATCAGTTGCACGAGATGATCCGCGACTTTGAGGATGGGACGACTTACCTTATATCAACAATTTTTGGGTTTTTAGTTCCGTAGGTGGGGGACACCCCCTGGCCAGTTGTTGCGACAATTCAACATAAATCAAACACAAATATGTATCTCATCATATTTATGAAAACATTCGACTATCCGAAACAAGTCAAACTCACACATTGTTACACAACTCACATAATCCAACTGCTATACACTCAACACGACACAATGTACTCAATATGCCTACAGAGCATCTACTAAACCATGCATCAACATAAATATGTAATGCATCATATTTATGAAAATATTTTCCAACATGCTTTTAAATCATTAAAGCAATAATCAACAACGTTGTTTTCTCATGCATCATTCATATTTCAAATCATCAAGTTGTCCTTTAATGCACAAGGATAACATTTTCATTCATTTAACATGCTTTTACCTCAATTAAAGCATTTAAATCACAAGGATTCAATTTCAGTCTTTTAAACATGTTTTTTATTTCATTAAAGAAATAATTCACAATTATATCAATTTCATCCTATAATGCCCCGCATTTCCTTTATCTTTTCTGGAATTCTTTTCCAAGTGTTAACATTTTGTGACATCACTTCTTTATGATGTCTTGCGTAATCTTGGTACATATAAATTTTTTGCATTTATGTTCTGGACTTAGCGGGACAAGTTTGTGAACTTTCGTTTCCGGCTTCGTGATTTATTGTTCATTGGCGACTACGTGGGTTTATGCAATATTTTCTCGTTGGGGCTTCAACAATCATATTGCATTTTCGAATGTGTTACCCTAGTTTGTTGTATACATTTTGGTGTAACACTTATGTGAATTGTTTATTGTATTTTTATTTTGTGAGTAATGAAAATTGTTGGGAACGATTTTAGGAAAGAAATGATCGAAGGGTAAATGAGTAATTTCATATTTAGAGCACTTAGTGGAAAGTGTAGAGATTTGGCTAAGTGTTGGGGTATGAATGACATAGTGGTAAATAGAGAGGATGACAAGGGGTAAAAGGGTATTTAAGAGTCTTGATGACACTTTTGTAATTAATCCTAAGTTGAAGAGAAATTGGTCATTTACCACTTTCAAGTGGTGTCTGACTCTTAGCCATTGATCTCTTTCTCCCATCTTTGTTCTCAACCCTTGGATCATAGGGCCTTGTTTGGATGACACATAAATGCAAGAATCCATTATTCTTAGTCTTTCACTTGGCAAGACTTTATGTTAACCCTTGGATCCTTAATTCATTTTCATTGCCTTATTCTCAACCCTTAGATGTTAAGGCCTTGTTTGGCAAGTTAATGGGTTTTGTGTGTGGTGTACTAAGTCTTTCCATGTAAGATTATTCTGTGGCCCATGGATTAAGTCTTCACTTGCTTGCTTGAAGCTTGGCCATTGGATGGTGAAAGGTGTGAGTGATAAATCTCTACACATTAGAAGTCTTGCACATTGCAAGACTTCATCTTTTCCTCTCCATTTTCTCTCCTTTTTTTCCCTTTTGCTTCTCCTCCACTTAGGGGTTGATTTGATCATCCTATGTTGGGAGTTTGATATGGCCATCAACATGAAAGTTGTTCATGGTGTTCTTCTATTTTGTTAGAACCAATGATTGGTAAGTGTTCTTTCCTTCCTTGTGTTTTCCTTTCAAATCCTAGTTTTGGGTTTCTTGTTAAACCACTTCATGACTCTTGCTCTCCTCTGGTGTTGGAGTTTGATTCCTTGTGAGGTGGTTATGGTGAAGCTTTCCACCGAATTGCTCCTTTGATTTCGGTGTGGGGAAAGAGCTAGGGTTTCTTTGACCTTGCTTAGTGATTGGTTTTGCTTTTCAAGAGGTAGGGGAAAACTTCTTAACTAGCTCATCTTATGATTATGAGGGTATGAGAATTTGATTCTAGGATCCCTAATCTTAGATTTAAATGCTAAGTGTATCCTTGGAATTGTGAAGTTAGAGTTTGAACATGTTTATGTAAGTTAACCCTTGTGTATGGATTACATGGTAATGATATTGCTAGGGCTATGATACATTATGTTGTTGTGATTGAGATTTTCCATATTCAAGTATGCTTGTATGGATATATATATATATGTGTGTATACGTGTGTGGGTATAGTGATGTATATGTGTAAGTGTAATTATACATTTGTGTATATGAGTGTTAGGGATGTAGCCTTGAAGTGAGATTATGCTAGCTCATTTGGTTAGTACCTTTGAGGTATTTTGGGAAGTGATGTTATGTTGATTTGTGATTTGTGGTAAACTTACTTAAATTGAACTAAGCACATGTTTAAAAGAATGGAATTATTTTCCATGTGAATTTAACGACAACTTGATGAATTGGAACATTACTTGTGAATGAGAATGTGTCATTGGGATTTAAATGCTTTAATTGATCATAATTAAGCATGTTAAATGAATGAAAATGTTATCCTTTTGAAATAAAAGGAAAAAATAATGATTTGAAGCATGAATGTTGCGTGAGAAGACATTTTTGTTGATTATTACTTTAAATGAAATTTAAAAGCATGTTGAATGATGAAAAACATTTTTGTTGACATTTTGGGAATGTTGTTTATATATATGATAAGATACATATTTATGTTGTTGCATGGCCCATTGAGACATATTGCATATGGGTTCACCTTTGAAGAGAGAATTCAATTGGTGTGGTCTATGTCCGTGTGTGTATTGTGCGTGAGTAGACTTGTTTTGGATCGTCATAACAACTGGCCAGGGGGTGCTTCTCACTCCTACATAACTAATCTTCCGAGAAACTGAGACGATAGGGGGAGGACTTCTCCAAATCCTATTGCACGACCGCGTCGTGTTTGAAGTCTTCCTTATTAAAAGTATCATGTCAAAAGCACTTGGGAAGAATGGTACGATAAATCTACCTTCCTTCATGAGCTTGTATCCTCAAAAGTGAATGGTTGGAGAATGATCCAGTTGACCCTTAGAGTAGGGTGTGTGTGGTCGCGTGTGTACCATGAGGTGTGTGACTCACATTGCATTTGAGTTACTAATATGTGATTTATGTTTACATGTGGATCATTATATTATCCTATGTGGTTGAGGAATATATTTAATGTGGATTTTGAAACATATAATTTATATGTCATTAAAATGCTGAAGTGAAATTGGAGGATGTGAAAATATGATTTGCATGCCTTATTTAAAGTATACTGTGAGATAAATGCTTGTACTTGTTGATATGTGCTTATATACCTTAGGCGGGTGATAGTTGGTGATCTTTGTTGATCGTGTTTGATTACCATTTGATCTTATTAGAAACCTAAGTGATGTGGTTTCAAATGTAAAATTTAGGTTTGAAAGAATCGGAAAAGGTTTTTATTTGGAACTAGTTGGTTCTGTGGCAATGGCCACTAGGTTCCTTTAGCGATCTTAAGGATAAGAATGTCATTGGAGTTTTGGACATTCTTGAATAAGTCGTTATGGAGTTTATGGATTTAGAGGTCGAACTAGGTATGGTTGGGTTAGAGTTAGTGCCTTTGCATATTGTCACTTGCCCTTCCCTTTGAGTTGTTTTTTAACTTCAGTTCTTCATTCCTTTGCTCCATTTGAGCGTCTAAAAGTTCGGTTTGGTCTTTATGTTGGTTTTTTTTGTTTTGTTTTTCCGAAAATAGATTTTTCATAAGACTTATATTTAAGTCCATTCAGCCTTTAAGTGAAGAACCCATTTACGCTCATCCGTGACCCCGACTAAAATTTTGAGTTTTGAAATGGTTTTGAGTTGTTTTGAAAAGGTCATGACATTTTATAAGTTGGGGGGTATACTAAAATGGAGATCGGGGGTAAGACGGAATATTGAACAAAACTTACAAAAATCACATTTATACAAAGTTTACGTTTTATGCATCTCCCGAGGTTTCAGTGACTATTTTTGAGTTCCGCCAATGAAAAACTCACTTTTCCAATATTTAAGATTTTTCGGGACCGATGGCTCGAAAAACGGAGCTATATTGCAAAATCTCGCGTTTTTGCATATTTGAACTTTTTAAAGAAAGCTGAAAAACCAATGACATCGGCTTCCTAACACTTTGAAAAATTTCAAGATTTTCAAAATTTCAGTGTAAGGTGTTTTGCTGTAGTGGCATGCGACGATCGATTTTAAAAAATCCGTATTTTCCTCTTCGCACGTCAGAATGGGCCCTCATTTTTTCCTATGGCATTTTCTAAGTTGAAACTTTGTATTTGTACTTTGAAACGTCATTTTATTCTTGAAATGACTGTTTTACCCTTTGTGAAAGTGGGGTACTTAAGCTTTCCATTTTTGTCGGCGTTGCCCAATACCATTTTCCAAAATTCATATCTCTCGCCTTGTGGATTTGATTTAGGTCCCATTTGTTCCTATGGCATGTTCTAGGTCTAAAATTTGTATTTGTACTTTGAAATTTCATTTTTACCCTTGAAATAACTATTTTACCCTTGGTGAAATTGGGGTAATTCAGTTTTCCTTTTTTATCGACGTTGTCCGATACCGTTTTCCAAACTTCATATCTCTCGCCTCGTGGATTTGATTTAGGTGTCATTTGTTCCTATGGATTGTGCTAGGTGCAAAATTTGTATTAGAAATTTAAATCATTTATTTTTACTTGAAATGACCATTTTACCCTTGGTGAAAGTGGGGTACTTCAGCTTTCCATTTTTCTCGGTGTTGTTCGATACCGTTTTAAAAAATGCATATCTCTTGCCTCGTGGCTTTGATTTAGGTCCCGTTTGTTTCTAGGGCCTACCCTTTATCCAAATATTTGATACAAAATTTTAAATCATTTAGTTTCACTTGAAATGACTGTTTCACCCTTGGTGAAAGAGGGGTACTTTAACTTTCTATTTGGGCAGGCATTGTCCGATGCCTTTTTAAAAACTTCATGTCCAAATAGGTTCCGTATGTTTCTATGGTTTAACATATGTCCAAATAGGTGGGGTAACCATTGAAAGTACATTTTTGCCCTTAAAATGACAATTTTACCCTTGGGCCAACATGTGACATTTGAGTGGTCGGTGTGATGGGTTATTCAATCCCTTTCATTTCCTCTTAGTGTTTAGAAACACATGTGACTTTTCTTAGGTTGAAATTAATTTTTTACCCTTATGTTGGGTTTATGAATGTATGGTAGTGATATGTGAGGTGATTATTAGTATGAGTTGATACTGATTTGAGGTTTTGAAGCTCGGTATGCTTGTGATCTAGGAAGTGTGATTGTTGTCATTCCTGGAATGTTATGAATAAAAGTGTTTCTTCCGTGATTTGGTGATACTTATTGTGTGGATTATTAGTATGGGACTGGCGGGTACGAGTCATAGTGATCTATGAGGTGGTCTGTACTACCAGGCTTGTATTGGTTGTATATTTTCTATATATATTTATATACATTATGTGCACATATATATATACGTGTGCGTTATTATATGTTGTTGTGATATGGCTTCATTACGGTCTAGTTGCCCTATTTGTTAATGCTGGGTAGGGGACAAGGGGAATCTGTTTCTGGGGTCTCGTATTGGCGTGAATGCCATGTGCGACATTTGACTAACCTATGGTAGATGCATGTACACGGGTTGGTTCACACTCGACTTGGACGGTCGTAGGATGTGACAGTTACAATTCCCTTTCTCCTACGAGGCTCAATGAGTTGACCCCGGCGTTGGTTTGCCCTGGTGGTCTACACAAGTTTGCAGGTAATGTTTTGGCTATAGACAGCTTGTTGTGTAGGATGGCTCATGGCACTGATACTGTTGCGGGATTTGGGACGTTCGTACGTAGAGTTGTTCCATTTTAGTTTCCTTTACTTATACCCTGTATTGGGATTGGTGTTGTACTTTTTGGGAGTCAGTCTGTTGGCATATCCTTTCCTTGTATTTGACATCATTGCATAGTTGTAGAGATGTATTCTTTTGGCACCTCAATGTGCATTGTGTATCATTTGATTTAGCTTATGCTTGGTTCTGTATGAAATTATTGTTATTAATAATATTCCATTCGGTTTTATGGTTATTTAGGATCTTAATTGGTCACTCTTTGTATGGATAATACCCCGGATTTCTCGGATGTTCCGGTTCGGGAGTCTTTGAAATTTAGGGGCATGACACATCCCACTTTAACATGCTTTTAATTTCATTAAAGCAATAATCTACAAATCAGAAGGGAAACTAGAATAACGTCTAAGTTCTCACATCCCTCACTATCACATATCCTCTAACATGTTTTAAATTCCATAAACACAATCAAAAGGGGAAACTAATACCACGTTCTAAGTTCAAACCCAAACTTCACAATTTCACTGATCCACTATAACTTTCTCTAGTTGATACTTGGCCACCTATTCTCATTCAGTTCAAATAGGAATTAAATTTCATAGGAAAATAATATTCATTTAATTTATCAATTTAATTTATGCACCCCGCTTCACTTCTAAGCCACCGATAGACATATTTTATATTTGCATATAAATTTAAATTAAAATAATAGCTCGCACACCCAAACAACAACAAATGATAGGGAAGTGAGAATATTTTTCCCATCTCAAGATACACGCCACGTGCTAAACCATCACGTCCACAACCGAACCGGTAACACGTCGCCTACTACGCACTCTCGAATCTGTTCTAAAACATTTTTTTATCAAAATGGGCCCCACTATAAATAGTGTCGGCGCCCGAATATAGAGCCCACCAATCAAAGTCATCCGAATAGAATTTTGAATTTACCGAAACATCCACCTTGACAACCTATACGATATATATGAAGCCCATTAGCAATAGGTTAATAAATTGGAACAAATCTAAAATAACCCAAACAAAAATTCGTACCTATAAACGCGATTTTCCGACAAACCGCTCAACGGTTTCACACCAAATTTAGATATGTCTTCGTACACGACAAGACGATCGAATCCCCAAAATTCTAGAGGAAAGCTTCGCCAAAAAGTGGCCAAACCAGTTGGCCAAAATTTCTAGACGCGTCTCGCCCAAACTGGGCTGTTCGGCGAAGCTCACCGTCGCGCGACCACCAGCCCACAGCGCCAACCCTCGCTATCATCCTCATATCGCCATTATCGTCGTCCTCCCGGCATCGCCGTTACTGTCGTAGTCGGCGACCACCATCAACTAGTTGCGCCTCTGGACGCGACTGTTCAGTCCTCACCTCAGCCTGACTCCTTTCTCTTTCTCTCTTAACCTGCAAAACCAACGAATAAGAAGAAGATGCAACTCCATGTGGTCGTGAGGAGAATGAGAGGTTAGGTTGCAGTCGCGTGAAGGGGAGAAGCATATTAATTTTTGTGTGTGAGCTACCTATACATGTATATGTGTATATCAGATATATGTATAAGGTATAAACTTCACTTCAATTTGGAATTTTGTACACTTAAATTCAATAGGTCCATGTGATATAATGATATGACTAAATTAAATAAGTGTGACAATAGTTCCCTAAATTACAATACAAGCCCATCATTAATCAATTCTCTTTCTAAATGACTCCTATATGAAATCACGAGAACCCAAAAATCTACGGGACCCCTAATAAATAAAATAAACTGATATAAATAACCCAAGACATAAAACCCAACTACCGAAACACCAAACGCCATACGTCGGAACAGAAACAACGTAATCTGTAACAAGAATTTCCATGAAGTCGTCAAGGAGAAATCGTAAAGTTGTCCTGTCGACTTTAAACGTAAATGTAAAAAATTTACACGTACGAAATACCAAGATTAACTATGACGTCATGAACAAGTGATGTCACAACATAAAATAATACGGGGTGTTACAGTATGATTGTTATATGTATTTATACTACAACTACTCCTCAAACATGAAATTAAAAAGCATGCCAACAATCGTCTTCTCTAGCCATGGACTGTGTAATCCTAAGACTTTATCATGTCAAATAAGTATCATTATGTAGAAACCGTTATTAAATTACGGAATTTCTTTCCCCGTTGATAAAACATAGTTGTTCAAGATAAATCATTAATTCAGTCTTAGCTAAAGTAAAGTATTAATAAATAAATCTTATTTAGGTGGTCTTGTTCGTTCTCTCACTACATAATCATCATATGAGTGCCCTTCGACAAATTCCCGTCTTTGCAATAAAAATAAATAAAAGATTACATTACTCAACTAGGGTTTCTTTGTGAACCTTAGATACCGATTAGCCGCTCATGGAAATGGGAGACTCTATTGTTGATGAAGCTACCGTCTTCATGATTGGATGGTTGGTTCTTGAGTTCTTAAGGAAGAGAGTCTCTCTCAAAGAGAAAGGCTTTTTATGAACAATGAATATCCACAGACATGATATTCCAGAAAACTAGAGATATTCTGATATACAAAGATATACCAAGCTCTATTTTCTTCATGACTTCTACCCGTATTTATAGACAAAAGTTGGTGCGGATATGGTATGTTCCTTGTTTGCACTCCAAGAGAACTTAGGGACTAAGAAATGGAGTTGAATGGACAATTTTGCCCCAATATATACTTGTACACAAAGTCATAATTTTGCAATGTAAGTTCACATAGATTCCAAGACGGCTTATTCCGAACGATCGAAGAACCCACCGATCGATCGGTGGCTGCTAAATTTTAATATTTATTTAATCCATAAATTGTCATGCTTCAGCCACTTATACGCTGCTTTATTGACTTGTACCTTGCTTATTTGAGTGTAAATATCTTCTAAGTGTTGTTCCGAATTCCGTATAATTGCTAAAAACCCCAAATTAACATATTTTTGCATTAAGGCCCTGAAAACACACTGAACATGCAACTCTCATAAAAATACCAAATTAATAGAATAAAAAGACTAACAAGAAGTATATTAACGCCTAGAATACCAACTATTCTGGTCTCAACAATGGACATCCAACAACCTAGCAAGGCATTGGCAAACCTTGGCTGGGGCACGAGTGGGGATGTCCAATGACATGTTTTGACATGGTTTGACCATACTTAGGTTGACGGCATGGGTCCGTGATGGTTGTGCATTGCTGATGACATTGTGGGCACTTGTGTCTGCATATGGCTTGGCCAGCCTAGTGTGCTTGCCCACAATTATGTTAACTTGCCGTTGGAAAGGATTGCCTTGACTTGGCATATGCTGGAGTACATTCAATGTGCGTTGCTTGGAAAGCCATGCACACATCAAGTCATGGCAATGCCAAATTGTCTTTGACAAGGTCGTGACACCACTGATGTTTGACTTCAAGAATGCAAGGAATGACACAAATGCATGTCCTGACATTGGCATGGCATGAAGAGAGGCATGTCATGCCATGGGTGTGGCTTAGAGCATGCCCAATACTTGTGCGTGGCAAGATGAAGGAAACATGAAGACAAGATGAGCAAAGGTGTGCTAGAGGGCATCAGTACACATGGCATGTGGCATTTAGACAAGGAAGCGCATGTGGCACAACAGATCTAAAGATATAGGACAGTTGGGGTAGTTTGCTAACATGGCTTGTAGTTGCAACTTCTTGACATAAGTGGCACAAGGCTAGCTATGCCAGCACACCTATGGGAGGGGTTGTCTCCCAGATCCTAGGAAGGAAGTTTGTATCGACAGTTTTGTATTATAGTCTATATAGGCCCTAATTGGGATTCTGTAGAATGAGAGAAGAGATATTGGCTTGTAACTCCATTACAGAGATAGGTGTTTCCTTTTGTATACTATTTGACATATAGTGAAAAAGGTTGGAGGTGTGAACCTTTGTAAATCTCTGTGTCCTTTACATTGGTTGTGTGTTATTTACATTCTGTATATTTTGCTAAGTGTTGAGTGGATTAACTGACTTGGTGTGCAACAAAGGCCATCATAGGGCAAAATAAAGTTTCATGTTTTAAGCACCGTTATGTAGATCACTAACAACCTAAATTTTGGAGTTCTAGCTGTAGCAGTTATGTGTAGTTGTGCAAGAATTAACATAAATTTAATCTAGAATAGAAAAATGTAAATTCTTATATAAACATGGAGTATAAATCTCTCATCTTGTAGGTTACATAAATAACTAGTAGGTTACATTACTTGGTCTAGGGTTTTGCTAAAAACCCTAGTTACCGTTTAGTTGCCCATGGGTGTCGGTGATAACGTTGTTGATGATGAACCCAACTCCATGGATCTTCCGGTGTTCTCTTATATCTTTTTTTCTCTCGTTGCTCTTCCTTCTGTCACTCTCCTGATTTGTATTTCACGCACTAATTTTGTTGCAGAAAAAAGAGGTAATCCCGAGAGATGCCTAAAATCTTATATGAAACTTGTATTTATAGATGTGGAGTCTTGTAAAAGTTGGACTCTTTGATTGTAGTCAAATCCTTGTATATAGAATCAAAACTCCTCAATATTAATTAAAATATATTTAAAATATATCCCAACACGTTCCGTATTGTGCAATACGTCAATCGGGGTCCACAACATTAAGTTAATTCGTGACCTGAGATCTATCCCAAATGGATTTCACAAACTACAGTACTTTAAGTTGGGATCGATCCCAAAAATTTGGATTGATACCAGGGTAACTCTCACAAATTCTAGCGCCTGAAGGTGGGATCGATCCCAAAAACATGCGATTGATCCTAAAACAACAAATGTTGTTATTCTTGTTCGCAATTCACTACATGTGTCTCGGTTTCTTCCGTACGCCTCCAATGCTCTTGTTTTGCCTTTTTAACCTCACTTTAGCCTATTCTTACACCTCATTTTACATCGGCCTTGGTTCTTGAAGGTCATGAGCTAGTATTTCGGTTAATTCATCAGATTAGCTTGCTAGTTAAGGTCAACAGCGCATTGGAGCTGGAATTACTAGACACATATAGTTCCAGCTCCAACACACATATTAAACTACGAAACACAAAATAAAATAAAATAAAGATAATTGCTTTTGGTTTCACTTAAGATAAACATGTCTAGGGTTGAATTCCAACTCCACCACTAGCCTTATAACATAGTTCTTTAATTATATTATTGTAAGAGGGCGGTACAGCTCATATGAATCAGACTAGTAACGCTACAAGCAGTTGCCTAGTCCCAAAAAGGATGTAATTGGTCCGTATTCGCTACAATCCATCTAGGATTAATATGCTTGTTATATGCATCTATTCTACAACTAGTCCTAAAACATGAAATTAAAAAGCACACTAACAATCATCTTCTCTAATCGTGGACTGTGTAAACCTAAGACTTTATTATGCCCAATAAGTACCATTATGTAGAAACTGTTATTAAATCCCAGAATTTCTTGCCCCATTGATAAAACACTGTTGTTCAAGATAAATCATTAATTCAATCTCAGCTTAAGTAAATAATTAATAAATAAATCTTATTTAGGTGGTCTTGGTCGTTCTCTCACTACATAATCATCAAATGAGTGCCCTTCAACGGATTCCTCTCTTTGTAATAAATATAAATAAAAGACTACATTACTCGGCTAGGGTTTCGTTGGAAATCCTAGATACCGACTAGCTGCTCATGGAAAGAAGAGACTCCATTGTTTATGTAGCCGCCATCTTCATGATTGGATGGTTAGTTCTTGAGTTATTGAGGAAGAGAGCCTCTCTTAAACTTTTTATGAACAATGAATACCAAAAGACGTTCCTGAAATAAATTAGAGATATTTTGATCTTCCAATATATCTTCTCTTCATGACTTCTACCCGTATTTATAGACAAAAGTTGGTGCGGATATGGTATGTTCCTTGCTTGCACTCCAAGAGAACTTAGGGGCTAAGAAATGGTATTGAATGGATAATTCTGCCCCGATATATACTTGTACACAAAGTTAGAATTCTGCAGTGTATTTTTGCACAGATTGTAAGATGGCTTATTCCGAATAATCGAAGAGCCTCACCGATCGGTCAGTGGCTCCTGAAATTTAATATTTATTTAATCCACAAATTTTGTGCTTTAGCCACTTCTACTCTGCTTCACTGACTTGTACTTTGCTGATTTTAGTGCTAATATCTTCTAAGTGTTTATCTGAATTCTGCATATTTGCTAAAACCCCCGAATTAACACATGTTTGCATTAAGGCCCTGAAAACACACTTAACACGCAACTCGCATAAAAATACCAAATTAATAGAATAAAGAGACTAACAAGAGGTATATTAACGCCTAGGATACCAACTATTCTGGTATCATCACCTGCGGCTTAATTTAACTCAACATGGGGAAACTTACCAGGTCTAGACATAGTAAGGATTGATAGACTGAGAGCTCTTTCTTGATTCTATGGGTGGTGGTGCATGGCCGTTATTAATTGGTAGAGTGATTTATCTGGTTAATTCCGTTAATGAATGAGACCTTAGCCTGCTAACTAGCAATGTTGAGGTATCCTCAATGGCCAAGTCTTAGAGGGATTATGGCCTTTCAGGCCATAGAAGTTTCAGGCAATAACAGGTCTGTGATGCCCTTAGATGTTCTAGGCCGCACGCGCAATACACTGATGTATTGAACGAGTCTATAACCTTGGCCGATAGGCCTTGGTATTCTTTGAAATTTCATCATGATGGGGATAGATCATTGCAATTGTTGGTCTTCAATGAGGAATTTCTAGTAAGCACAAGTCATTAGCTCACGTTGACTACATCCCTACCCTTTGTACATAGCGCCCATCGCTCCTACCGATTGAATGGTCCAGTGAAGAGTTCAGATCGTGGTGACGTAGGCGGTTCACTGCCGGCGACATCGCGAGAAGTCTGTTAAACCTTATCATTTAGAAGAAGAAGAAGTCATAACTAGGTTTCTGTAGATGAACTTACAGAAGGATCATCGTCGAAACCTGTACAGCAGTACGACCCATGAACATGTTATAACGACGGTGGCGGGGTGCTTGTGCCTCATTGTTATGGGGAGCACGTTGTCTAACCCTTTGCTGGGCGAGGTAACGTGCTTTCCTTTCAAATCAATGAACCCCATCGTGAACTGCGCCGAGGAAAATGAATGAAAGTGTGAGCCTGTGATGTCCCATTCATGGGAGCAATCGGGGGTGGCATCTTCTTATATAAAAACAAAATGACTCTCGACAATGGATATCTCGGCTGTCGCATCGATGAAGAATGTAGTGAAATACGATACTTGGTGTGAATTATAGAATCTCGTGAACCACTGAGTATTTTAACGCAAGTTGTACCTGAATCCTTCTGGCTGAGGGCACGTCTGTCTAGGCATCTCATATCACGTCGCCCCCCTCACAGCCCATAACGAATAATCGCACGGGTGAATGGGGCAGATAATGGCCCCCATGCACTTTTATTTCGTGATTGGCCCAAATTTTGAGTAGCGGGCTATGGACGTCATGAGAAGTGTTGGTTTGATTGAATTAATACTCTATCTGCATGCCTTGTGTGAGGACATTTCCGGCGGGAAGCTCTAGTGACCATGATGGGTCATCACTGACGGTGCCTTAACCGTGACCCAAGGTCAGGTTGGACTACCCGCTGACTTTAAGTATATCATTAAGCGGAGGAAAATAAACTTACAAGGATTCCCTTTGTAATGGAGAGAGAACCGGGAATAACCCAATTTGAAAATCGGGCGGCCTCACCGTCCAAATTGTAGACTGGAGAAGCGTCCTCAGTGACGAATAGGGCCCAAGTCCCTTCGAAGAGGGAGCCGGAGATGGTCAGAGCCCCGTCGTGTCCGGACCCTGTCGTACCATGAGGCGCTATCTATGAGTCGGGTTATTTCAGATTGCAGCCCAAATCGGGCGGTAAATTTCGTCCAAGGCTAAATATGGGCGAGAGACAGAAAACAAACAAGTATCGTGAAGGAAAGATGAAAAGGAATTTGAAAAGAGAGTTAAATAGTGCTTGAAATTAGCAGGAGGGAAGTGGATGGGGGCTGGTGTCAAGCCGATCCGCCGATGATGCAATGTCAGGTGTGTAAAAATATGTGGTTAAAAATAACACCTTAACGACTCTAGGTTTTACCCTATGCAAGCGCATGTATCAATTATAGTATAGCAATGGCTTGAGTAAGGGATATCGATCCCACAGAGACTGAGATTGTTTACTTTATCAATTTAAAAACATGAATTATATTTCTGAAAATTGTTTGTTTTTGTGGTCGAAAGACCAAATTATCTAATCTTAATTAAATTAACTAAAAAGAAAAGTAAATTGGTTATGATTCAGGTGAGAGGGAAAACTAGGGTTTTCATCACTCCACCACTAACTACATAATATAGTTTCTCATTGTATAACCTGTAAGAGGGCAATCCATAACTGTGAATCAGGTCGTACTGCAAATAGTTAAATTCGACCCCAAAAAGGAGTACCATCAACTAGATTGCGATAACCCATCTCATGACTGACCTAACTAGTACATGCCAATTATTCTACTTTAATCTACTCCTAATGCATGAATATAAACTAAAGCATGTCTATATTAAATCGCGAAGGCACGACCTGTGTCAACCGAGGGTTTCAAGTTTCATTACCATCATTGTGTAGAAAACCATAATTAAGCATCTGAGTTCTTCCTCATATTGAATAATCATAGTTGTGTAAAATAATATATTCATTCCATCTAAGACAAGAATTTAGAACAAACATAGAATTTTATATTCCAAATTAGTACGGTCTCTTAACTACCATAATCATCGCAGTGTGGTCAACAGTTTCTACTCTTTACAATTGAAAACAATGAAATAACTACATTACTTGGCTAGGGTTTTGCTAGAAAACCCTAGATACCGAGTTAGTTGGCTATGGGAAATGGTGATTGCATCGTTGATATAGAAACGCTCTCCATAGTCTTCTTCTCTGGATCTTTAAGTTTGAATATGGCTCTCAACAGCAACAAGTCTGAATGAATGAACCTCCTTGAATAAACGTCTCACCAAAACCAACCCTCGCAATCCCAAAATCAGAACTCTTCTCTTAGTATATATAGGCAATGGTATAGAGAGGCCTTTTTCAGTATTTTCACTCTAAAACTCATGTAAACCCTAACTTCTCGTATATATAAGTGTATACACATGTATATAGAGGTCTGGAGTCGCAGACACGTTTTCTAATTAAGTCGGGGGTGAAACAGGAAAAATCCATGAAAAACCTCCAAAAAGTTATCGCACTTACGCGTCAAGCGTAGGGTTCCTACGCTTCAAGTGTAGGTTCAAGCATAGAAATGTGATTTTCAGCCACTTTTTGAAACTAGAAGCGCAAAGCGTAGGTATTTTGTGGAAAATAAATTTTCTTCATGAATGCACCAAAAGGATCGTCTTGAACCCACGATACGTTTTCCTGAAGATGACAGCTTTTGAAAATGCTTTTTTTTCCCTCCAGTAGCCATTTTTGTCTCGAACTACCTCTTTTACTCTCCTTTTGGATAGAAAAAACATACTCTTCAGTTAATTCACCGAAGTTAGCTCCATTTCTTCATTAAGCTCCAAAAACATGTCTTACCATGCAAAAGCAATAAAAATACGAAATAATGGAATGAAAGAACGTAACAATTGTGAGTTATGGGGTTAAAATGTCTAATATTTGACACCTATTACACCCCCAAACTTACGTATTACTAGTCCCTTATCAATAAACTTTGGGAACTTTTCTTGTGATGATCTTCTTAATCTAACTAATCTAAACTAATCCTTTCTTTCGTGAGGGTCGACGATTACACTTAGCACGTGTAACAAGCCTTTTAAACCCCTAGGTTACCCCTAGTGGACAAGTAATGTGTCGTAAAGGTTTCCAGTGATGGTACCTACAAACATCTCGGTTCTCTATTACTCACGCAGTCATGAGTTCACACACAAGTTCAATTAAGTCATGATATAATTTAAAAGATAACATAGATGCAAATACTTCCACTTACTACCGAAGAACAATTATATCAAGCTTCGTGTCATGAATGGTTTCCACTAAACTGAATGATTTCGCTACTTTCTACTCTCAATTCGGACAACCTTCCGTGATTTTGTGAACACTCGACTATGATATTTCAGTTTCTCTTCTCCTACTTCATTGATCAAATTTTGCCATTTTTAATAAAACATATCTTTCCATCTTTCCAGTGGGGATTTTTAGTCCCGACCAACTAGGCTCGAGCTTCTTCCATTGGATTATGCTCATTAGTTTAATCCCCTTAAATTGTGAATAGTGATATTGGTGATACCAAAGCCCAATTATTTAGATCGAAGAACTACTTTTCGCATTTTATTCTCTCAAAATAAATTTTTTTTTCAATTTACTCCATTTCAACCATAACATCTCCCCTTCTTCCCTTTTATTGTGGCAAAATTATTTTTTCAACTACATAGTTAAAGATCAACTTATTTCCTATAGTGAATATGTGCTTGTGATTATAAGTCAAATAAAGATGTGGACTTAAGGGTCTACCGCCTCTAAGAATTTAAATTACATAAATTAAATGATATGCTATTCTAGAAACCAAGGCTAAAAACTAACTTTCATAGCCTAGGACCAATGATTAATGTCGTCAGCATGATAGGACCACTCAAAAGGGTTATCGAACACCCTTCCTCTTTGCAACACTTCTCCTACTCATAGGACAAAATATAGGAAATAACTCCCTCAGTGCTCTCACCTGGGAACAATTAGTATTATCAATGACATTAAATATAGAACAATAATCACCATATAAAGTACCTCATCTATCACATTTTAACTTCACCCCATGTATAGGTAATGTGTCCAACAGATCCTCCTTCAACACCTTATGTAATGGTCCCTCCACCAATTCATCATTCTCCATTAAACTGACATATGTCATAACTTCCGGTCCTAGATCAATCTCCTCATAAATCTTTAGCTGATGACCATGCCTCTTTGACCTCTCATTTTCCAAACCTACATCTTCGTGGGGCTAAACCGATTTAACTCTAAATGGTTCGTCCCTTCCTAACTAGATCTTACCTGGAAACTATTTCAGTTTTGAATTACACCGCCGTCCTTTCTAGTAGAGCTCAAGGAACTTAAGTTGAACATGCTTAGCATGATGTACTCTTGTCCGAGCTATGTAAATTTTAACATCCTCATACGCATAATTCCGTATCCCCTCACACTTATTTCTTAATCGCGGATCTGCATATGCATACAGCTTGTCTACCATGTTTATACTCAACACTCGCTCATCTGGAAAGGGGTCCTTAAGAGGGGTGCCATCCTTGGTAGGCTCTATGACAGTTAACGACAAATGCTCAGAGCTAACATTCTTCACACCCTTTTGATATTTTAATACGCCATCCTCCTAGTCCTCAATTACCCCACACAATACCATTCTGTAAGGTGTACTCTCAGGCATCAACTCTTATGGAGGAATAAGTTAAGGTTCAACTGACTCTCTTGGTGTTATCTCTGGATGCGAGTACCAACCAACTTCCAATGCCGCAATAACTTCCAAATTTGATTGCTGTTGATCCTCCCAATTTTCTAACTTCACCTCCGATCTTTTCATCACTAAGGTCTTCCCTCGACCTTCAGTGCCGTCATACAACCCAATCTTATAAAGTGAGTTATTGGGCACCAATGCTGCTGGTGACAGAAATGGAGATTTAGGCGAATCTCTTGGTTCCTCCCCTGGTTGCAAACCTAAAGCTCTTTCAAATGCATTTGATCTTTCCATCACAACATCCAGGTCATCTCTTGCTCGACTCTGAGGTATCGGTTCTTCACAAGCCTTATTGACTTCTTCTACATTGAAGCACTCAACCGGTGTATTGATTTGATGACCTGTATCAAAAACATTCATCCTCACCTTCATATTCCGGAAGGATAGATCCATCGTTTCTGTCCTGTAATCGATATGCACATTGATTGTAGCCAAGAACGGACTTCCTAATATCATTAGATTATTTTTTTCAAGTCCTGAACATGTTCAGTATCGAGAATTATGAAATCCACTGAAAAGTAGAACTTGTTCACTTGAATATGACATCTTCCAAAACTCCCCTTGCTTGCTTAATCACTTGTCTGCAAATTGGAGCTCCACTAAAGTAGGACTGAGCTCTCCCAACCCTATCTTTTGATAAACTGAATATGGTAGTAAGTTAACACTCGCAACCAGATCAAGAAGAGCTCTACTAATTTCCTTATCACCAATGACACATGGAATAGTGGGAGCACAAGGATCTTTTCTCTTAGGTGGTATGTTACTTAGAAGCAATAAACTCACTTGTTCAGTCATTATGATCTTCTTTGGAGTCTTTGCACTATTTTTCTGCTTTTGCGTCCATAGGTCCTTGAAGAACTTAGAATAGAGTGGTATTTGGTCTATAATGTCTAAGAGAGGCAGATTAATCTTGACTTGTTGGAATGTCTCCAACATGTCTAACTCTTTATTCTTACCATTTCTGGTTGGCTCTCTAAGACATTGAGGAAATGGTGTTTCCTCCTCATATGGTGCTTTTTTTGGCTCTTCATTTTCCTTCGCTTGAGATTTATCTTTCTGGACTCTATCAGCCTCCTTTCTTTGCTCTTCTTCATCTTTCTTTCTATACGCTCGTTCGGCCTCCTCTCTTCTTTGCAACCTCTCTTCATGTTCCTCCTCAACTCTACTCTCAACTTCCCTTACACTTCTCAGGGTCGTAATGGCTTGGACTGTTTCATAATTATGATTAACAAATGAACCACGATCCACCACTTGTTGACTCTTTGGATTAACCACTGGTTGCCTAAGGAATCTTTCCTCTTTAAGCCTATTCACCACATTAGCTAGTTTCCCCATTCGGGTTTCTATCTGGGCAATGGATTGGGATTTAGAGTTCATCGATTGGATTGATGGCTGAAAATGATTAGATTGATTTTTGAACTCCTCAAAAACTTGATTTTATAACTCCTTCAAGGCGCTCATCACCTCTTCTTCAAAGCAATGTGATCTTGGTGGTGGATTTTGGGTTGGATTTTGATGTTGGAGATGATTTTGAGGATATGGAGGGTACACTGGATTTGGTTTCCTTGGGACTGAGTTTGGTAATTATATGGTTAGACAGCCTGATTAGTATTGAAAGGTTAGAGAGCCTAAGAATTATTGGATGGCTGGAGAACTTGAGAATTATTGGATGGCTGTCTGGGTTGGTAATTTGACTCAGGATTTCTAGCCATGATTGTTGGTTGTGAGTTGAATGATTGTTGACTCTGTTGGAACCTTGGATGTGGGTAGTATTATTGCTGTCTCTTAGTGAACCTTAGTTGTTGGTTGGATGATTGCTGTGGATCTGTGAACGTTGGTTGTTGATTCAGTGATTGCCCTTGTTGGAAATTTGATGGTGGATTTTCAACATTGGTAGATTCGTTGGACATGAGTGGATGATTTCTAGCATTGGACGTGTATGAACTGGTGAAAGGAGCATTATTGGAATAGTTCCATGATGCATTGGCATCAACAGACATTATCTCCAGACACTCATTTTGGGAATACTCAGTTTTTACTTCTAACATCTCTCTAGGAGGGGAGTGATTTTGCTGAAGAAACTTGTCAATTCTCGCTAAATTCTCTCTCATCAACACTACAGAATCTCTCACATCATCATTATTGATGCCATAAGCTTTTTCAAATCTTCTATCCTATCAACCTCTAGCCCTCAACTCAGATTCATATTGAATCGTATTCTCACTAATATTATCAAACAAATCTAAGAGTTCTTTTGTTAGCCTCAAGATAAACTAACCTTGTGTTGAAGCATGTATTAAAGTCTTATGAGTCTCTCCAAGTCCCATACAAAAATTCTTAGCTACATCATGTTCAGAGAACCTATGGTGGGGACACTTATACAAGATTTCACTATATCTCTCCCAAGCATCATGAAACTTCTCACTAGGTAACTCTCTAAAACTTTTGATCGTATCCTGGGCTTCCGAGGTCTTTCCTATGGGATAATGCTTTTCTATGAATTCTCTTTGAAGGGCTTCCTAATCAATTTCAATTGCCTTATCCAATTTCATGTACCAACTTTTAGCTTTTTCTCTCAACGACCAAGGAAATATACGCACTCGCAAATCATTCTTAGACAGATTATCATACCTAACAGTCGAGGCAACCTTTAAGAAATCATTAATATGCTGGTATGGGTCATCTATCCTAAGGCCAGAAAATTTTGGCAGCCTATTGATAATGTTTGACTTGATATCGAAGTGCTTCATGCCTTCTTTTTCTAGGAAATCAACATAGGAATCATACACATCCGGTCTGGAGTATCCTTTAAAAGATGTGGTTGGTGTCCTTGGTAGATTGGCTCTTTGGTCACCCATATTCTCGAAATCTAAGTTTTTTTTTCTTCTGATAATCACAAATTTGCAGTTTTGAGGTCCTAAACGACGTATTTAGGCCTAAAATCAACTGGGCTCACCAGAAAGTAGTGAGTTTTGTTCAATGGCCCTTTTCCACTCAAAACCCTCACCTCGTTTGCGAAAATCGGAGATTCTGATAGTTTATACAAAAACTGCAATTTTTATTTTTTTACTTTTTGTTAGAAAATTAAACTACCTACTTCTAAAAACTCTTCCAACTATTAACATAAATAGAGCTAAAATTATGTGCAAAATTAAGATAAACTCAAACTCATAAGAGGTACAATGACGCAACTTTCACTACTCCGCCAAATCCTTTTCCGCTTCTCAGAGGACCTCGCAAAAATACAAAAATTCCAACTTCAAATACAATACAATAACGCAATGTAAATAAACAAATAAAGCTAATGAACAATGCTTAGTCCCCGACAAAGGGGCCAGAAACTTGATGGGATGTCAGGTGTGTAAAACTATGTGGTTAAAAATAACACTTTAACGACTCTAGGTTTTACCCAACGTAAGCGCACATATCAATTATAGTATAACAATGGCTTGAGTAAGGGATATCAATCTCACAGAGACTGAGATTGTTCACTTTATCAATTCAAAAATACTAAATTAGATTTTTGAAAATTATTTGTTTTGGTGGTCGAAAGACCAAATTATCTAATCTTAACTAAATTAACTAAAAACAAAGTAAATTGGTTGTGATTCAGGTGAGAGGGAAAACTAGGGTTTTCATCACTCTACCACTAACCGCATAATATAATTCCTCATTGTATCAACTATAAGAGGGCGATCCATTACTGTGAATCAGGTCGTACCGCAAATAGCTAAATATGACCCTAAAAAGGAGTACCATCAACTGGATTGCAACAACCCGTCTCATGACTAAACTAACTAGTAGATGCCAATTATTCTACTCTAATCCACTCCTAATGCATGAAAATAAACTAAAGCATGTCTACATTAAATCACGAAGGCATAACCCGTGTCAACCTAGGGTTTCAAGTTTCATTACCACTATTGTGTAGAAAATCGTAATAAAGCATCCGAGTTCCTGCTCATATTGAATAATCATAGTTGTGCAAAATAATATATTGATTCCATCTAAGACAAGAATTTTGAACAAACATAGAATTTTATATTGCAAATTAGTATGGTCTCTTGACTACCATAATCATCAGAGTATGGTCAACAGTTTCCCCTCTTTATAATTGAAAATAATGAAAGAACTACATTACTTGGCTAGGTTTTTTCTAGGAAACCCTAGACACCAAGTTAGTTGGCCATGGGAGATGGTGACTGCATCGTTGATGTAGAAATGCTCTCCATAGTCATCTTCTCTGGATCTTTAAGTTTGAATATGGCTCTCAACAGCAACAAGTTTAAATGAATGAAACTCCTTGAATAAACGTCTCACCAAAACCAACCCTCTCAATCCCAAAATCAGGACTCTTCTTTTTGTATATATAGGCAATGGTATCGAGAGACCAATTTTTAGTCTTTTCACTCTAAAACTCATGTAAACCCTAACTTCTCATATATATAAGTGTATATACATGTATATAGAGGTCTGGAGTCACATACACGTCTTCTAATTAAGGTGGGGGTTAAACAGGAAAAATCCATGAAAACCTCGAAAAAGTTACCACACTTATGCTTCAAGTGTAGGGGTCCTGCACTTCTAGTGTAGGTCCAAGCGTAGAAATGTGATTTCCAGCCACTTTTTGAAACTTGAAGCGCAAAGCGTAGGTATTTTATGGAAAATCACTTTTCTCCGTGAATGCACCAAAACAACCGTGTTGAATACATGATACTTTTTGCTGCAAATGACGGCTTCTGAAAATTCCATTTTTGCCCTCCGGGAACCATCTTTTTCTCGAACTACCTCTTTGACTATCCTCTTGGATAGAAAGAACATACTTTTCAATTAATTCACCAAAGTTAGCTCCATATCTGTATTAAGCTCCTGAAACATGTCTTAACACGCAAATGCAATAAAAATATTCAAAATATAGATTTGGTTGGCGGGCTCCATATTCGGGCGCCGACACTGTTCACGGGTGGCCGTTTCGGGCTGTTCTATATGCGTAAAGTAAGGTGAAAAATTTTATTCTCACTTCTGTATCATTGACGTTGTTTGGGTGTGCAAACCCGTATTTATTTTAATTTAGATATATTAAATTATGAATTTAAAATATCTATAATTGGGTTAAAATCGAAGCAGGACTTAGAAATTAATTTGAGAAATTAATTCAATTATTTTCCTATGAAATTAAATTAATTCCTATTTGAATTGAATGAGAATAGGTGGCCTAGTAACCCCTTGAGATTTAAAATGGGTTAGTAAAATTTGTAAAAGTTGGACGTGAACTTAGAACGCGATAGTAGTTCCTTTTTTTATTATATTTACGAAATTTAAACATGTTAAGGAATATGTGGAAGTGAGGGACTTGAACTTAGATGTTATTCTAGTTCCTCTTATGATTTTTATGTTGTTGCTTTAATGAAAATAAATTCATGTTAAAAAGGAAATGTGAAATTATTTCCTTGTGATTTAAATAATTTTATTGTGTTTTAAAAGCATGTTAAAGGAATTATGATATTCATGTTGGTATTTTGAGGATATTGTTTATAAATATGATGCATTACATATTTATGTTGAGGCATGGTTTTATTGAGGCCCTGTATCTATATTGAGTACACCATGTTGTGTTGAGTACATGGGTGTTGGTCTATGCAGGTAGTGTAACCATGTGTGAGTTTGACTTGTGTCGGATAGTCAAATATTTTTATAAATATGATGATATACATATTTGTGTTGGTGCATGTAGTGCATGGGTTCACCTTCTGTAGAGAGAATTCAATTGGTGTGGTCTACGTCTATTTGTGTATGGTGCATTAGTAGACTTGTTTTGGATTGTCGTAACAACTGGCTAGGGGGTGCTTCTTGTTCCCACGGAACTAATCTTTCGAGAAACGCAGACGCTAGGGGAGGATTTGTTCTAATCCTAGGTTCACGACCGCGTCGTGTTTGACGTCTTTCTTGTTAAAAGTGTAAGTGTCAAAAGCACTTGGGAAGAACAGTACGATGAGTCTACCTTCCTTTATGAGCCGGTATCCTCAGAGGAATGGTAGATAATGATCCTGTTGACCCTTAGAGTGGGGTGTGTGGTAGTGTGTGTACCATGGGTGTTGTTGAGTCACATTGTATTTGCGTGGCAGTTATGTGATTTCATTTGACATGTATATCATGATATTATTACTTGTGAATTTTTGGAGCAGGTTTATTATTTGATATTATTACCTGTGGGTTTTGGAGCATGTTGATTATAAATATCACAAAATAAATTCATATTTTATTAAAATGCTCAACTGAAAGTGGATAACGTGAAAAATATGATTACATGTTGTAATTCTTAAAGTATAATGAAATGTATATTCTTATACTTGTGATTATATACTTTTGTGCCCTTGGGAGGTTAACTATATTTGTGTAGTGACCTCTGTGGATAGTTGAGGTTAGTGATGGACTGTAGAGTCGATTTTGAGTTGATGCCTTAGAGAAGGCGGGTGACGATATTTTAAACCTAGTTGATTGTGTAGTATCAACGGTGAGTTGAGGCCTTGAGAAGGTGGGTGATAGTCTTGTGGTTTTGGTTGGTTGCATATTACTGACCCTTGATATTTCTTTCCCACTTAGAGGGATGTATCATTTATCGTACTTTTGAGGTTTTAAGTGTGGTTAGACGAGGTTGTGATTGAACCTGTCTGGTTGAGGATCAATGGTTTCTTGATTCTGTTTGTAATCTAGAGAGTTAGTATGAAATGTGAAATTGAGGTTAGAGTGAATTGGAAGAGGTATTGATTAAAACTAGTTAGTTCTGTGGTATCGGCCACTAGTTTTCCCTTTTCATGATATTAAAGGGTCTAAGTGATTTTATTAAGTATTCGAGGTATTGTAGCTTTACAGTCTTGTTTTTCGTGCTTAGTTAATTTTCCTAAGCATTTCTTGTATTATCCTTTGTATACTAGAGGATATGTTTTTGACTTGTATGTTACTCTTTGAGCCGTCGATTATGGCGTGGTGCCGAACCTCTTCCTCGTGGTGTCATTTGATTTTGTGGAGTTGGAAATGGATGGTTATGTTCCGTGAGTCCAACGTATTATTCTTCCTTCATTGTCCTCTTGGAGATTATAAGAATCCTTGGAGTTGTAGTCATTCTTATCTGGCTGTCCGTCGGAAACGGAGTTTTTCAAGTTTTGAAAATAAACTCATTCGTATTTAAAAAGAAAATTCCATTTTCACCTACCCCCGTAGCTAGGACATGAGAACGACGGAGACTGGGGGCAACACGTTCCTTTTCAATGTGTGGATTTTTAAAGAAAACCTATTCTATAGAAATTCTCGAGATTCTAAGGTTACGAGACTTCTTTTAGAAAAGTCTCGACCTGTAGTGTTTTGAAAGGTGGTTTCTTGTTTCACCTTTGCTTCGGATCATTTATAAGTCTCGGGTGTGAGGCTTGGTGTTGTTTAGTGCACACATATAGTGTTGCCTTTCACTTCTTATTGGTTAGTTGATGTCACCACCTAGGTAATTTGAGTTTTTCGTACGTTAGGGGCATGGATGCCGAATGGATTAGTTCGAGTTTTAAAACGGGCATGGCAGGGATTCAATAATTTTTCTTAAAAAGTATTGAATCCCTGGGATTCATCTTTTTATAATATTCACTCTCGGCCATTCGCTTTTGGTTTCCTTGTTCGGGTGTTTTCCCTAAACATTTGTGGTGTTCTTAACCTTGATATTGTTGTCTCGGTTATCTGTTGGTTTAGCATTGCGAACTCTTTTCCTTTACATTGTTTTAGTGACCCTTAGGTGGTCGTTCATGAGAGTAGTGTTCGTGTGCTCTCCGTGATTTGATCGGGTGGTTTTCCTCGCCTATAGTGAGAGCATTAGCGATTTGATTGACCCTATTGATGATAGTATTATGAGGTCGATGTGATGATGTGATTTATGGTATTGATGAAGAGATATGATTGAGGTGATCCATTCCTTAAGAGGTAGATTTCCTCTAGGAATGGGATGATGTTTCATATATATGTATATTTATATAGATGACAATTGTGTTAGTACACAAGGACATGAGTGCTTTTCCTCCCGTGTTCTCGGGGAGTGGGATTTGTGCCTTCCTTGGTACTAGTTGTGGATTTGATTCTTGTGGATATTAGAGGTGAGTGTGATTCCATCTGTTTGGATTTTCTAGTTAGCGTTGTGAGCGCTCGAGGATTTGTTAGATTGGACCTGAGTGTCGTGTACCTAGTGTACGTTGTGAGAGTAGTGTAGATTATCGGTGTTGGTACTTGGAGTACGAGTCTTAGTCGTACCTTATAGACTCATGTTGTGTAATTATATATATGTATATATATATTCCCGATATATATACTTATTAAAGGTAGTATATGAGTACGTGCTTTATGGTTGCGTAGCTGGGATTTGTTGGGCTATGTATCTTGCTAGATAGTTTAACATTACCTAAACAGTCAGAGGATGTGGTAGTTAGGATATCATTTTTCCACTGAGCTTATTTGCTCACAGGGTATTTCATCACCCCCTGGTATTCCCACGTCAGGTTGCAGGAAATATTACGGCTACGGGAGTATACGGTGCAACGACAGTTTTCTTTTGTTTTCCTTGTTACAGGTTTTGGAGTTGCTCAGGGTGATGCGGTTATGGTAGCAACGCGGCTGGTTTGGGGACAATAGTTATCTTTTGTTAGTTTCTTTACCCATGTTTTGTGGGATTGTCATATGTTTCTCTTGGGAGCCAGTCTGTTGGCATATCCCTATTGGTGTATCTTTTATTTTCTTGTATTTATTATTTCAGGATGTCATTATATCTATTCGGCACTCCCATGCGCATTTCTGTATTCTTATTCGAGCATTTGTGGCTCTGTTGATTGTAGAGGGTTGTGTAGGGGTTGGTAGTTTCTTTTCACTACCTCAGCCCTAGGAGGATTGATGAATGTTGGGCCTGTGAGCCATTGATATTATCGAATTGTTATTAGTAGGTTATTCTGTTGTGGTTGTGTGTGCAGTTGTTCCCTTTACAAACGGAACTCTACCGGATTTTTGTTAGATTCCGCTGTGTATTTCTATCATTTATTTGGATATGGAATATACAACTTTTATCATTATTCCATACGTTTTTATGGTTAATGATATCCCAGTTGGTCGCTCATTATAAGGATCACATCCTGGATTCCTTTGATGTCCCGGTTCGGGAGTCTTAGGAATTTAAGGGCGTGTCAGTTTGGTATGAGAGGATACTATTGAGTTTCCATTATTTGATTAGGCATGGAGTATATTTTTCATTGTTATTCCATGTATTTCCTTGTTATTATTGACTCTAGTGGTTGTTTGACTGACGTCATCCCTTGGAAATTTATTGATTCTCTGGATTAGAGTTTCGGGAATTTTAGGGGCGTGACAAGTGGTGATGGCTCAGGGATTGGAGACTATGCCCGAGGCCGTGATGGTGCCCTCAGTGTAGCAGGTGGAATTGTCATCCGGTCAAATCTCAAATCTAACTCAATACCCTTCGTCGGTGCAATCGGTCTCTCAACCTCCTCATCTGACGAATTCGGTGCAACATACACTGGTCTCGATGCCCGGGTACTATAGCGTACAGGCTGTGTAATCTCTAGGGGAAGTCACCGTGATCGATTTCTCTATACTCCCGTCCCCAATGTAGAGGTTCCCTTAGCCTCCTTCCTCGCTCCTTTTACGCGGGCCATTCCTGCAGAATTCGAATTTTTACAAAAAATGAGCAAAAATTGTCCGGACACCGAATCAAATGAAAAACTATATCTACATTATTCTAATACGACGATTAAACAAGACCTCATCTCAAAAATTCGATATTTAACCCGTATTTGAAGCCAGAAACCCAACTTTTTGAAAACTGATTAAAACACGATTTCGATCGGTCTCGTTCGTCAATACTAGTTTAGAATAGTTATATTCAGTAACTGAAACCAAAAGAATTTATCAAAACTTACCTAATCGCGAGAAACGGAAAATTCCCCAAAATTTGATTCTGGAGACTTTTTGAGTTCTTCACGTGAATTTGTACACATAGGTCACTAATTTGATGATCTGCCGCTTCGGAATGATAGGAAATATCGATATTTGGCTTTAGGAACAAACGGGAGTCTATTCGGTAGAGAGGAGAGGGAAAATAGCGAAATTTGAAAATAAAAAGTCGCGGGACTGTTTTATACAGTCCCGTGACCTACGCATGGGCGTAGGTGCCAAAGATGAATTTTTGGCTTTGGCCATTTTATTGCTCGTTCTCGATTCTTAAACACTAGAACCTCCCCTGTATACGCCTATTGACTTGATTGACTTCGATTCGTCAAAATTTGGCGCTTCGTGGACGAAAATACCCCTCTGAACGATGATGACTATTTCGGACTCGATCTTAAAATTTTACAAAAACCAAATTAAACTACTATTGTACAACTACAAACTAAGATCAAAAGCTATTCTTTATCACTTAGTACCAATGTTTAATGTAGTTGGCTCGACGTTGCCACCTCTCAATATTCAGGATTAAAATCATCCGGCTCTGATGCCGATTCTGTTAAATCAACTATTTCAATGACACTCTCTGTCGGCCCAACTTCAATATAATGTTTTAAACACTGACCATTCACAACAAATTGCTTTCTATTGTCAGGGTTGTCAAGTTCTACTGCTCCATGGGGGTAAACCTTAGTAATTTTGTACGGCCCATCCCATCTTGACTGGAGCTTACCGGGAAATAATTTGAGTCTTGAATTGAACAACCATACTTTCTGGCCGACCTCAAAGCTTTTATTTCTGATATGTCTATCATGGAATGCTTTGGCTCGGGCTTTATATATTCTAGAATTCTCATATGTGTTGTTTCTCAACTCCTCAAGCTCTGCGAGTTGGAGTTTCCTCTGAGCACCCGATCTTTTGATATCAAAATTCAATTTCTAATCGCCCAATATGCTTTGTGCTTGAATTCCACAGGGAGATGACATGCCTTACCATGGACTAATTTGTATGGTGACATACCAATCGGTGTCTTTTAAGTAGTCATGTATGCCCACAGTGCATCATTTAGCCTTCTCAGCCAGTTCTTCAAATCAGGATCCACTGTCTTTTCAATAATGTTCTGGATCTCCCTGTTTGAAACCTCCACTTGAACACTCATCTGTGGATGATATGGCATTCCAATTCTATGAGTGACACCATACTTCTTGCATAAGGCCGGAAGAAACTGGTTGTCAAAGTGACTGCCGCCGTCATTGATGAACACTCGTGGCATACCAAATCTAGAAAAGATATTTGATTTAACAAACTCCTCAACCACAATGTGATTCGCATGTGATGTGGAAACAACCTCTACCCATTTAGAAACGTAATCAACTCCCACTAATATGTACTGCTTATCGCCGACTTTTGGAAACGGTCCCAAGAAGTCAATGCCCTAGACGTCAAACAACTCAACCACCAAAATAGGATTTAGTGGCACAATGTCTCGTTGAGATATGGATCCCAACTTTTGACATCTTAGATAAAATTTGTAAAACTTGAACGCATCCTTGAATATGGTGGGCCAATAAAAACCACTCTGTAGGACTTTGTGAGCTGTCTTCTGAGCACCAAAGTGCCCTCCATACTCTAGCGTATGACAGAATGTCAGTATGCCTTGAACTTCACTTTCTGGAACACATTTACGAATTATCTGATTTGGATAATATTTGTACAATTGTGGATTGTCCTAGATATAAAATTTTATTTGGCTAAAGAAACGATCCTTCTCATGCTTAGACCACCCATTAAGAATTCTTCCTGTGGCTTTATAATTGACAATATCTGTATACCACGGTATCTGTTCCATAACAGCCATACTAAACAGATGTTCATCCGAGAACTCATCCGTAAGAGGAATGTCATCTTTTATGGACTCAACGACAATTCTTGACAAATGATCAACTACAACATTCTCTGTACCCTTTTTATCTTCGATCTCCAAATAAAATTCTTGTAGCAACAGAATCCATTGAATCAGTCTGGGTTTGGAGTCTTTCTTAGTTAGCAAATGTCTTAGTGCGGCATGATCTGAGTACACAACCACCTTGGTTCCCATCAAATACTAACTGAATTTGTCCAAGGCGAACACCACTGCCAGCAACTCCTACTCTGTAGTTGTGTAGTTCATTTGAGCTTCGTTCAGAGTTCTATTGGCATAGTAAATCACATATGGCAACTTGTCTTTTCTCTGCCCTAGCACTGCTCTGATTGCATAATCTAAAGCGTCACACATTAGCTCGAATGGTAGAGACCAGTCTAGTGGACAGATAATTGGGGCAGATGAGAGTTTAGTACGCAATTCCTCAAAGGCATGAAGACATTCTTCGTCAAAGACAAAGGCTACACTTTAGCCAGTAAATTGCATAATGGACGGGCGATTTTGCTAAAATCTTTGATACACCTTCTATAAAACCCGGCATGGCCCAGAAAAGAGCGTATCTACTTCACATATGTGGGAGGAGGTAATTTTAAAATCAGCTCCAGTTTTGCTTTATCGACCTCAATCCCCTGCTTTGATATAATGTGGCCTAGTATTATTCCCTCTTGAACCATAAAATGGGTCATCTCCCAACTAAGAATTAAATTGGTCTCCTTACACCTTTCATGTACTAGTGCTCAATGCCTCAAACAGTCTTCAAAGGTTGCCCCAAAGACTGAGAAGTCAACTATAAACACTTTCAGAAACTATTCTACCATATGTGAGAAGATAGACATCGTACACCTCTGGAATGTAGCTGCCACATTATATAAACAAAAAGGCATCCGTCTGTACGCGAATGTGCCAAATGGACAAGTGAAAGTGGTTTTCTCTTGATCTGCAAGATCAATTGCCACTTGATTATAACTGGAATATCCATCCACAAAGCAGTAGTAGCTCTGTCCAGATAGTCTTTCCAGGATTTAATCGATGAATGGTGATGGAAAATGATCCTTCCTAGAGTTAGAGTTGAGCTTTCTGTAGTCGATACACACATGCCACCCCGTGGTCGTGCGTTGAGGAATTATCTCACCCTTTTCATTGGGCACCATTGTGATTCCCGACTTCTTCGGGACCACTTGAGTTGGGCTTACCCACTTATTATCAGAAATCGGGTAGATGATTCCCGCATCCAGCAACTTCACTACTTCCTTTCTTATTACCACCATCATGCTCGGATTCAATCTTCACTGTATCTCCCTTGACGGTTTTACCTCATCCTCCAAATAAATCCAATACATGCAAATTGATATATCAATCCCTTTCAAATCAGTCACAGTCCACCCAATTACTTCTTTATTCTTGGTCAAGACCTCAATCAGACTTGATTCCTATTCTATTGTCAACTTTTATGAAATAATTACAAGAAGAGTTTCGTCGGGTCCTAAGAAAACATACTTTAACTTTTCTGGCAACTCCTTAAGTTCTAAAACAGGCGGAGTTGTAAGTGATGGAAATGAGGGAGTACTTGAGACTATTGGGAGTGGTTCCACTGGCTCTTGCTTCCAAGGTTGCGCATATAACGCAGTCTAAGTATTATCCAACTCCTTGTTCTACCATTCCACATATGCATCCCAATCTTCGATTTCTTCATTCGGCATTTCATTTGCCAGAAATTCTACAAGATCGTCTTTCTCAAGAATTTGAGTCACAAAATCATGTATAATATCATCTAGCTCATCGTACTCATCTATATGGAAATAGTCCATCAATTCAGGTAATTGATGGTTTCCCTCAAACACATACAACCTGACTTTCATGCTCCCAAAGATTAGATCCATGGCTCCGGTTTGACAATTTATGCATGCATTTTCCGTGGCCAGAAATGGTCTACTTAAGATCACTGGGATGTGTTTTTTCGAGTTCGGGACAGGCTCCGTCTCCAGGATTACAAAATCAACTGGAAAGTAAAACTTACCCACTTAAATTATGACGTCTTCCAAAATAGCTTTTGCCTGCTTCACAGATCGATCGGCAAACTGCAGTACAACCTTTGTGGGACTAAGTTCTCCCAACCCTAGCTGTTTATAGACTGAATAAGGAAGCAAGTTAATACTCGCACCTAGATCAAGAAGGGCTCTTCCAATTTCCTTGTCACCGATAACACAAGAAATAATGGGAGCACCGGGATCTTTCCTCTTTAGTGGAGTATTGCTTAACAGTAGTGAACTCACTTGCTCAATCAAGAGTATTTTCTTCGGATTCTTTGTTCTACTTTTTCTCTTCTGTGTACAGAGATCCTTGAAAAATTTAACATAAGGTGGGATTTGAGCAATTACTTCTAAGAGCGGCAGATTAATCTTGACTTGTCAGAACGTATCCAACATATCAGATTCTTTCATCTTCCCATACTTAGTTGGTTCTCTAAGACGTTGTGGAAATGGCGGTGCCTCCTCATAGTCGCCCTATCTGGCTCATCAAGCAATGTCTTGTCAACACTCTTATCTACTAGCCGTTTATCTATCTGAACTTTAGCCTCTCCGCTCTCAACCTCTTTCTGATGTGCTTCTTGCAGTTCCTTCCTTTGAGCTTGCTCAGCTTCTTTTCTACAAAGCTTCTCCTCATGTTCTTTCTCCACTCTGCTCTCCACTACCCTTCCACTTCTCAGAGTCATAATTTCTTGAATAGACTCGTGATTAATATTGGTAAATGATCTAAGCTCTTACACTTGTTGGATCTTAGGGTTAGTGATAGGATGACTAAGAAACTGACCTGGCTCTCTAGTATTTATCTTATTTGCCATTTATCCTAACTACAAGGTGATTTGGGCCAGTGCTTGAGTATGAACCCTGATCTGATTTTGGAAGTCCACAAAGGTGTACTTTATCCTGTTATTTTGAAAGTTGGGTGGTGGAGCTTGGTCTCTTTGAGGCTGGAGCTAATATTAGAATGGTTGGATAGCCTGGTTGTTATTGAATGGCTGAAGAGGCAGAGAATTATTAGGTGGTTGTCTGGGTTGGAAATTTGATTGAGAATTAAGAGCCAATATAGTTGGTTGAGATTGGAATGATTGTTGGCTCTGTTGGAACCTTAGCTATGAGGTAAATTACTGCCTTGGTTGAAAATGGGATTGAAAATGGGATATGAATGGATGATTTCTATTATTCGGAGAGTATGAGTTGGAGAACGAGGCATTATTGGAGTAATTCCATGCTGCATTGACATCAGAGGCTATTACGTTCTCACACTAATTTTAAGAATAATCAGGTTCAACCTCAAAAACTTCTCTTTTAGGGGAATGACTTCTTTGGGTAAGAAGTTTTTCAAATCACTCTAACCTCTCCTCTATCATTGCCACTAGGTTTTTCATATCATGATTAACCTCAAATGCTTTTTCTGATCTTCTATCTAGTTCACCTTTAGACCTCAGACTAAATTCATACTGAAGGGCCTTTTCACCTAGACCCATGTAAAAATTTCTGGCAACATCCTGATCAGAAAACCTATGGTGGGGACATTTATACAAAATCTCATTGTACCTCTCTCACACATCATGAAATTGTTCTCCTGGCAACTGCCTGAATCGCTTAATCACATCTTGGGCTTCTGAAGTATTTCCTATCGGAAAATGTTTCTCTAAGAATTCTTTCTTAAGTGATCCTAGTCAAGTTTAGTTATTTGAGTTAATTTAATATACAATCTTTTTGCTTTGTCTTTTAAAAACCATGGGAATAGACGCACTCTTAGATCATTTTTAGTTAAACCATCATACCTAACAGTTGATGCAACCTCTAAGAATTCATTGACATGTTGATACGGATCTTCTATCATGATACCAGAGAATTTTGGGAGCATGTTGATCACACTCGTCTTGATCTCGAAAAGCTTTGCACCCTCCTCTTCTGGAAATTCAGCATAGGATTCATACCCGTACGGTGCGTAGAATCCCTTTAATGAGCTGTCTTGTCTTCTTCATGGATTGACTCTCTCGTCACCCATCTCGACCTTTTATGTCTGACGATACTCTTCAATAGATTTGTGTAAACGCCTTAGAGTTTTTTCTATCTCCGGGTCGTATACTATTAACACATAATTTGAATTTGAACGCGTCGATATATCGTACATACACTAAAATTTTATTTTATTTTTTTCAAAATATTATTTTTCTTCCCCTTTTAATAAATAAAGTAAATTAACTAAACTACTTCTAAACTTATCTAAACTATGAACAAAAAGCAAAGGTAAAAATTAAATGCAAAACCAAGCACAATTGAAACTCATAAAGTGTCCAGACGCAACTTCAACAACTTTGTATTTCTCTTTCACGCTATTCAATTGTACCTGAAAATCACACAAAAATTTTAATTTTAGCTTTAATCTATAATAACGCAATGCAAATAAACTACTAAAGCTATTGAACAATGCCAAGTCCCCGGTAACGGTGCCAAAAACTTGGTGGGCGTCAGGTGTGTGCAAAATCTGTGGTTAAAAATAACACCTTAACGACACTTTAGGTTTTACCCTTCTGCAAGTGCACAAATCAATTGTATATAGTTTTGCTTGAGTAGGGAAATATCGATCCCACAGAGACGAGGATTGTTCACTTTAAAAATCTAAAAACACTTAATTATAGTTTTACAAAAAGAGTTGATTTTTGTGAATTATCTAATATTACTTAACTTAATCTAAACAACAAAGTATATTTGTTTGTGATTCAGAGGGAGAGAAAACTAGGGTTTTGTCACTACACCACTAACCGCATAACATAGTCCAAATTCAATTTCAATTGTATGACGGCGATCCATTGTCTGTGAATCAGGTCGCACCGCCCCAGCAGTTTGACCCCAAAAGGATTACTCTTAACTGCATCGCGATAACTCATCTCAAGACTAAACTGATTAGTGCATGCCTACTACTAATAGAAAGTGTCACACTCCAAATTTCCTAGGACTCCAAAACCTGAGCCTAAGAGCTAAGGTAGTAAATGTGGAAGAAATAAAAATGAAATAAAATACCTTTTAAGTCATCAAATACCCGTACAAGGGTAAAATAGACATAAAACATCTCAAAGATGCTAAATAGATCACATGGGATCGAAAAGAAGGTAAACCGAAACAATCGATACCTTAACCGAAACGTTGGAACACCCTATGTTCAACCAAGGGTAAAATGGTTATTTCAAGGATAAAATAGTAACTACAAATACAAAGTTTGGACCTAGCACAAGCTATAGGAACAAACGGAACCAATATCCAAGGTGTAACTTTGGAACACCCTATGTTCAACCAAGGGTAAAATGGTCATTATTCTCAAAATGAAAATACAACATGCAATTTACAATTTTATATCATATACAACATGTAGGTCATGCTAAAACATATAAACACATTAATCACATAAACACTTAATTGTTTAAATAGAATTTTTAATTAACACGTAAAAATACCGGATGTTACAACCTCCACATCTTAGGAGATTCCGTCCTCGAAATCACGATGTACCTATAGTAGAAAACAAGTAAGGGTATTTTTCCCGAACTTCCCGCTCACGCTCCCAAGTCGCCTCCTTGACTCCACAATGGTGCCATAAGACCTTCACTAAAGGAATAATTTTGCCTCGCAAAACTTGCTCTCGAGCATCCAAGATCATCACAGGCTATTCCTCGTAGGACACGTCCTCGACAACATCGACATCAACCCAACTCAATACATGAGAAAGATCCAGCTCGTACTTGTGAAGTATAGAGACATGAAAAACATTATGAATCCTCGACAAATCCGGTGGCAACGCTAAATGATACACCACCTCACCGACACGGTCAAGAATCTCGAAAGGTCCAATAAAATGTGGAGAAAGCTTTCCACTCTTCCCGAATTAGATCAAGCCCTTCTGAGGTGAGACCTTTAGAAACACATGATCTCCAACCTCAAAGAATAAGGGACGCGTACACCAATCCGCATAGCTCTTTTGTCGGCTCTGTGCCGTAACCAAATGCTGTCGAGCAATCCTAATCTTCTCAGTTGCCTCATGAACCATATCAGGTCCCAAAAGCGCAACATCACCTACCTCGGCCCAACAAGTCAGTGAACAACACGGTCTACCGTACAATGCCTCAAAAGGTGCCATCTGAATATTGGACTGATAACTGTTGTTGAATGCGAATTCCGTCAAATGAAGATAATCCTCCCAACTACCTCTAAAATCAATAGCACAAGCACGAAACATGTCCTTAAGGATCTAAATGGTATGCTTTGACTGATCATCCATTTGAGGATGGAAAGTGGTACTAAACCGTAACTGCGTATCCAAGACTTTCTGAAAAGCCTCCCAAAACCATGACGTGAATCGTGGATCTCGATCCAAAACAATAGTCATTGGAACCCTGTGAAGCTTGACGATCTCCTTCACGTACAGTCTACTAAGAACCTCTAAATTATCCGTCTCACGGATAGGTAAAAATGTGCAGTCTTCGTCAATTGATCAACGATCACCCACATTGCATCCTTCTGATTCTTCATCTTTGGTAACCCTATCACGAAGTCCATGCAAATATGCTCCCATTTCTACTCAGGAATTGGTAACGGATTCAACAACCCAGCAGGTCCTCGGTGCTCAACCTTAACCTGCTGACAAGTAAGACATCGGCTCACAAAATCCGCAACTAATTTCTTCATTCCTTGCCACCAATAATGATGCCAAAGATTATGATACAGCTTCGTGCCACCCGGGTGAACTGCAAGTCTCGAATAATGAAACTCTCGCAACGCCTCTTCATGGTAACTCTGCGGTACATAGAGTAAACCCCTAAAACGATAACCTCTATCGAAGTGAAAAACCTAGTCATCCACGACCTCACCACTAGCAATACGAATACGAACCAAAGTAATGTTGTCATCCTGTCCCTGAGCCTCAATCACAAGACTCACAAGTGAAGGCCATGCCACCATGCTAAATAAAGTCACTAGTGACTCCCCACTATCACGGAACTGAAGACCCCACTCTGTGATGTCCTCCATCATTCGCCACTCACAAATAAAGATGCTAGCTAAGGATGCATGTGACTTGCAACTCAACACATCCGCCACCACATTAGCCTTCCCAGGGTGATACTAGAGTGTAAAGTTGTAGTCCTCCATGTACTCAACCTATCAACGCTACCGCAAATTTAAGTCCCGCTGCGTAAAGATATACTGCAAACTCTTGTAATATGAGAGAACCTCAAATCTTTCAACGTATAAGTAGTGCCGCCATCCCTTAAGTGCAAAAAGAACCGTTGCAAGCTCTAAGTCATGCGTAGGATAATTCCGCTCATGAGTCTTCAACTTTTGAGACCCATAAGCCACAACTCTCTTGGACTGCATGAGTACACATTCTAGTCCCTCATGAGAATCTTCACAATAAATCATTTACCCGACGTCGTGCTCGGGAATAGTCAACACCGGAGCCGTAGTCAAACGTGTCTTCAACTCAATGAATGCCTCTCCACACTTATCATCCCACACAAACTTGATACCCTTTCGCGTTAGGCGAGTCATAGGAACCGCCAAATGAGAAAAGTCCTTCATAAATTGCCGATAGTAACCCGCTAAGCCAAGGAAACTGCGAACCTCAAAAATGTTACACGGCCTCTTCCAACTCTTCACCGCCTCTATTTTTGAAGGGTCAACTGAAATGCCCCCTCTGGAAACAACATGCCCCAAAAATCTAACTTCTTGAAGCCAAAACTCACATTTACTATACTTATCATACAATCGGTGCTCTCTTAGGATTTGAAGAACGGTCCTAAGATGAACCTCGTGCTCACTTTCCATAGTAGAGTAAACTAGAATGTCATCAATGAACACTACTAAAAATCTATCCAAGAACTCATGGAAGATACGATTCATGAGACCCAGGAATGCCGCCAGTGCATTAGTCACAACGAAAGGCATCACAAGAAACTAAAAGTGCCCATAATGAGTGCGAAACGCAGTCTTCGGAATATCAATATCCCTAACTCGTAACTGATGATAACCGGACCTCAAGTCAAGCTTGGAAAAGAACTTAAATCCGAGGCAATGGATATTTGTTCTTGATCGTCACCCGATTCAACCTACGATAATCGATAACCGTAGTGAACCATCTTTTTTCTTAGCGAAAAGTACTGGAGCACCCCAATCGAAAACACTAGGCCAAATAAAACCTTTCGCCTTGAGATCGTCAATTTGCTCCTTCAATTCTTTTAACTCTGACGGTGCCATGGAAATTGCATCGGTACCCGGTATAAGATCAATAGCAAACTCCTCCTCACGAATTGGAAGCAAAGAAGTCAAGTCATCGGGAAAAACATCCCAATACTCGCCCATGACATAAGGTACCTCGACATGACCATGAACCTCATCATCAGACAATAGACTTGCTAAAATAAAATCGGACACATCACGGCCCCATATACAATAGGAAGAAGTAGAGGAGTCGTTGCGATCACCAAAGAAGTGAAAATGCTCGCCCTTAGTCATGCACACAGACACCCGATCTCTAAAGCAGTCAATCTGTGCATGAAAGGTAGATAACCAATCCATGCCCAAGATGACATGAAAGCTCGTCATGCTTAGAAGAATGTAGTCAAACCTTAACAATCATCCGGCAATTATAATATCATACTTACGACACACTTTAGATAAATACGCAGTACCCCCAATCGGCGTGTCTACCCACAAAGGTACCCCAAGACATAAAACGGGTATACCCAAAGTAGAGGCATAAGAAGAAGCAATAAAAGATTGCGAAGCTCCAGAATCAATAAGAACATGCGCCCAACAACCGTAAACAACAGGAAATGTACCTATCATGATAGAAGATCCTACTACAGTGTCTACTGCTGTGACTGCATAAGTACGGCCCTGAGTACGTGGAAGTTGCTGAATAGTCGATGTAGATGTCCTAGCCTGAGAACCCAGAGCTGATGGTGCTGGCTGCTGTGGTGCTCTATACCCAAACTGACCTGCTGGCTGTGTGGCCCTAGACTGCTGCCCAATCCTACTCATAGAAGTGCCACTACTCTGTCCCTACTAACAGTTCCTGGCAATATGGCCCTGCTGCCAACATTGAAAATAGGCCTTGATACGCGTTAAACCACTACTCTGGCCCTACTGAAGATGGGGACACTTAGGCCTTCTGTGTCTTGACTGACGACAATGATAACAAACAATGTCTCGACGAGTAGAACCCGAAGATGCTCTAGAAAAAGGTGCAGATTGTCCCTGCTGCTACTGCTGCTGTACAGCTAGAGCTGAAGTACCTTCATGCTGCCTCTTCTTATTCCCAAAGCCTGAAAAATAAGAACCTCCGAAGCTCATATCTCTAGCCTCATGAGCTAGTAGACCGTCTCTTGCATCCTTCTCAGTAAGTAATGCCTTTATAACAACCTCTCGATATGTCGGCATAGTAAGCACTGAAATCTTTGACTTAAGATTGCCCCTCAAGCCCCTCACAAAATGTCAGCCTTTAACCTCATCATCCACCACCATCTCTGGTGCGAATCGAGATAAGCTAGTATACAGAAGCTCATACTCGGTCACTGATAATTTACCATAAAGCAATTCATTGAACTGGTCTCTCATGCACATCCTAGCAAGATGTGGAAAGAACCGATCCAAGAAAAGTGTGCGAAAATCCAACCATGTGATAGTCCGTATGTCCCTCGTGTTGATGATAGACTTCCACCAACCCTTTGCATCTCCCGTAAATTGAAATGATGCAATCATGACCCGTATGTCATCATCAACCACCTTAATAATATCAAACCCATTGGTTATTTGCTCTAACCAATCATCGGCTACAAGCGGATCCGGACCGCCCACAAAGGTAGGTATGCCTAAACCTACGAAATCCCAGAGAGCTTTTTGAGCACGCGAGCCCTTGTCCTCAACATGTTGTTTATGAGGAACATGTGCCATAGTTTCCGCTAAATCACACACAAACTTCTCATCCATGAAAGGTGCAGCTGGTACACGCTCCCCTACATCCGGATGTACTGCCACATGCTCGTCCACAACCAGAGGTACATGATCCGGAGCATCACCCACTCTAATGACACGCGATCGACCTCTACGTGGAGGCATGCTCTCTACATGACAAATACTAAATATGTAAGGCACAAGTACAATCATAGTACACCAAACAAAACCACAAAGCCATGCCGACACACGCATAAGCAACGACGTACAAGAGACGAGAACTAATACGTAAACACGTAACATAAAAGAAAAGAAGAAGCATAAAACAGTAACGACCCTCGCCCATCATCCCGTAGAGAAAGAGCATGCTCTGATACCAAGTTGTCACACCCCAAATTTCCTAGGACTCTAAAACCCGAGCCTAAGAGCTAAGGGAGTGAATGCGAAACAAATAAAAATGAAATAAAATCCATTTAAGTCATCAAATACCCGTACAAGGGTAAAATAGACATAAAACATCTCAAAGATCCTAAATAGATCACAAGGGATAAAAAAGAAGGTAAACCAAAACAATAGATACCTTTACCGAAACGTTGGAACACCCTATGTTCAACCAAGGGTAAAATGATCATTTCAAGGATAAAATAGTAACTGCAAATAAAAATTTTGGACCTTGCATAAGCCATAGGAACAAACGGAACCAATATCCAAGGTGTGAGGTGGAAACTACAACATTTTGAAAATCGGCATTTCTACGTTTAAGGTCCAAATTCTACCGTTAACTTCAATCGACCATTTCTCACTCAAACATGACTCAAATGAACACCTCCATCCGACACGCGTAGGTTGAGATATGACCGAAATACTAAACAGTGGTCAAAAAGTGCGCGAGTTGTAGTCGACTACAAGAAACCTTAAGTCGACTGTAAGGAGGCCTTTAGTCGACTGAATGGAAGTGTCAGTCGACTAAACAAGGTCGAAGCCAAGGAAAAATGGTCCAAAAATGGAATTTTGAGGTCTTAGTCGACTACCTAAAGCTCTAGTCGACCACAAGGGTTTGAAAAAGTAAAAAAATGACTCTAAACCACCTTGAACTCTTATGGAACATGGGGAATAGCTTCAAAACTATTAGGGAACTTTTAGGATGCTAATAATATTCCCGAAACTCAAAACTAGAGGAAAACAATTATTTTTGTCAAAATTTCTTACTTGAATTTCTGTAAAAGATATCCGTCTTGCCCCCGGTCTCTGTTTTTCGAAGACCAGCGAATTTAAAATCTCAAATTCCTTTCAAACAAATTCAAATCATTTCAAAACACAAATTTTTAGTCGGGCTTACAGGGGTAGGTGAAAATAGGTTTTTCCATCCAAAACGAAAATGGTTGATTTGAAAAGCTAGAAAAAATGTCGTTTTTGGTCAAACACCTAATAATCACATTTCATGGCAAATAATCCATTTCACACTCACAACTCCGAATAAAAGGATTCAATATTGTCATTATAGCGCTCTAAGGCGAAACATGTTATAGATTGTTCCAATTACATATTTCCATAATCCGGCACTAAAGTGCCCCAAAAGAATATAATCCCCGCGCATAGTGCTCCAAGTAGAGGAAGCATCATCACGTCAATCTCGGTAGTCCGAGTGGTTCAACCCAACCAAGGTTCATACCACTAACCTTAGGTCGGACTCTTGTTCCACATGGCTCTCACGCCAATCTGGAACCCCCTCGAACCCAATAAATAATTCCCCCAACATGCTCACATCATAAATATTCACAATTATAGCATGCTTCAGTATCAATATCATAATCACACATATATGATATTTCAAGTGCAATATGACTCAACACCCCTCATATTACACATTTTGCCCCAATATAGGTTAACGAATACGCACCCTACTCATTCACAATGAGAAAAAGAGTACCGCAGCGATTCTTCCCAAGTGATTTTGACACTTCTCACTTTCAACAAGGAAGGCGGTTGCACGAGAGCCCTGCTTGCAACTCCCATGCCATAAAGATCCGAGATTGGCATTTTCCACCGCGATAGGGAAGCAACCAACCCTATATCCCCATTATCTGGCTTATTAGTCCGTAGGTGGGAGTCACCCTTTCCTAGCCAGTTGTTGCGACGATTCGACACAAGACTACACACACATGTTTACACATCCCGTATAAACCAACACCCATGTTTTTACACTACATGGTGTAACCAATATGCATAAGGGTTCTCATTCACAACCATATGCCATCACAATACATGTTTGTTTCTTTATGCAACATATTGTACTCAATCTATAACAATGCTTACAATTCACATTTATAAGCCATAAAACACAATAAGCATTTATATAACAAGTTCATGCTTTCAAGACCCTAAATCATCATCTAATTTATAAAGACCAACTCGCATATAAATATATATATATATATATACAACATATATACACATAGACAAACACACCCTACGTTTCAACGTAGGGTTTTGAGTTTTATAACCACCATTGTGTAGAAAATCACAGATTAAGCATTCGAGTTCTAGCCCATAGTGAATAATTATGGTTGTGTAAGATAAATATATTTGAAAAGTCTAAGACAAGAATCAATTCAAATATATAAACTTGTATCACAAATAAAAATGGTATCTCTTCTAACATAATCATCATAGTATAGTCAGAGTTTCCCCTCTCTACAATTGAATATAAAATAAGAACTACATTACTTGGCTAGGGTTTTGTGAGAAAACCCTAGATACCAAATTAGTTGATCATGGCGGAGAGAGACTGCAATGTTGGTGTAGAAAAGCTCTCCATGGCCTTCTTCTCCGGATCTCTAGGTCTTTAATGGTGATTTTGTTCAATGGAAGAGAACTCTATGAATGAACGTATATCTCCAAAACAGAACTAAAAATAACCCTAAAAGCATCCTAAAAGCATAACCCTAATCCTCTCATATTTATAAACAAGTGAGGGAAACCCTAATGGTTGCCCTTTTCTGTAATTTCATAGTACATTAATAATCTCATAAAATAAGATGTAAATATGTGTATAAGCTTGTACGTATAGGTCTGGAATCACCGATCACTTGAAATATTGAAGTAGGGACAATAATGAAATTGTTTGAAAGAACTCCGAAAGAACTTCAGCATGTCGAGGGATCACGTGACCAACATGTGGGACCTACGCTCCTACGCTTGGGCGTAGGTCTCAAGCATAGGGTCCAAAACCACAATATAGCTCAGGAGCAAAGGTTGAGTCCAATTTGCCCATTTTCTTTCTAGTGACGTAGGGTTTAATGAATTTTTATTGTAAAAACCCGTCTTTTCATATTTGAGCTAGACTGGCTGCCTTTGACTCCCGATGCTTTTTGGTGAAGTAATAATGTCTAAAAATGACATATTTGCCCTTCCGACGAGATAATGAAGTCGTGAGATGACCATTTTGGCCTCCGATAGCTCTTCTTTGCTCTGGCACACCTCTTGATCCTTTCTCGAGATCGAAATGAACACGAACTCAGTTAACTCACCGAGATTAGCTCTGTTTATTCTTTAAGCTCCTGGAACATGCTTACACCCATAAACGAGATAAATATACCAAGTAATGGAATGTAAAGACAGAAGACACTCAAGATACGGGTGAAAAATGACCAATATTGAGCACCTATCAAATACAATGAGTTCTGATAACTGACGGTGGAAGTCATTTTGACAACCAGTTTCTTTCCGCGCTTTATGAAAAGTACGGTGTCACTCATAGAATTGGTACGCCATATCACCCCCAATCACAAGGTCAAGTGGAGGTTTCTAATAGAGAGATTAAAAATATTTTGGAAAAAATTGTGCGTCCGGATTTGAAGGATTGGCCTCAAAGGCTAAATGATGGACTTTGGGCGTATAGAACTACGTTTAAAACACTAATTGGTATGTCGCCATATCGTCTTGTGTATAGTAAAGTGTGCTATGTCCCTGTAGAGTTGGAACACAGAGCATATTGGGCTTTCTTTCAATTGCAAGAGCTTGAGGAGTTGAGAAATGATGCATATGAAAATTCTCGGATTTATTAGGCTCGAACAAAAACATTTCATGATAAACATATTAGAAAGAAATTTTTTGAGCCCGGCCAAAAAGTCTGGTTGTTTAATTCGAGACACAACCTATTTCCTAGCAAGCTCCAATCAAGATGGGATGGGCCATACAAGATTACAAAGGTTTTCTCCCATGGATCAGTGGAGCTCGATGATCCTGACATTAATAAGAAGTTTGTAGTGAATGGACAGAGATTGAAGCATTATATAGAGGTTCGACCAGTTGAGTATGTAGTGGAAACAATCAATCTAACTGAACCACCACCCGAGCTGGATGAGATTGATCCAGAGTATTGAGAAGCGACAATGTTGTACCAACGATATTAAAAATTGGTACTAGGTAAAGAAGAGTAGCTTTGAAGTATAGTTTGTATCTGTAGGTGGTAATTTAGTTATTTCGGCATTTAAGATCGACTCCGTAAAATCGACTCGCGAGGCCATCATCATTTAAGTATGGAGTGTCAATGAAGCCTAGGAAGCATTTAAGAAGTGTGGAATTTTTTGGACGAGATGAGGGAAAAAGAGAGGTTTGATTCTACCGTTTACCCATCCAATTCCTCATCATTCTTAGCCAGCGGATCATCGAATTAGTTTGTGATTTGTCCGGATTCACGTGAAGAACTCAAAAAGTCTCCGGAACTCAATTTTTGGAGAATTATCATTTCTTTCAATTCGGTGAGTTTTGTTCCATTATTTTGATTTCATATGACTTATTTAACTATTCTAAACTAGTATTGATGAACAAATCCGATTAAAATCGTGTTTTGATCCGTTTTCTAAAAAATTGAGTTTTTCGACTTCGCAAGCGGATTAAATATCGAATTTTTGGGACGACGGCTTGTTTAATCGTCATATTAGATTAATTTAGATATAGTTTTATTTTGATTCAGTGTCCGGTCCATTATCACTTATTTTTTTGACAATTCCCTATTGTAGGTATGACACGGACCAATGTGTCAGCGAGACTGGTGGCTCAGGCTACAGTTGCGGCTGATACACCGGTGCGACAGAGGTCAAGATCATCATCTCATGCATCATCTCTGATTCAACGTTGGATTACACGCGCTAGGAGACCACAGTTTGTAGACTCGGCATCCTGGTATGTTGAGGCAGAGGTGCTAGAGAGTTCCACATAGGGATGCGACATCTTATTACCACATGGTCTCTTAATAGTTGAGCCAGTTGCTCCCCGGGCACCATCACCGCCACTTATATTGATGGAGCAGGCTGAGGAGATGGAGCAGGAGGAGGATGTTGTGCAGGGCAATGATCGAGCAGATGAGAGGGTACCGGAGCCACCTATGGAGGGTGACCCTGGAGTTTTGACTACGTATTTACCTATGCCCCGGATAACATCGGTAGAGGATTTACTAGACCGGGTGATCCGGAAGGGGTATCAGCAGGAACGGACATACTTATTATAGATACTCGAGGATTTATAGCTAGTACCTGCCTGGAGGATCGGCCTATTAAGGGCTCGATGTTTACTTTCTATTCTTGCCCCGGCTACCCCTCATATTTGCGAGGATATGATCTAGGAGTTTCGGCTATATATGCACCATTTTATTAAGGGGTTCAGACTACGAACAATGGTCCGAGGTACAGAGATCGAGATTACTCCCTAGGCTATTGCTGAGGTATGGGGTATTCAGGATAAGTGTCCACTCGTGCTAGTTGTTGTGTTTCCACCTATTCTTGATATACTCCCATATATTTCTGAGTTGGTTACACTTCAAACTACTAGGTAGTGGGTCGATGATCATTGAAACTGCACGAAGAAGGCGAACTATCATCCTATTCTATAGTTCTGGGATGTGATAGTTCGATCTCAGATTCTTCCGCACAACCACGTGACCATATGTTATGCGCTATTTTTGGCCCTTCATTACGCATTCGAGTTTGGGCAGTGGAATTCTATCCCACGTATTTTGTGGGAGGGCCTATATACACATTATATTCATCTGTGCAAGTTGGTCAGCATTTGTTTCAGATTCTATTCCCGTGTTTGGTAATGAAGCTCCTATATACACATTATGATGGATGCCGGGATCGAGATGGATGCGGGTGAGTAGAACAAATATAGAGATGGTACTCTGTATGCTAGAGGGATGTGGACTGGTGTTTGGACCTGGTTGCATGCAAATGATATTATGCGATGTTGACCAGTGTTCAGGCATATTACCAGGTGCATAGGCCCAAGAGCAGGCTGATGATGCTGGTCAGGCTGATCCAGGTATGGCTCAGGAGGCTGAGGCTGCTAATGATGCGGAGATGCCACAAATACCAGCTGTTGAGGAGGAGGTTGTGTTGCCAGAGGTACGCTTAAAGCATAGGCTACAGCGAGGTGAGTTTTGAAATTATACAAATTTGACCCGTTTGTGGGGTGTTTTGGCCTAGTTTGTATCTATACTTGTATTAGAATTTATTTAAGTTATTTTTGGGATCTTTAGTAGATTTGATTTTAGAGTAATCCTAATATGATAAGGACACGGAATGCAAATACAAGTTGGAGTTGGATTAGGTATTGCTTCCCCTTTCTTAGTGAGATAAGGGTTTTAAATCCTTTTTCTCTTCTGATTCTACTACATCCATCTATAAATACATCCATAGAGTAGACACAATTCACAATTCTCAATTCTCAAGGAATGAACATTAGATTAGTTATTCTTCTTCTATTGTTTTTCTCTTTTGTCTATCTTAATGGGGGTAAGTATGGATAATGCTAATGAAGATTATTCTGACCCGAAGGAATTCATAGAAGGTATGGAACCATATGTGGATATGAAGAGCACGAATGAAGGAGCTACGAGTCGAAATGGAAGTCGAACTACACCAAAATTGTTTTTGTAATGTAGGATGTAATTTGAAGAGATATTTCATCCAGAGAGGATGAATCAAGTATTAGTTATGCCCGGAAGGAAAATACTTAGAGAATAAGGATTGCAAATTTTAGAAAAACCAATGGGTGAAAGGGTGTATCCGGGCTTGGTCCAAACATTCTATGAAAATATGACAATTTTGGGACCTCTAGGATTTGAGGTTAAGAAGGCCAAAGTGAGTCATTGGAGTGCTCATATGGTGATTGGAAGAAGAAATATTGCCGATGCGTGGAATATACCAATCAGTACTCCGGCAAACTTACATGGAATATTGAAGGAACATCCTCAAGTATTGCCACTTACGGATCAGGAGATGGTTTGTGAATTGTGTGCAGTATCAGATCTATGAGATAAAAAATGTGATAATTGGTGGTTGAAGTCGGATTTGCTTTATTTGGATTGTGTTGTTTCGGCTTAACTTTGGCTCAATAATCGGACTAGTGCAATGGATCACACTATGCTTAGAACTTTGTATGCCCTAACTCATAGGTATGAAGTGTGTGTTCCAACATTGATTATGGCTGAGATGTCTATTGCTCGAGCAATTATGAGTAGAGAATGGGCAGGTGCCGATAAATTTGAACATTATCTTCTATACCCGTTTTTATTATCGAAGATCATTGTTAGCAGTTAGGTGTTAGGATAGAAGAGTTGGATGAGATACGGTGGAAAATTATGAAGAAATATCCGTAGGAAGATTTGGAAAAGTTGAAAAGCACTGCAGACTGCCGAATATGGTTGAAATGGGTCGTGCCAAGTGATGAAGAAGAGGAGGAAGGTTAGGGTTTAGATTTAGGTTTAGGATTTTTACTTATGTTTTATTTTGTTTTAGAGACGGTAGACCCTTAAGGCCACGTCTAAGTTTATTTTATCTTATTTCAAGATTGTAGGCCCTTAAAGCCAAATCAGTTTTTTTTATGTTATTATTATTTTTGTTCTCAAAAAAATAAAAATCTTTGAATCATTGATTCCTTCAAAATATTGTGTGAATTTCTGGATATTTTTTAAATTTCTTTTTCCCTTGCTATGTTTGGGTAGTTGTGCTTTGTTGATGATATCTACAAGTAATCCAAATTATGTTTGGGGAGAGGATTCGTGTTTTGCTTTGGATCCACAATTAAGCTTCATGGGTAATTGTATCTGTTCTCCTATATTATTTTTAACCATGAGGACATGGTCTGATTTAAGTTTGGGGATAAGGGTATAGAATTACAAGGAATGAAAATTTTTGAGAATTTCTTTTTTTTTTTCAAATTTTAAACATTTTGGAGCAGTTCTTTTTATTTTCATGCATGAATGTTTTGCATTACAGTTTGATTAAGTTTGTGTATATGATGTATGAGTAGTATGTGATGTGATATTCCCATTCATGAGAGTAATGATTAGATCAAGTTAGTGCAGTGATGTGGTTATATATGAGTGAGTGAATGAGTGAAATTGAAATTAAAAAGGACTACTTTAACCTATAAGCACAAACACACATTCACTATGAGAAATTGGTTGATTTTTTATTATGTAGTTGATAAATAATTTTGCCACAATAAAAGGGGAGATGGGGAGTTGTTATGGTTGAACTGGAAAAATTGAAAAGCAATTTAGAAAAAAAATAAAAAAATGCAGTTCTTCGATCTGAGTAACCGGACCTTGGTATCACTAATATCACTATTCGCGTTTAAAGGGGAGAGGATTGATGAGTATAAATCCCATGGAAGAACCTCGGGCCCAGTTGGTTAAGACTTGAAATCCTCGCTGGAAAGTCCGGAGCTTAGAAAGACAAAAGGTGATGAAAGATGGAAAGATGGAAGGATATGTTTTTATTAAAAATGGCAAATTTTGATCAATGAAGTAGAAGAAGAGAAACTAAAATATCATAGTTGAGTGTTCACAAAATCACGAAAGGTTGTCTTAATTTTAAATAAAAAGTAGCGAAATCATTCACTTTAGTGGGAGCCATTCATAACACGAAGCTTGATATAATTGTTATTCGGTAGTAAGTGGGAGTATTTGTATCCATGTTGTCTTTTGCATTGTATCATGACTTCATTGAATTTGTGTGTAAACTCATGACTGCGTGATTATAAAAAACTGAGATGTTTGTAGGTACCATCACTGGAAACCTTCACGAGACTTCACTCGTCCACTAGGGGTAATCTAGGGGTTTAAAAGGCTTGTTACACGTGCTAAGTGTAATCGTTGACCCTCATGAAAGTAAGGGATTAGGTTAGTTTTTTTAGAATAGTTAGAGTAGTTAGATTAAAAAGATCATCACAAGAAAAGTTTTCTGAGTTTATTGCTAAGGGACTAGCAATATGTAAGTTTGGGGGTGTGATAGGTGTAAAATATTAGTCATTTTGACCCCTTAACTGACTATTATTACGTTCTTTTATTCCATTATTTGGTATTTTTATTGTGTTTGTGTGTTAAGATATGTTTCAGGAGCTTAATGAAGAAATGGAGCTAACTTCGGTGAATTAATTGAAGAGTATGATCTTTCTATCCAAGAGGAGAGTCAAAGAGGCAGTTCGAGACAAAAATGGCTCCCTGAGGGCAAAAATGGCATTTTTCAGAAGCCGTCATCTTTAGCAAAAAGTATTATGGGTTTGAGACGGACGTTTTGGTGCATTTATGGATAAAAGTGATTTTCCACCAAATACCTACGCTTTTGCCTCTGCTTCCAGTTTCAAAAAGTGGTTGGAAATCACATTTCTATGCTTGGACCTATGCGTAGAGGTACCCTTGGGATCACGCTTGAAGCGTAGGCCAGCTATGCTTAAAGCGTAGATGCGACAACGTTTTGGTGATTTTTCGTGGATTTTTCCTATTTCACCCACGGCTTAATTGGAAGACGTGCATGTGACTCCAGACCTCTGTATATATGTATATACACTAATATAAATGAGAAGTTAGGGTTTGCATGAGTTTTAGGGTGAAAAGACTGAAAAGGGCCTCTCTATGCTTTTGCCTATATATACAAGACCATACATCAAAGTTAGGTATGTTGAGTTGGAGAGTTCAGACGTAAGTTTTTGGAGGTTGTTCATTCATTCATATTTGATGCTGTTGAGAGCCATATTCAAACCTAGAGATCCGAAGAAGAAGACTATGGAGAACGTTTCTACATCAATGATGCAGTAACTATCTTCCATGGCCAACTAACTCGATATCTAGGGTTTTCTAGCAAAACCCTAGCTAAGTAATGTAGTTTTTTTTATTGTTTTTAATTATAAAGAAGGAAAACTGTTGACCATACTATGAGGATTGTAGTAGTTAAGAGACCGTACTAATTTTTAATATAAAAATATATGTTTATTCTAAATTCTTGTATTAGATAGAATGAATATATAGTTTTGCATAAATATGATTTTTCACTATGGGCAGGAACTCGGATGCTTAATCATGGTTTTCTACCCAATAGAGGTAATGAAACTTGAAATTCTAGGTTGACACATGTCATGCCTTGGTGATTTAATATAGACATGCTTTAGTTTATTTTCATGCATTAGGAGTAGATTAGAGTAGCATAATTGGCATGTACTAGTTAGGCAGTCATGAGATGGGTTGTTGCAATCCGGTTGATGGTACTCCTTTTGGAGCTATTTACGGTACGACATGATTCACAGTTATTGACCCCCCTTGTACAATTGATACAGTGAGGAACTATATTATGCGATTAGTGGTGGAGTGATGAAAACCCTAGTTTTCTCTCTCATATGAATCACAACCAATTTAATTTGCTTTCTAGATAATTGTTAGTTAAAATAGAGAATTTGGTCTTTGACCACCCAAATAAACCATATTTCAGAAAATATAATTCAATGTTTTTGAACTATTAAAGTAAACAATCGTAGTCTCTGTGGGATCGATATCCCTTACTCAAGCCATTTGTTATTCTACAATTGATACGTACGCTTGCGTATGGTAAAACCTAGAGTCGTTAAGGTGTTGTTTTTAACCACATATTCTTATACACCTGACGTCGCATCAAGTTTTTCGTGCTACTGCCGGAGACTAAGCATTGTTCAATAGCTTTAGTAGTTTATTTGCATTGTTTTATTGTAGCTGTAGCTAAAATTAAATTTTTGTGTGACTGAAAGATACTCTGAAGAGCATAAAAGGGAAAAACGGAGCTTCTGAAGTTGCGTCTGGAACTTTTGTGAGTTTAGTTACCTAGTTTTTCGCATATTAATTCTTGCTTTATTTTCTGTAATTTAAAAGTAGTAAATTTAGATAATATTTTATTTAAAAAAAAAAAGAATTAAAAAATAAATAAAAAGAGTTGTTTGAGTAGTGTATGACCGATAGACCGACCCGTTCTAATCCAAGCAATGTGTTAGTCGAGTACGATCCTGAGATCGAAAGGACTCTCCGTCACTTACGTTGATCTATTGAAGAGCGTCATCGTGAGCAAGAAGAAGCGATGATTGACCGAAGAGCCTACCAACAAAGGGCACCAGAGACATCATTGAAAGGATACTACGTACCCGATGCGTATGACTCCTATGCTAATTTTCCGGAGGAAGAAGGAGAGTAGCACTTCGAGATTAAGACAAGCATGATTAATATGCTTTCAAAATTTTCAGGCCTTAGGATAGAGGACCGATACTAGCATATTAATGATTTCCTATAGGTAGCCTCTACTGTTAGGACAAAAAATGGCTTGGGAATGAGATTATTCCCTTTGTCATTGAAAGAGAGAGCTAAACGATGGTACATCAAATTAGAAAAAGAAATTGAAATTGATTGGGAAGCCCTTAAGAGAGAATTCATAGAAAAGTATTATCCCATAGGGAAAACCTCAGAAGCACAAGATGTAATCAAAAGCTTCAGGTAGTTGCCTGGTGAACATTTTCATAATGCATGAGAAAGATGTAATGAAATTTTATATAAATGTCCCCATCATAGGTTTTCTGAACAAGATATTGCTAAAAATTTCTACATGGGACTTGGAGAGGCACATAATACTTTGATAGATGCGGCAACACAAGATCAGTTTATCTTGAAGCCAACTAAAGAACTTTTGGAGATATTTGATAATATTAGTGAAAACACAATTCAATATCAATCTGAGTTGAGGTATAGAGGTGGATAATAGGATGGGAGATCTAATAAATCTTATGTTGTAGAGCATGATGATATGAGAGATATCATGGCATTGTTTGGAGAGAAGTTAGAGAGAATTGAAATTTTTTTATAGCGAAGTCATTCCCCTCCTAGAAAGGCATTTGAAGTCAAAGCTGAGTATTCCCTAAATGAGTGTCATGAGATAATGGTTGCTAATGCCAACATGTCATGGAACTATTCCAATAATGCTCCTTTCACCAATTCATACACCTCTAATGTCAGAAATCACCCATTCCTGTCTTACAAATCTACCAATGTAGAGAATCCACCACTAAAGTTCCAACAAGGGCAATCATCCAATCAACAACTAAGATTCACAGACAGACATCAGTCATATAACCCACAACTAAGGTTCACTGAGAGACAACAACCATATGACCTACAACCAAGGTTCCAACAGAGTCAATAATCAGTCGACTCACAACCAACAATCATGGGTAAAAATTCTCAGTCCAATTACCAACCCAAAAAATCCAATAATTCCCAAGCTCTCTAATCATTCAATAATTCCAAAGATCTTCTGCCATTCAATAACAATCAAGTTGTACAACATATAATTACCAAACCCAGCCTCCAAGAAGCCAAACTCCTTCACTCAGTTTCCAGACTAATAGGTTAGAGCAAGTTATACTAGACATTCATAACAAACTAGGTCTTCATACCCAATAATTGGCACAACTACATATGTAGATGGGCCAAATGGCTAATGAGAGGAATGTAAGAGAACCAGGAAGATTGCCTAGTCAGCCAGTCACTAACCCAAGTCAACATCAAGCACTGGAGCTCGGATCATTTGTCAATGAACCTAATGAAACGGTTTAGGCAATCACGACTCTAAGAAGGGGTAAGAAAGTGGAGAGTCGAGTTGAGGCGGAGCATGAAGATAGGTTGCGGAGAATAAATGAGGAAGAACAAACATAAAGGAAGGAAGATGAGGAAGAACAGAGGAAGGAGGATGGAAGGAAAGAGGCTGAAAGAGTGTAAAATGACCAACCATCAACAGAAGATAATGTGGATCAGACATTACTTGAAGATCTAGACAGGGCATGTTATGAGAAGGTAACGTCATTTCCTCAGCATCTTAGAGAGCCGGCAAAGTACAGAAAGATGAAAGAATCTGATATGTTGGAAACATTCCGACAAATCAAGATACATTTACCTCTTTTGGATGTAATCACCCAAATACCGCCTTACGCTATGTTTTTCAAGGATCTTTACACCCAGAAGAAAAAGAGCAAACCGAAGAATCCAATAAAAATACTCTTGATTGAGCAAGTGAGTTCATTGCTTTTAAGTGATACTCCACTTAAGAGGAAAGATCCCGGTACTCCCACTATTTCATGTGTCATCAATGACCAGGAAATTGGTAGACCTCTTCTTGATCTATGTGAGAGTATTAACTTGTTTCCCTATTTAGTCTACTAATAGCTAGGGTTGGGTGAGCTCAGCCCCACTGAGGTTGTGCTATAATTCGCCAATCGATCAGTCAAATAGGCAAGAGGAGTACTTAAAGATGTCATTGTTCAAGTGGGCAAGTTCTATTTTTTTGGTTGATTTTGTAGTCCTGGATACAAAACTCGTCCCTGACTTGAAGAAGCACATTCCAGTAATAATAGGAAGACCATTCTTAGCTATGGCAAATGCATGCATCAAATGTAGAACCGGAGCCATGGATCTGACCTTTGGAAATATGAAGGTCAGGATGAATATGTTTGATGGAAGCCACCAATTACTTGAATCTGGGGAATGTTTCCAAATTAATGAGTGCGATGAACTGGATGATATCATAACAGATTTTTGAACTCAAATCCTGGAGAACGATGAGCTAGAGTTATTTATGACTAGAGAATGGCCAGATGAGGAGGTTGCTGATTGGGAGACATACTAGAAGCTGCAAAATGAAGAGCCGGATGTGATGGAGACTGCTTTATATACTCAACCATGGTGGGAGCGGTTTGGAACCGCTCTCAATAGTTTCAAATATTCCACCAATTCCCTCCTTAACTATCCCTCCTATTTTGGAACTTAAAGAACTGCCTAAAAAATTGAAATATGTTTTCTTAGGACCTGGTAAGACTCTTCCTACGATTATATCTTCAAAATTAACAGAAAAATAGGAATCAAGTCTAGTTGCGGTTCTAAGTGAGAACAAAGAGGCAATAGGATGGAGCATTGCTGATTTGAAAAACATAGACCCCTCAGTTTGCATGTTACATCTTGAGAAGGATGCAAAGCCATCAAGATAAATACAACGAAGGCTGAATCCAAATATGAAAGAGGTGGTGATGAAAGAAGTGGTGAAATTGCTAGATGCGGGTATCATTTACCCCATCTCTGATAACACATGGGTAAGTCCAACTCAGGTGGTGCTGAAGAAGTCGGGCATCATAGTGGTGCCAAACTCGAAAGGTGAGTTAATTCCACAATGCATGACCACAGGGTGGCGTGTGTGTATTGATTACAGAAAGCTCAATCTGAACACCAAGAAGGATCATTTTCCGTTACCATTCATTGATCAAATCCTGGAGAGGTAAGCCGGGCAGAGCTGCTACTGCTTTCTAGATGGGTATTCTGGCTACAATCAAGTGGCGGTTGATCTTATTGATAAGGAGAAAACCACTTTTTCTTGTCCAGATGGCACATTTTCTTATAGACGGATGCCATTTGGTTTATGTAATGCGCCAGCAACATTCAAACGGTGTATGATGTATATTTTCTCTGACACGGTAAAGAAATTTCTTGAAGTGTTCATGGATGACTTCTCAGTTTTTGGGAAAACCTTTGAAGACTGTTTAAACGTCTAGAGCTGGAACATAGAGCATATTGGGCTATTCAAAGACTCAATTTTGATATAAAGAAAGTTGGTGCGTAGCGGAAACTCCAACTTCAAGAGCTTGAGGATTTAAGAAATAATGCGTAGGAAAACTCTCGGATTTATAAGGCTTGAACAAAAGTGTTTCATTATAAACGTATTAGATAGAAAGTTTTTTAGCCCGACCAAAAGGTCTGGTTGTTTAATTTGAGACTCAAGCTGTTTCCTGGTAAGCTTCAATCGTGATAGGATGGGCCATACAAGATTAAGAAGGTTTTCCCCCATGGAGCCGTGGAACTTGATGATCCTGACATTGGAAAGAAGTTTGTCGTGAATGGACATAGATTAAAGCACTACATAGAGGTGCAACCAGCTGAGTCTGTGGTAGAAATGATCAAACTAACAGAACCACCGCCGGAGCTGGATAAGCTTGATACGGAGTATTGAGAGGTAGCAACATCGCACCAACGATGTTAAATATTCGTACTAGGTGAAGAAGAATAGCTTTTAAACCAAGTTTGTAATTATAGATAGTAATTTAGATATTTCAGTATTTACAATCAAGTTTGTAAAAATGAGTCGCAAGGCCATCATCATTTGAGTAGGAAGCGTAAATTGAGCCTAGGGAGCATTGAGAGTGGATGGGGTTGACGACGGAATTTGAAGACAAAGAGAAAAAAAAACATTTTGGGCCATGGGGACCTACGCTTCAAGCGTAGGTCCAGTTACGCTTCAAGCGTAGCTATGGGCCTGTTATAAAACAAACCCGTCAGGCATTTCCCCCCTCCTAATTTCATTCAAACTTCTCTCTCTCCCTCAATTCTCCATCATTCCTTACGAGGTTTGTTTATACCATTTATTCATCCAATTTCTCATCATTCCTCAACCCGTCAGGTGAGTTTTTTTCATTATTTTGATTTCATATGACTTATTTAACTATTCTAAACTAGTATTGACGAACAAGTCCGATCAAAATCGTGTTTTGATCCGTTTTCTAAAAGTTGAGTTTTTCGACTTCGAAAGCGGATTAAATATCGAATTGTTTTAGAACGATGACTTGTTTAATCGTCATAATGGATATATTTAGATACAGTTTGAGTTTGATTCGATGTCTGGTTCCTTATCACTTACTTTTTGAAAATTCCTTATTGTAGGCATGGCACAGACCAAAGTGTCGGCAAGACGAGTGGCTCAGGCTGCAGTTGCGACTGATCCATAGTGAGACAGAGGTCGAGATGATCATCTTCTGCACATCCCCCTATTCGCCACCAAAGTACATGTGCAGCGACACCACAGTATGTTGACTCGGCATCCTTATCCTTTTCATCTTTTGAGGCGGAGGTGTAAGAAATCTCTACACAGGGACACAAAATCATTTTGACACGTGGTCAACTAATTGTAGACCCAGTTGCTCCTCAGGCACAATCATTGCCACATGTGCCTGGGCGGCAGGCTGAGGAGATGGAGGAGGATACTGAGAGTGATAGTGTGAGGCAGGGAGATGATGCCGAGTAAGAGGATCATGCTGATTAGGGCAATAATCAAGCGGATGTGGGGGTACCAGAGCCTCTTATGGAGGGTGACCCCGAAGTTTTAACTACATTTTTACCTATGCCCCGGACAACATCAATAGAAGATTTATTAGACCGGGCGATCCGGAAGGGGTATCATCAGGAGCATACATACTTATTACAGATATTTGAGGGATTATACCATGTTCCCATCTGGATGATTGGCCAATTGAGGGCCCGACATTTATTACCTATTCTTGCCCCGGCTACTTCGCATATTGGCGAGGATATGATCTGGGAGTTCTGGTTGCATATGCGTCATTTCAGTAGGGGGATGAGACTACGGACAGTGGTCCAAGGTACTGGGATTGAGTTTACTTCCTAGACTATTGCTAAGACTTGGGGTATTTTGGATGAGTACCCACCCGAGCTAGTTACTGAGTTCTCACCTATGCCCGAGATGCTCCCATCTATTTCTGAGCTTGTTATACTTCAGACTGTAGGGTAGTGGGTTGACACCCATCGGAACTGCACGAAGAATGTGAACTATCATCTGATGCTCTGGTTTTGGGATCTGATAGTCTGATCCCAGATTCTGCAGCATAGCCATACTACCATGTGTTATGCGTCATTCCCGACCCTCCACTATGCTTTCGAGTTCAGGCGGTGGATTTCTATCCAACAGATTTTGTGGGAGGGCCTATATACACATTATATTGATCTGCGCAAGGAGACCAATGTTAGTTAGCGTCTATTCCGTATTCGATTCCCGTGCTTGGTGATGAATATCATGCTGGATGCCGGGATTGATATGGATGAAAGTGATCGGAATAGATTCAGAGAGGGTACCCCGTATGCTAGAGGGATGTGGACTAGTGTCTGGTCTCTGTTGCATGGAGATGCTATTATGAGGGAAAGACCAGGGTTTGGTATATTACCAGCCCCAACTACATAGGCCCAGGAGCAGGTTGATGATGCTGGTCAGGCTAATGTGGGTATGGCTTAGGATGCGGATGCTGCTGATGATGCTGAAATGCCACAGATGCCGGCTGTTGAGGAGGAAGTTGTGTTGCCAGAGGCACCTGCGGAAGGTACTGTTACTCCATCCCAGGCTCAGTTAGATGCTCTTATAGCACGGATGCAAGGGCTAGAGCAGACATTAGTAGAGGAGAGACAGGCTCAGCAGCAGGAGACAGTGCGCTGTCGGCAAGATTAAAGGCAGTTATTTCATAGGTTTGACTATATGAGTCAGCATATGGTGGTGCATATTCCACCCACACCACCGACCTCTAATGATGAGGCTTAGTATAGTTTTTGTTAGGTTTTTGTGTTATTTTTATTTCATTTTTTTTATATACATTGGAGATAAATTGTCGAGCGGATAGTTTTGTATAGGGCTTTATGTGACCACTTGGACGATTATTTTCTAAATGTTTTTGATATTTTCTTTTTTTATAAAATAGAAGTTATATGATCAATCGTATTAAGTTGGATATATCCCTAGATTATTATGCTTATTTTATATATGTTGGTAGTTTAAATTCTTTCAAAATTTTATATCGCACTATGCGGACATTTGTGCATTTAAGTTTGGGTGTCTATAAGTGTTGGATTGATCGGAAGAGTGTTATTTGAAAAAAAACAAAAAAAATAATTTTGTTTAGGCTAAAATTTGACCCGTTTGTGGGATGTTTAGGCCAACAAATTCTGAAGCGTAGGATATCAGAAGGTAATATTTTGAATTTTCAAATTTTGACCCATTTGTGGGATGTTTTGGCTTGCTTTGTATCTGTACCTGTATTAGAATTTGTTTAAGTTATTTTCAGGATTTTTTATTTTATAGATTTTTTGTAGACTTTTTAGAGTAATCCTAATCTGACAAGGAAAAGGAATAGAAGTACAAATTGGAGTTAGATTATTCATTACTTCTATTTCCTATTCAGCCAAGGATTTTAAATCCTTTTTTTTCTCTGATTCTATTACATCCATTTATAAATACATCCATAGAGTAGACACAATTCACAATTCTCAAGAGTTGAGCATTAAAGTTAGGTAGTCTTCTTCTATTCTTTCTATCTCAAGGGTGTCAGTATGGATAATGCTATTGAAGATTATTCTAACTCAGAGGAATTCATAGAAGGTATAGAACCATATGTGGATATAAAGAGCTCGACTGAATGAGCTACAAGTCGGATTGAAGCCAAACCACACTGAAATCGTTTCTGCAGTGCAGATTACAATTTGAAGAAATATTTCATCCGGAGAGGATGGACCGAGTATTAATTACACCATGGAGGAAAATCCTTAAGGAACGAGGATTGAAAAGTTTAGAAAAACTGGCGGGAGAAAAACTGTATCCGGGCTTGGTCCAAAAATTCTATGAAAATATGACTATTTCGGGACCAATAGGATTTGAGGTTGTGAAGGATCAAATGACTCAGTGGAGTGCTCCTATTGTAATAGGAAGGAAAAGTATTGCCGATGCGTGGAATATACCAATCGGTACTTCGGCAAACTTACAAGGAATATTGAAGAAACATCCTCAAGTATGGCCACATATGGATGAGGAAATGGTTTGGGAATTGTGTACAGTATCAGATCCAGGATATAGAATGTGTGATAATTGGTGGCTAAAGTCGGATCTACTTTATTTGGATTGTGTCATTTCTGCTAAACTTTGGTGCAATAATCGGACTAGTGTAAGGGATCACACTATGCTTAGAACTTTTGAATGCCCTAACTCATGCGTATGAAGTGTGTGTTCCAACATTGAACATGGCTGAGATATCAATTGATCGAGTGATTGTGAGTAGACAGTGGGCGGGTGCTAATAAATTTGAACATTATCTTCCATAGCTATTTCTGTTATCGAAGATCATTGCAGAACAATTAGGTGATAGGATGAAGGAGCTAGATGAGATGCGGTGGACAATTATGAAGGTATATCCAGAGGGAGATTTGGAAAGTTGAAAGAGACTGCAGACTGCCGGATATGGTTGAAAAATGCCTTGTCAAGTGATGAAGAAGATGAGGAAGATTAGGGTTTAGGATTTTTGTTTGTATTTTTGTTTTTAGGGACAGTAGAACCTTAAGGCCACGTCTTTGCTTATTTTATTTTTATTTTAGGATTGTAGGCCCTTAAGGCCAAATCAATTTTTTATTTATTTTTATTTTTTAAATATAAAAAAAAAGAATTTTTAATTCCTTGAAAATATGTGTTAATTTCTGGATATTTATGATGAAATTTATTTTTTCCTTACTATGATTGGGCATTTATGCTTTGTTGATGATAATTATAGGTGATCCAAATCAAGTTTGGGGGAGGGGATTGATGGTTTGCTTTGGAATCAAGAATTGAGCTTAAAGGGTAATTGTATCTGTTCTCCTATATTATTTTTGACCATGATAACATGGTTTGATTTAAGTTTGAGGGTCAGGGTATAGTATTAGAAGGAATGAAAATTTTTGAACTTTTTTTACCAAAATTGGGCAGTTCTTTGTTTTCACGCATGAATGTTTTGCGTTACAATTTGATTAAGTTTGTGTATTTGATGCATAAGTAGTATGTGATGTGATATTCCCATTCATGAGAGTAATGATTAGATCGAGTTATTGAAGTGATGTGGTTTTACATGGGTGATTGAAAGAGTGAAATTGAAATTAAGAAGGACGACTTTGACCTATAAGCACAAGCACACATTCACTATGAGAAATAGGTCGATTTGTGACTATGTAGTTGAAAATTAATTTTGCCACAATAAATGGGGGAGATGTTTGGTTATTTTGGTTAAAATTGAAAAAGTTATTTTGAAAAAATAATAAAATGCAAAAAGTAGTTATTCGATCTGAGTAACAGGGCCTTGGTATCACCAATATCACTGTGCGCATTTAAATGGGAGAAAACTAATGAGCAGAAAATCCCATAGAAGAAGCTCTGACCCAGTTGGTCGGGACTGAAAATCCTCACTACAAAGTCTGGAGACTTAGAAAGACAAAAAGGGAAGTGGAAAGATGGAAAGAGTACATTTTTACTAAAAATGGAAAATTTTGATCAATGAAGTAGGAGAAAAGAAACTGAAATATCGTAGTCAAGTGTTCACAAAATCACGGAAGGTTGTTTGGATTTAGAGTATAAAGTAGCGAAATCATTCACTTTAGTGGGAACCATTCATGACACGAAGCTCTATATAATTGTTGTTCGGTAGTGAGTGAGAGTATTTGCATCCATGTTATCTTTTGCATTATATCATGACTTAATTAATTTGTGTGTGAACTCATGATTGCATAACTACAAAGCACTGAGATGTTTGTAGGTACCATCACTAGAAACTTTCACGAGACTTCACTCATCCATTAGGGCTGACCTAGGGGTTTAAAAGGCTTGTTACACGTGCTATGTGTAATTGTCAACCCTTACAAAAGCATGAGATTAGGTTAGATTGGTTAGATTAGTAGAGTAGTTAGATTAAAAAGATCATCACAAAAAAAGTTCCTTGAGTTTATTGCTAAGGGACTAGCAATATGTAAGTTTGGGGGTGTGATAGGTGTTAAATATTATACATTTTGACCCTTTAACTCACAATTGTTACATTCTTTTATTCCATTATTTGGTATTTTTATTGTGTTTCTGTGTTAAAGCATGTTTCAGGAGCTTAATGAAGAAATAGAGCTAACTTCGGTGAATTAACTAAAGAGTGTTCTTTCTATCCAAGAGGAGAGTCAAAGAGGCAGTCCGAGATAAAAATTGCTTCCGAAGGGAAAAAATGGCATTTCTACAAGCCGTCATCTTCAGTAAAAAGTATCATGGGTTCAAGATTGTCATTTTGGTGCATTCATGGGGAAAAATGATTTTCCATCAAATACCTACGCTTTTGCCTACACTTTCAGTTTAAAAAATTGGCTGAAAACCAAATTTATACGCTTAGACCTTAGCTTGGAGGTACGTTTGGGACCTACGCTTGCAGCGTAGGCCATGTACGCTTCAACCGTATGTGCGGCAACGCTTTATGGTTTTTCGATGAATTTTGCCTGTTTCACCCCTAGTTCGATTGGAAAACTTGCCTGCGACTCCAGACCTCTGTATACATGTATATACAGTTATATATATGAGAATTTAGGGTTTACATGAAGTGGAGAGTGAAAATACTGAAAAGGGCCTCTTTATACCATTGCCTATATATACACGATCATATATATCAGAGTTAAAGAGAGTTATAGTCCTTGTTCTGGTCATGTTAGGGTTGGTTTTGGTGAGATGTTCATTCATTCAGACTTGCTGTTGTTGAGAGCCATATTCAAATCTAGAGATCCGGAGAAGAAGACTATGGAGATCGTTTCTACATCCTCGGTGTAGTCACCTTCCACCATGGCTAACTAACTCGGTATCAAGGGTTTTCTAGCGAAATCCTAGCTAAGTAATGTAGTTCTTTCATTGTTTTTAATTATAATGAGGGGAAACTACTGACCATACTGTGATGATTGTAGTAGTTAAGAGACCGTACTAATTTGTAATATAAAATTCTATGTTTGCTCTAAATTCTTGTCTTAGATGGAATGAATAAATTATTTTGTACAACTATGATTATTCAATATGAGCAGGAAATCAGATGCTTAATTATGGTACTCTACACAATGGTGGTAATGAAACTTTAAACCCTAGGTTGACACAGGTCGTGCCTTGGTGATTTAATATAGACATGTTTTAGTTTATTTTCATGCATTAGGAGTAGATTAGAGTAGTATAATTGGCATGTACTAGTTAGGTCAATCATGAGACGGGTTGTCGCAATACGGTTGATGGTACTCCTTTTTGGGGTCGTATTTAGCTATTTGTGGTATGACCTAATTCACAATTATGGATCGACCTCGTACAATTGATATAGTGAGGAAGTATATTATGTGGTTAATGCTGGAGGTTTTCTCTCTCATCGGAATCACAACTAATTTAATTTGCTTTTTAGATAATTGTTAGTTAAAATAGATAATTTGGTCTTTGACCACCCAAACAAACCATATTTCAAAAAATATAATTCAGTGTTTTTGAACTATTAAAGTGAATAATCTTAGTCTCCGTGGGATCGATATCCCTTACTCAAGCCATTTGTTATTCTAAAATTGATGCATGCGCTTGCGTAGGGTAAAACCTAGAGTCATTAAGGTGTTGTTTTTAACCATATAATTGTATACACCTGACGTTGCATCAGCAACATGGTTCAGACTTGGGCAAGGCAAAGTCTGGTAAAAGCCAAGGGGTGACTCAGACATGCAGTTTGGGCAGTTTGGTGACACACAACTGACTCTAACAATCAAGAGGCAAGGTGGCATTGCAGCAGGATCCCACAACATCCTGACAGTTGGGAGTGCATATGTGTGATGAGTGTTGGCAGCCTCTGATTGGTGCCAACACAACCTAGGTGGATGGGGTTGTCATCAACTTTAGATATAGGCAGTTTTGTGTATTTACCTATATAGGCACATATTTATAGCATTTGCATGGGCAGCGAGTTTCAGAGGGAAATAGTGCTTGTGTGAATGCTATAGTGTGGCCTGAGAGAGAATCATTTGTACTATTTGAGTTTTCTTAAAAAGGTTGGAAAACCATTGTTGTGGTTTTCGGTAAATTATGGGTGCTATTTGTTTTTATTGCATTCATATACTATGTATGTTGAGTGCTAACCAAGTCAATGTGTTATGACATTGAGACTGATTTGGTGCCATCATAAGGCCAAAAATTCATTATGAAGTTTGACCCTTGTGACACCTACTATGTTGGTGACGGGTGACGAAGAATTGGGGTTCGATTCCGGAGAGGGAGCCTGAGAAATGGCTAACACATCCTAGGAAGGCAGCAGGCATGCAAATTACCCAATCTTGACATGGGGAGGTAGTGACAATAAGTAACAATATCGAGCTCTTTGAGTCTGGTAATTGGAATGAGTACAATCTAAATCCCTTAACGAGGATACATTGGAGGGCAAGTCTGGTGCCAGCAGCCGCAGTATTTCTAACTCCAATAGCATATATTTAAGTTGTTGCAGTTAAATAGCTTGTAGTTGGACCTTGGGTTGGGTCGATTGGTCCGCCTCACGGTGTGCATCTATCGTCTCGTCCCTTCTGTCGCGATACGCTCCTGGCCTTAACTAGCCGGGTCGTGCCTCTAGCCATTAGGAGACAAATGGTACACATTCTAGGCAATTAATTCAGTATTGTTAGTCTCTATATTGTATTACCTTAGTATTTTTATGTAATTTGTATGTTAAAGCATGTTTCAGGTTCGGTATGTGTAAAGTATTAGCTCATGACAATTCAAGAGCAAAGGTCGAGGTAAAATGAGGTGCAAGAATAGGCTAAAGGGAGGTTAAAAAGGCAAAACAAGAGAATTGGAGGCAAGCGGAAGCAACCGAGATACATGTAGGAAATTGCGAACAAAAATAAAAGCATTTGTTGTTTTAGGATTGATCCCATGTTTTAGGGATCAATCCTACCTTCAGCTTAATGTTATGGACCTGATTGATGTATTGCACACTCCGGAACGTTTTGGGATATATTTTAAATATATTCTAATTAATATTGAGGAGTTTTGAGTCTGTATACAAGGATTTGACACCAATCAAAGAGTCCAACTTTTACAAGACTCCACATCTATATATACAAGTTTCATATAAGATTTTAGGGATCTCTTGGGATCACCACTTTTCTCTACAAAAACATTAGTACATAAAATACATATTAGGAGAGCGACAGAAGGAAGAGCAACGAGAGAGAAAAGGATAGAAGAGAACACCGGAAGATCCTTGGAGTTGAGTTCATCATCAACAACGCTATCACCGACACCCATGGGCAACTAAACGATAATTAGGGTTTCTAGCAAAAACCTAGACCAAGTAATGTAACCTATTGGGTATTTATTTATATTGTGAAAGGGGAAGCTAAAGAGCACTCCTATGATGGTTATGTAGACGAGAGATTTATACTCCATGTTTATAGAAGAATTTACATTTTTCTATTCTAGATTGAATTTATATTAATTCTTGCACAACTACACTTAACTGCTACGAGCTAGAACTCCGAAAGTTAGGTTGATAGTGATCTACATAACGGTGCTTAAAACATGAAACTTTAGTTTGGACAGTTCATGCTAAGGGAATATGAAACGGATGTGTCTTTAATTTAATGCATAGTAGGAGTAGTGTAGGGTAATTGCATGTCTAAATCATATTTGTTCCGAAGATGAATTGTGTCTGAACTCAGTTGAATATAATCTTTGTTGGGGACTAAAAGCTCGCTTGTAGTGGCACTAGTCTGATTCATACGAGTTGTCTCGCCCTTTTATAGTAGAATGAATAACAAGTTTATATTACGAGGCTAGTGGTGGTGTTAGATGCACCCTAAACTTTCTCTCTATTGAATTTTCTCAATTTATCTTAATTATTTTATTTAGTTAGTTGTTAATTTAATTAATTTTCAAAATCAAACTATCTTTCCAATTCAAGAATATTATTTTATTAGAATTTAGAGTACGACTTAGTCTCTGTGGGATCGATAAACCTTGTCTCAAGCTATATTATACTACGAACTGACTCGTACGCTTGCGATAGGCAAAACGAGATCATATTTAGGGTCTATTTTTAAGCATATTTTTTGTTGACTTACTGAGCCGATCAAGTTTTTGGCGCCGTTGTCGGGGATAATATTTAAATTAACAACTAAACTAAATAAATTAATTAAAAATAAGCTAGTGGTCGGCTCTGGGTTATATAAGTGTATACAATTATATATGTGTGTGTTAGAAATTGAAAGGGATTGAGAGTGTTGGGTAGAGTAACAAGAGTCTGCATGAGAAAAGAAGTGTATGTTTGTAGGTTTATATAAAAGCTAGTGGATGAAGTTTTTGGGCTAGGGTTTTGCTAGAAACCCTAGGTACCGTTCAGTTACCCATGTGTGTTGGAGATCGCATCGTTGATGATGAGCCCGAATCGATGGACCTCTTGGAGTTTTCCTCTATTTTGTCTTGGTATTTTCTTCTTCGTCGCTCTCCCGATGTGTTCTTCTACGCACTAATTATTTGCCGAGAGAAAAACCCCATTTTATTATGATGTATAGAGAAAAGAACAACACTCCTAAATGATTTGGGCAATCTAATAAAAATAAAACTAATTACTAAAACTAACCTAAAAGTAAAGTATCTCTAAAAAATCCGAAATAATTACAGAATAATAATAATTAATAAATAAAACTAATCCTAAAATATCATCCAAATAGGAGCTTATATTGACCACCAATAAAAATCACGAAGTCTTCAGTAGCCTTCCTAACAGTAATAAAATCGTGGATTTGAGGTTTTGAACGACACGTTTTGGCCTAAAATCATCTGGACTCACTATATATAGTGAGTTATGTTTATTGGCATGTTTCCACTCAAAAGTCTATGCTCTCTTGATAAATTCAAACATTCTGGTAGTTTATACGAAAACGGTAGTATTGGTCTGGCTGCATGCGATATTTTGCTTATTCCGCAATTTTCTTCAATTCCTTAGCGGTCTTGGCTCTCGAATGGTCTTGAGTCGGAATTCCAGTTAATTCACCGAAATTAACTCATTTTCCTTATATTGCACATGAAACACACTAAACAAGACAAATTGCATAAAAGCACCCAAGTAATGGAATAATTAGACTAACAATGATAAGTTAGGGGTCTAGAATACATAATATTCGGCACCTAACACACCCCCAAACTTACACATTGCTAGTCCCTTAGCAATCAACTCAATGAGAAACTAATTAAAGACACAATGTGATGACATTATTAAATCTAAACTAATCTATCTAAACATTTTGTTTCGTGAAGGTATACGATCACACTTAGCGCGTATGATGAGCCTTTTAAACCCCTAGGTCACCCTAGTGGACTAGTGAAGTCTCGTAAGGGTTAAAGATACGACCCACAACTTAGTCTATTCTTCATTTTCATGTACTCATAATCAAGCAATGATACAATGCACAAGTAATATGAACACAATAATTCCCACTCACTACCGAATAATAATTATCTCAAATCAAAGTCAAGAATGGTCCCCATGAATATAAATAAACTAGCCAATATCTAATCCCAATTCGGACAATTTTCTGTGTTCAAGTGAACTCCCTCTATGGTAAATAAATCCTTTTGTAAATATGAACACAATAATTCCCACTCACTACCGAATAATAACTATCCCAAATCAAATTCAAGAATGGTCCCCATGAATATAAATAAACTAGCCAATATCTAATCCCAATTCGGACAATTTTCTGTGTTCAAGTGAACTCCCTCTATGGTAAATAAATCCCTTTCTCATATTCTATCATTATTGTGTTTTTTTCATTTTTTTCTTTTCATGAACTTTTGCTCTATAGTATTCTCCTTTTTTTACACGAACACTCTGCTTTTTTGTGGCAGGAGGCCCAGTTACTCAGTTCGAAACTACTTATTGCATATTTTTTCATTTTTCATTTTTATTTTTTTATAGTATTTTCCAATAGAATACTCAAAATAAAATCAATATGATCATAGAGTTAGTGTGCATGTGGTTATAGGTCAAAATCACCGTTTTCAGTTTCAAGTTCAGTAATTCATTCACCCATGTAAAATCACATTCTTCCATCAATTCAATCTAAATATTATTCTCATGAGCGGGAATATTGCATTACACACCACTCATACATCATAAACATGTATTCAATTAAATTGTAATGCAAACCAATCATATATGATCATGAAGAAATTTTCAAAAAAAATCAATTTTTTTCCTTTTAAAATTTTCCATTTTCTTTTCAAATTTTCTTTAATACCAAACCCTAATTACATGCATGATATGAGAATAACCATTCCATCCCCCAAACTTAAATGGAACCATGTCCTTATGATCCGAAAATTAAAAACAAGGATGGAAAAATGGTTACCGACTGGACGCGTAATTCCGAAAATTGTGTTGTCATGCTCGGTTGCTTTTCCCAAACTTGAATTATACAATCCTGTTAAGATTTCCATGAAACACATATACCAAGGATCATATCGAGTGGAAAGAAACAAAAACCATACTAATACCGAGATCGTCTCAAACAATTTGGATATCAACATAAAATAATAAGGGAATGGTGGTTTTGTTTTTAATAACAACGAAAAATAAATCAATTAGTAATACATACTTAAAATATATAAAAACAAATTCAGATTTCGGATTTCTTTTTCGGTTTTTTTATATATATAAAAATTGCATTCATGTTTTTCTTTTTTCTTTAAAATAAATGTATAAGGATATATATATATATATATGTATTGTATGTGTATATACATAGTAGATGAGGAGGCAAGTTACGGGTTTAGGACAAAACCGGGTGAGAGAGGGATCATATATAATTATATATGTATTGGATATATATATATATATATATATGTGTGTGTGTGTAAAGCTATATAGATATATATGGTGTGTCTTGGCATATATATAGATATATATAAGTGTATACAATTATATATGTGTGTGTTAGAAATGGAAAGGGATTGAGAATGTTGGGTGGAGTAGCAAGTGTCTGCATGAGAAAAGAAGTGTATTTGTGTAGGTTTATATATGTAGGTGTAGAGAGATATATATACATAAATAGAGATATATGGATAGAAGAGGGAGAGGTTGGGATGGTTCTACGTGTGTGTTTAGGAATTTTGTTTTTATTTATTTTTCTTTTTAAGGTGAGATTGATCCTAACAAAATGGGATCGATCCCAATTAATGTTTTCTGTGGTGAATCAGTGGGGATTGGTAGGATCGATCCTATAGGTTGAGATCGATCCCAGATAAGGGGGATCAATCCCAAAAATCTAGTATCGATCCTATCAACTTTTTTTTTTTTTTGAAAAAAAAAATGTAAAGGATACATATATAAATAAATATATGTAAATATTCCTAAACAAAAAATATATATAAATATATACATTTAAAAATATAATATTGATTTCGAATAGATTTTTTTCTTTTGCAAGGACTGCAACAGTTCAAATCGGGATCTTATATACCCGACCTCCCTTTTCCCCTGAGGAGCCTGAAGGAAACCCATCACTAGCATACCCAACTTATCATTACACAAATCGCAATGGCATGAAGCTCGGGTATGGAAACTCTTAAACTCGGGAAGTCGGGTCGGTTGGAAAACATGGCTGACAGGTATGTTTATGGCATCGGGATGCCTCCACTGACCACTCACTACTATCATCCTTTCCTTCCATCCCTTATTAGAGGTCGGGACGTTGTCACACATTTTCCTCTTAACATACGAGGTTAGGTTGTACCGACCCCTATTATCCTTCTGTTCCTGAAGTTTATAGGAGAACAGAAGCTCGGCCAAACCTAAGTCCAGGTTCAATTCTTTGTTGATCAGTAGAATCATGGCCAGGATCCTATAAAAATTGGGACCGACTTGAAGGGGGGCCAGACCCAAAGTCGCCAATGCCAAGAGGAAAAAAGGGTGAGTTGGAAATTTTAGTATGGCAAGGTGGAATGAGGAGAGCAATATCTCCCCGTCCTTCAGCCCTTCACTAATCCTAAAGTCTTTGTCCCAAGGGTAATGCTTTACTTTCACCCCTTCGGGAACCCCGAGGCTCTTAAGTTGAGCGTCCTTCCTGTACTTGGCCGGGAGAGGGTCAGTACAAAAATTCTCCTCTTCCTCAACACCCTGACCCTAATCACTCCCATCATCACCTTTTACAACTCGACCCCCAGCATCCTGACTAACTTCTGGTTGACTGGTCCTAGTGACTCAGGTAATCTCTATGGATGAGGTGCTTACTGAAGCTTCGGGATCAGTGATTGTCAGATCGGTGTATGTCAGTTGCAGGTCACTAACCGACATAGTGTCATCACTCCCCGACATATTTGATGAAAGGTAGAAAAGTAAGAAGAATGACTTACAAAAAAGATAAAGAAGATTCCGACAGTCCCCCTTGTGTTTTTCTCCGGCAAATGATTTGCAGAAATCGGTAACTGTACCAACAGGCAAAGATGGGTGCGTCCGGTCAAACGCTTCGCAGCATTGCTCAAAACACTCCACACAATGAAATACTCAACCAAGATCACTGAGATTTACAGAAATCGATGAGACAAACTGGGTATTATGTGGATTTGAGGTTGCAGATAATGCCTGAGTATGTTGCAGAGAGAGAGTGATGAAGGAAGAACAGCCTAGAAATGGTGTAAGTGTGGCATATATAAATTATATAGGATTACAGGCATGACGTTTTAGCTACCCGGGTCAAGGCATCGGACCGACACGACCCGACCTATCTCACGCAGACCTAGGCCATCTCAACCACAAGTTCAAAATTGCAATTGATTGCGACAGCTGCCGCATTAAATGCGTCTCCGCGTCATCAGGCACGTGTCCCGCGCACCAACTTCAAAGACTTTTTTATGGGCCTCACTATTCTTTCATCTAATGGGCCTATTTAAAAACAGGCCCATGAGTTAAAAGAGGGCCTGTGTACATGTGAGTTTTCCCGGCCCATATAAAAAGCCTCATCCCGACCAGATCGATCCAAGAAAGCCCCGAGATGATGATCCAACCACCACGCCAACACCATAACCCGACTGACACATCAGTCAGGGGATTCGACCACCAGGCCCATCTTATGGCCCGACCCGAAGATCAGTCTGGAAGGAACTGGAATATTCTAGAAGAGGCTTTCAGCTCAAGTTAATGGCATAGGATAAGGACAAAATAGCTGACATGTAAAGTAAGGATAATATTCCAAAATTGAAAATGTTGCCCTAATGGGCCAAAGGGATCTTTTTTGTGTTGTGCAAATATTGTATCTACATTTGGTCACCGATCAAATCTCTAAACATCATAAGTCTTTCATTGCAAGATTTCTCTATTCTCTACAAACCCATTTTCTCTCTACACTTCTCTTTCCCTCTTCTTCTTCATCACTTTTTAATTGATTTCATCTCATTCCACTTGGAATTTGAAGAAGTGTCCAACATGGGAATTGTTTGGCTTGCTCCCCTCCTCAATTTTCTCCAATTATTGGGGTAAGTCTCTGACTCTCTTGAGTTTTCTAACTTCAAACCCTAAAATTTTGATTCATGAATTATTGTGTTCAACTTTGATTTTTGGGGTCCTTCTCTCTTGAATCTTGTTAAGGACCAAAAGTTGAAACTTTTCACTGATTGTTTTGATTATTGCAAGCTTGGAACTGATCTTGTGATTTTTGGCTCATATTGTGGTGGAGCTATTGGTATGTTCAAACCCCTTCTCTTGAGTAAAGTCTTTTATGAAACCCTAGTTTATTAATCATTAGGGTTGGTTTAAGTCTTGTGGTTGGAGCCATTTTGTGATTTCGGTTTATTAAGACACCATTGTAATAGTGTTGTTCATTGAATGGTGTTTTGCTAGTTCAAAGCTATCCCTTTGATCACTTGTCTTGATAGCTTGGGTTGGACCTCTTTTGGCATCCTTGGTTTAGCTTGCTTGGATTGAGGTAGGGCGAAAATGAGTTATTTTAGTTTTTGTACGAGGGTGTGTGCGTCTATGTGTATATATGCCGTATATATATAAAGATATGTATATATATATATATGCGAGTTGAGTCTTGATAACTTAGACGATTAACTAGGCCCTTGAAAGCATGATTTAGTGATATAAATATTTGTGGTGATTTATTGCTTATAAATGTGAAATTATGAGCATATTGATATGTTGGGCACAATATATTGCATAACGAGAAAAACATGTATTGTGATAAAGTATGATTGTTATTGAAACCCATGATGCATATTGCGTACATCGTATAGTGTCAAAAATATGGTGTTGGTCTATGCAGGTCGTGTAATCATGTGTGAGTTGACTTATGTTGGATCGTCACAATAACTGGCTAGGGGGTTGTCCATGACATACGGAAACTAGTACATCTAGAAGCAGTGATAGGGGGGTTGTACCCTCGAGGGGGTGCTTCACCTAGGGAATCGTAAGCAAGGCTTATATGTGTGGCCTTCGTGTCTAGGAGCACGGGAGTCGCAAGCGGGGCTCTCGAGCAACCGCTCTTCCTTGTTGAAAGTGGGAAGTGTCAAAATCACTTGGGGAAAATCGATGCGGCACTCTACATTACTTGATGAGCTTGTATCCTTAAAAGTAAATAGCCAGAGTATGTATCCGTTGACCTTAAAGTAGGGTGTGTGGTTGTGCGTGTGCACCATGAGGTGTGTTAAGTCACTTTGCATTTGAATTATCATATATGTAATTGTGATATTCATGTTGATTGCATGTCATATTTGTGAATGACTTTGATGTGAGCATGTCGGGGAAATTATTTGTTGGGTTCGATGGGGTCCCGGACTGGCGTGAGAGCCATGTGGGACAAGTGACCAACCTAGGATTAGTAGCATGAATCTTGGGTGGGTTGTACCACTCGCACTACCAAGATTGAGGTGATCACGCTTCCTCTACTTGGCTAGTGAGCTGACCCCATGACATATTACATTTTTTAGGTGATGATCCTGTTACGGGAGGTTATTATCCACTCGATGGATTATGGCGTCTTGTCCGTCCTTTTGTACTTATAGTGATGGACCTCGCTAATTTATGAAGTATAGGTGATATATGTATTCACATGCTTTCTTTTGTGAACTTGTAATGCAATGATGTATTAACTCCTTTTTCAGCTAGCATGTTAGCTAGGTAGATTATATTTTATGTATCATACCTCGAAGCGCTATGTGGGGAATTTTATTCTTTTGGTGCACTTCGGTGCTAGAATGCTAGTTAACGCCTTATTTTGTAAAACTATGATGTTGCATCGCCATAAGGCATTTGAATACTAAATTTTATGAATTTGAATCCTTTAATTTTGAGTTGTGGTGTGAAAAATAGCTATTAAATGTGGTTATTAGGAGTTTGACCGAAAATGATATTTTTCTAAGTTTTCAAACAAACCCTTTAGTTTTGAATGAAAAACCCATTTTTGCTCCCCCCCGTAGCCCCAAAAAATTTTCTCGTATTAGAAACGATTTTAAACGAATTTTAGAAACTGATGGTATTTAAAACGGAGACCGGGGGCAATACGAATAATTTTACAATATTTTAAGGAATCACTTTTATGCAAAGTTTACGTTTTTCACGTTTCCCGAAGTTTCGATGACTATTTTTGACATCTAAAAATGAAAAACTCACTTTTCGAATATTTGTGATTTTTCAGGATTGGAAAAGTCAAAAACGGACATCGTATGAGAAAAATGCAAATCTTGAAAAAATTTCGGGTTTTTGGGCAAATAACCACAGTTGCTGGGGGACATCTCCCAAAAAGGAAGATGTCACAGCGAGCATATGGGAGTTTCCGATTCTTGTTGGACGACATATTGCAAATTGCGAGATGTCACAGCCTGCTATTGGGTGCGTTGTCTAGTTTTTAAAACTCCCTATTTTCCATTTCGTTGCTCTGATTTCGGCCCCATTTATCTCTATGGCTTGTCCTAAGTCCAATATGTGTACTTTCACTTTTAATTTACTATTTTTACCTTAAAATTACTATTTTACCCTTGGTGAAAGTGGGGCATTTCAAGTTTTATTTTCGTCGTCATTGTCCGACACCTTTTTCCAACTTCCATATTTTGTATCTCATTGCTCTGAATTGAGTCCCGTTTGTTCCTGTGACTTATGTTAGATTCAAACTTTGTATTAGAAACTTGAATTTACAATTTTACCCCTTAAATGACCATTTTACCCTTGGGTGTACATGGGGGATTTAAAGGGTCCGTTTAAGGTGTCGTTTGATTCGTTTCACCTCTACTTCGATCCCGAGTGATCTTTTTGACAGCTTTTAGACGTGAAATGACTAGTTTACCCTTGTACGGGTGTTTGATGACTAAATATTATTTTTTTTAATTTATTTTCACTTCCGCGTTACTCCCTTAATTCTTATGCTCGTGTTTCAGAGTCCCAAGAAATTTGGGGCGTGACACCTTGGTATCAAAGCGTGTTCTTTATTTATAGGACAATGAGCGAGGGCCATTATCACTTTTTGCTTCATGGTATTTCGTTTATGACTTGTCATCTAGTTGACTTGTACTTATGTCGGCATAGCGGTATTACTTAGTTTGGCATACCTTGGGTTAGTTGTACCTTTGTCATTTCTTTCTTACATTCGGGAGTTGAATTAACTTATTAATGGTTTGGGATTGTCTTATCCTTTGTTTGCTTCCACTTTCGCTTCTCCCTTGTTTCATCATTGGGATTAGTTTCTATTTTCTCAATGATGCATGGTTTATCTATGTGCTAGTGGCATGTAGTGTGCAATTGACTCGAGTGTGTCATGATAGTAAGTCACGATTACTTGATGGTAGTTAATTTTTGGCTTCAGTATCTTTAGCATGACGAGCTTCGACTTCATTTGGGCATGGATTGTTATCAACCTTCCATATGTAAATTGATTAATTTTGAAGTTTAACGTGTTAGAGGGGTATGTCGTGCACTTAGCTTGAGTATGTCGGCTTAGTGGGTTGGACGTTCGAAAGGAAGGTTTCATCCTAATGCTCTAAACCATCTTCCTCTTTTCTTTTATTTTAGAGTCATGGCATATAAAAGGAATCCTATGCGAGGCAATTGTACCTCTAGTTGATGGGATGCAAACCGCGTGTCAGCTAACAGCAGTCCTCAAACAAGCAAGTAGAGCTCTTTGGGTAGTCAAGGATGCGCTAGTTTCTCAAGGAGCGCAGAGCTCATGATCACGCATCGAGGCACCGCCAAAGCATGGTTTTAAGAAGAGGTTAAGGAGGAGTGCTCGTATTGTTACGGTCTAGTGACGCTCCCAGCCGGCTCCACCTAGAGAGATGGTGTGTTATCATTGTAATCAGCTAGGACACAAGAGGCCACAGTGTCCGTCCCATCGCCAGACAGTGAGTGGTAGGAGAGGACATCCTCGAGGTTGCTTCCTTTATGGCCAAAAGGATCATTTTCTAATAGCATGTCCTCTTCGGACCGAGGCGGGCTGCCGGGAGAGATTGGTCCTCCCTAGTAAGTTGTGTAGCCTACTACAGCTCAGCGTGCACTTGGGGTTTTTTAGCTCTTTTCTCCCTTTGGCTTGTTCATAACCTTTATGTTGAGGCCTTTGTGGCTTCTTCTCAGCAATCACCCTTTTTGGAAATGAATCAGCAGGGTCGTGCCTCATCTGGACCGCATGATTCCAATCATGCTATTTGATTTATGTGGCATGTTTCACCTTCATGTGAGGTAATGTCTCCTACTCTTTCCTTGTGGTAGGATTTTTCTTAATGCAGATAGTTCTTCTTCCCATGTTCCCTTATATTACATGTTACTTCTTTACCTTACTGAGGTTTATTTATGTCCACTTTGGGTATGTGGTACATAACGAGGTGTAAGTATTTCATTAGTGATTTAGTTGGGTATCTCCTAAGCTTTTATTTCCCCTTTGATTGAACATTTAAGGGGTTTTGTAATTGGGTGTTCTTGTGTAGGCATCATGGGGTTGACTTGCAATTTTGGGGTTATTGCTAGTAGGTACTTTCTCATATGGTATTCAATGTGTGTTACCCGAGTACCATTCTTGTTGTTCGAGGTTACTTCTAGGAGATGTGTTATGAGCCTTGAAGTTATAAACATTGAGTGTGACTTAGTGATGCAAAGTATGATCTTGCGTATCTCTAGATTGTGAGAAGTAGAGTTGTGCATAATCTTGATTTGTCTATTGAGAGCGGGAATAATGTTCGAGGAGCAATTGGTGGTTATTTGGTGATGATTGAATTTTTGAAGTTAATGTACGTTTAGGCTCACTTATTAGTGACGATTTTGGTTGGAGATCTTGATGTTGATTTTGGGTAGTGTTGTAGCTTATCATTTTCATGTAAGATTTTGATTTCAGAGATCAATTTGGTGATTCATTTAAGGTATGATTATTGACTAGGATACGACCGTGCTGATTATCAAAACATGATTTGAGGAGTAGATTAGGTGTGCTTAGCAGTCACGAGGAGATTTCGGACTTGATAAGCAATTATTGGTGTTTTGTGGTTAGATTGTGATTAGAACGTGAGTTCAGGCCTTCGTTGACCTAGAAAACATGATATTGGAGAAGTTTAGATTACCGTTGATCAAGGTATGAGGTAGTGTGAGAATAGTACGATGGATGATAGTTAGTGCATGATTATGGTTCCTAGTAGAACAAAGGTATGACTTGTAACCTTTGAAGTTCATTAGTGGTTGATCACTGGAGTTTATGGAGTTGGATTAAGGGTGAGTTTTTCTGTCAACCCTTGATGTGTCGGGTGTTAAGTGATAGTGTGGGCATTGGCAGTACCGAGTTCCTATGGTAGATTGCCTTAGTCTTTCATGCCGTTGACCGTGCCTATGTACTCACATGGGAAAGACGCCGTTGCGTTACTTTTTTCCCTTCATCGCTGCTAGGTGTCCGTTCATTTCATTATTGTTACGTCCTTCATTTCATTATTTGGTATTTTTTTGGCATTTAAGTGTTAAAGTATGTTTCAGGAGCTTAATGAAGAAATGGAGTTAACTTCGGTGAATTAACTGAAGAGTCTGTTCTTTTTATCCAAGAGGAGAGTGAAAGAGGCAGTTCGTGTCAAAAATGGCTCTCGGAGGGCAAAAACGGCATTTTCAGAAGCCGTCATCTTCAATAAAAAGTATCATGGGTTCAAGATGGTCATTTTGGTGCATTCGCGGAGAAAAGTGGTTGTCCATAAAATACCTACACTTTTGCCTATGCTTTCAGTTTTAAAAAGTGGCTGAAAAGTATATTTTTACGCTTGGACGTACGCTTGAAACGTAGGCCTCCTATGCTTAAAGCGTAGGCCATCTATGCTTGAAGCGTAAGTGTGACAACTTTTTGTGGTTTTTCAATGGATTTGCCTATTTCACCCCTGGTTTGATTGGAAGACGTGCTTGTTACTCTAGACCTCTATATACATGTATATTCACTTATATATATGAGAAGTTAGGGTTTGCATGATGTGTAGAGTGAAAAGACTGAAAATGGTCTCTCTATACCATTGCCTATATAATCACGATCATATATCAGAGATGTGGGGTGTGTAGTTATAGTTCTGATCCTAGTACACATTGGGGTTGGTTTTTAGAGAGACGTTCATTTAGAGAGGTTCATTCATTCACACTAGTTGATGTTGAGAGCCATATTCAAACCTAGAGATTCGGAAAAGAAAATCATGGAGAGCATTTCTACATCAACGATGCAGTCATCTTCTTCCATGGGAAACTAACTCTGTATCTAGGGTTTTCTAGCAAAACCCAAGCCAAGTAATGTAGTTCTTTCATTGTTTTCAACTGTAAATAGGGGACACTGTTGACCATACTGTGATGATTATAGTAGTTAAAAGACCGTACTGATTTACAAAATGAAATTATATGTTTGTTCTAAATTCTTGTCTTAAATAGAATGAATATATTATTTTGCACAACTATGATTATTCAATATGAGCAGGAACTTGGATGCTTAATTATGGTTTTTTACACAATAGTGGTAATGAAACTTGAAACCCTAATTTGACACAGGTCGTGCCTTGGCTATTTAATATAGACATGCTTTCATTTATTTTCATGCAGTAGGAGTAGATTAAAGTAGTATAATTGGCATGTACTAGTTAGGTTATTAATGAGACGGGTTGTCACAATTCGGTTGATGGTACTCCTTTTTGAGGTCATATTTAGCTATTTGTGGTACGACCGGATTCACAGTTATGGATCGCCCTCACACAATTGATACAGTAAGGAACTATATTATGTGGTTAGTGGTCGAGTGATGAAAACCATAGATTTCTCTCTCATCTGAATCACAAAAATTTTAATTTCCTACTAGATAATTGTTATTTAAAATAGATAATTTGGTCTTTGATCACCCAAAAAAACCATTTTTCAGAAAATATGATTCAGTGTTTTTGAACTACTAAAGTGAACAATCTCAGTCTCTGTGAGATTGATATCCTTCGCTCAAGCCATTTGTTATTCTACAATTTATACGTGCGTTTGCGTAGGGTAAAACCTAGAGTCGTTAAGGTGTTGTTTTGAACCACATATTTTTATACACCTAACGTAGCATCAAGTTTTTGGAGCCATTGCCAGGGACTAATCATTTTTCAATAGCTTTAGTAGTTAATTTACATTGCGTTATTGTAGTTGTAGTTAAAGTAAAAGTTTTATGTGATTGACAGGTACTCTGAAAAGTAGAAAAGAAAAAAAATCGGAGATTCTAAAGTTGCGTTTGGAACTTTTATGAGTTTCAGTTACCTAGATTTTCACATATTAATTCTTGCTTTATTTTCTGTAATTTAGAAGTAGTTAATTATTTATTTCACAAAAAATTTTAAAAAAATATATATAGTTGTTTGAGTAGAGTATGACCGATAGATTGTCCCGTTCTAATCCAAGCACTGCGTTAATCGAAAAGACTTTCCTTCATTTACGTCAATCTATTGAACAACGTCATAGTCAGCAAGTAAAGCAATGGTTGACCAAAGAGTCTACCAACAAAGAGCACCAAAGACATCACTAAAAGGATGTTACGCACCCGATGCGTACGACTCCTATACTGATTTTCCAAAGGAAGAACGATTAAAGTACTTCAAGATTAAGATAATCATGATTAATATGCTTCCAAAAATTTCAGGCCTTAGAATAGAGGACCCATACCAACACATCAATGATTTCCTCGAGGTAGCCTCGACTATTAGGTATGAAAACTTTCCCAAAAATGACTTGCGAGTGAGATTATTCCCTTGGTCATTGAAAGAGAGAGCTAAAAGATGGTACATAAAATTAGCAAAATAAATTAAAACTGATTGGGAAGCCCTTAAGAGAGAATTCATAGAAAAAAGTATCCCAAAGGAAAAACCTCAGAAGCATAAGATGCAATAAAAAGCTTTTGGCAGTTACCTGGTGAATTTTTTCATGATGCTTGCGAAAGATATAATGAAATTTTCTACAAATGTCCCCATCATAGGTTTTCTGAACAAGATATTGCTAAAATTTTATACATCGGACATGGAGAGAGATATAGGTGGGAACTGCTCTTCTAGATGCGGTTACACCGAGTCAATTTATCTTGAATCCAGCTAAAGAACTTTTGGAGATATTTGATAATATCAGTGAAAACACAATTCAATATCAATTTGAGTTGTGGTCTAGAGGTGGACAACATGATAGGAGATCTAAGAAATCTTATGTTGTAGAGCATGATGATGTGAGAGATACCATGTCATTGTTTGGAGAGAAATTAGAGAGAATTCAAAATTTTATGTAGTGAAGTCATTCTCCTCCTAGAGAGACGTTTGAACTCGAAGCTAAGTATTCACAACATGAGTGTCAAGAGATAATGGCCGCTGATGCCAACGCATCATGGAACTATTCCAATAATGCCCCTTTCACCAATTCATACATCTCCAATGCCAGAAGTCATCCACTCATGTCTTACAAATCTACCAATGTAGAGAATCCACCACCAAATTCCAACAAGGGCAATCATACAATCAACAACCAAGATTCACAGACAGATATTTGTTATATAACCCACAACCGAGGTTCACAGAGAGACAAGAATCATATAACCAACAGCCAAGGTTCGAACAGAGTCAACAATCATTCGACTCACAACCAACAATCATGGCTGGAAATTCTCAGTTTAACTACCAACCTAGAACATCCAATAATTCTCAAGCTCTCCAATCATTCAATAACAATCAAGTTGTGCAGCCATATAATTACCAAACCCAGCCTCCAAGAAACCAAACTCCTCCACCCGGTTTCCAGATTAATAGGTTAGAGCAAGTTATACTTGACATCCATAATAGGCTAGGTCTCCATACCCAATTATTGGCACAACTACATATGCAGGTGGGCCAAATGGCTAATGAGAGAAATATAAGGGATTACCTAGTCAGCCAGTTGTTAACCCAAGGCCACAACAAGCACTTGAGCTTGGGTCATTTGTCAATGAACCTAATGAAATTTTTTAAGCAATCATGACACTGAGAAGTGGAGAGTCAATTTGAGGCGGAGCATGAAGAGAGGTTCCAAAGAAGAAAAGAGGTAGAACAAGAGCAGAGGAAGGAAGCTGAAGAAGAGCAGAGAAAGGAGGCTGCAAACAAAGAGGCTAAAAGAGTACAAAAAGATCAACCATCGGTAGAAGAAAATGTCGATGAAACATAACTTGAAGAGCCAGATAGGGCAAGTTACGAGGTAGCAGCGCCATTTCCTCAGCGTCTTAGAAAGTCAGCAAAGTACGGAAAGTGGAAAGAATCTAATATATTGGAAACATTTTGACAAATTAAGATCAATTTACCTCTTTTGGATGTAATCACCCAAATACCGCCTTACGTTAAGTTTTTCAAGGATCTTTGCACCCAGAAGCGAAAGAGCAGAGCGAAGAATCCAATATAAATACTCTTGACTGAGCAAGTTAGTTCATTGCTTTTAAGTGATACTCCACCTAAGAGGAAAGATCCCAGTGCTCCCACTATTCCATGTGTCATCGGTGACCAAGAAATTGGTAGAGCTTTTCTTGATCTAGTTGTGAATATTAACTTTCTTCCTTATTTAGTCTACAAACAGCTAGGGTTGGGTGAGCTCATCCCCACAGAGGTTGTGCTGTAATTCACTAATCGATCTGTCAAAGAGGCAAGAAGAGTACTAGAAGATGTCAATATTCAAGTGGGCAAGATCTATTTTCTGGTTAATTTGGCAATCCCGGATACAGAACCCATCCCTGACTCGAAGAAGCACATTTTAGTAATACTGGGAAGACCATTCTTAGCTACGGCAAATGCATGCATCAATTATAGAACCAGAGTCATGGATTGACCTTTGGAAATATAAAGGTCTAGATGAATGTTTTCGATGGAAGCCACCAATTTGCTTAATCTGGGGAATGCTTTCAGATTAATGAGTGCAATGATCTAGATGATATCGTAGCATATTTTTAAACTCAAATCCTGGAGAAAGATAAGCGAGAGTTATTTATGACTAGAGAATAGCCAGATGAGGAGGTTGCTGATTGGGGAACATATTGGAAGCTGGAAAATGAAGAGCCAGATCTAATGGAGACTGAGTTATATACTCAACCATGGCGGGAGCTGGTTGAACCGCTCTCGATAGTTTCAAATATTCCACCAATTCTCTCCTTAACTACTTCTGCTATCTTGGAACACAAGGAATTACCTAAAAACCTAAAATAAATTTTCTTAGGACCCGGTGAGACTCTTCCTATGATTGTATCTTAAAAATTGACAGAAAAACAGGAATCATGTCCAGTCACGGTTCTGAGTGAGAACATAAAGGCAATAGGATGGAGCATTGCTGATTTGAAATGTATAGACCCCTCAGTTTACATGCATCACATACATCTTGAGGAGGACGCAAAGCCAGCAAAAGAAATGTAGCGAAGGCTGAATCCAAATATGAAAGATGTGGTGATGAAAGAAGTGGGAAAATTGATAGATGCGGGTATCATCTACCCCATTTTTGATAACACATAGGTAAGTCCAACTCAGGTGGTGCCAAAAACGTCGGGCATCATAGTGGTGCCAAACTATAAAGGTAAGCTAATTCCATAATGCATGGCCACAGGATGGCATGTCTGTATTGATTACAAAAAACTCAATCTGAATAAGAATGATCATTTTCTGTTACCATTTATTGATCATATCTTAGAGTGGTTAGTCGGGCAGAGCTATTACTGCTTTTTGGATGGGTATTACGGCTACAATAAGGTGGGGATTGATCCTGTTGATCAAGAAAAAATCATTTTTTTATCCATATGACACGTTTGCTTACAGACGGATGCCGTTTGGTTTGTGTAATGCACCAACAAAATTCCAACAATGTATGATGTCTATCTTCTTTGGAATGGTAGAGAAATTTCTTGAAGTGTTCATGGATGACTTCTCAATTTTTGGGGAAACCTTTAAAGACTGTTTAAAGCATCTAGAACTGGTACTTAAGAGATGAAAGGAGACGAATCTTATCCTAAGTTCGGAAAAGAGCCATTTTATGGTTCAAGAGGGAATAGTATTGCTCCATATTATATCTAAACGAGGGATAGAGGTAGATAAAACAAAAGTTGAATTAATTTCAAAACTGCCTCCTCCCACATCTGTTAAGCACATATACTCTTTTCTGGGCCACGTCGGGTTGAACCGAAGGTTTATTAAAGATTTCATGAAAATTGCCCCGCCATTATGCAACTTATTATCTAAGGACGCAACTTTTGTATTTGATGAAGAGTGCCTTCATGTCTTTGAGGAGATGTGTACTCAACTTTCATCAGCCCCGATTATTCGTCCGCCAGATTGGTCTCGACCATTTGAGCTCATGTGTGATGCTTCTGACTATGCCATCGAAGCTCTGTTGGGTCAGAGAAAAGATAAGTTTTCGTATGCCAGTAGAACTCTGAATGAATCTTAAATGAACGACATAACTATCGAGAAGGAGTTGCTCGTAGTTGTCTTCGCCTTTGATAAATTTTAATCAAATCTATTGGGCGCAAAGGTTGTTGTTTACTCGGATCATGCCGCTCTGAGGCATTTGCTGACGAAGAAAGACTTTTAGCCCCGACTGATTTGGTGGATTCTGTTGCTACAAGAATTTGACCTGGAAATCAAAGATAAAAAGGGTTCAGAGAATGTTGTTGCGGATCAGTTTTCGAGAATGATTGTCAAATCCATAAAGGAAATTACTCCTCTTAAGGATTATTTCCCGGATGAACATCTGTTCAATGTGGCTATGGTGGAATAAATACCATGGTATGCTGACATTGTAAATTATAAAGCCACAGGTCGAATCCCAAAGGGATGGTCTAAGAATGAGAAAAACCGACTCTTCAGCCAAGTCAAATTTTATATCTGGGATAATCCGCATTTGTACAAGTATTGCTCTAATCAGATTATCAAAAAATGCATCCCCGTGAGTGATGTGCAAAGCGTAGTGACATTTTCTCACACGTTGGAGTGTGAAGGGCATTTCAAGGCTCACGAAATAGCCCACAAGGTCCTGCATAGTGGATTTTAATGGCCTTCCATATTCAAAGGTACTTTTAAGTTTTGCAAGGCATGTCTACGATGTCAAAATCTTGGATCCATATCTTGATGAGATATGATGCCTTTAACCATGATTCCGATTGTAGAATATTTTGATGTGTGGGGTATTGATATTTTGGGACCATTTCCGAAAGCAGATAAGAAAGAGTATATACTTGTGGGGGTTGATTATGTTTCAAAATGAGTGGAAGGTATAGCTACCAAATGTGTTGACCATGACGTGGTGGAAGAATTTGTAAAGTTGAACATTTTCTCACGATTTGGTATTCCAAGAGTTTTAATTAGTGATAGTGGAAACCATTTTGAAAACCAATTTCTTCCTACTCTATGTAAGAAGTACAGTGTCACTTATAGAATTGGTATGCCATATCACCCCAAATTACATGGATAAGTGGAGGTTTGTAATAGGGAGATTAAAAATATTTTGGAAAAGACTGTGAATCCGGATTTGAAGGATTGGCCTCGAAGGCTAAATGATGCACTTTGGGCGTACAGGACTGCGCTTAAGACATTGATTGCTATATCGCTATATTATCTTTGTGTATGGTAAATCATGTCATCTCCCTGTAGAGCTGGAACACCGAGCATATTGGGTTATTCAAAGATTGAATTTTGATATAAAGAAAGCCAGTGTGCAGCGGAAACTCCAACTTCAAGAGCTTGAGAAGTTGAGAAATAATGCGTATAAAAACTCTCTGATTTATAAGGCCCGAACAAAAGAGTTTCATGAAAAACATATTAGAAAGAAAGTTTTTGAGCCCTGCCAAAAGGTTTGGTTGTTTAATTTGAGACTTAAGCTATTTCCTGGCAAGCTCCAATCGAGATGGTATGGACCATACAAGATTACGAAGGTTTTCCCCCATGCAGCTGTGGAGCTCGATGATCCTGACATTGGAAAGAAGTTTTTCATAAATGGATAAACATTGAAGCATTATATAGAGGTGCAACTAGCTGAGTCTGTGGTAGAAACGATCGATTTAACTAAACCACCAGGTGGAGCTAGATAAGCTTGATCTAAAGTATTGAGAAGTAGCAACGTCGTACCAATGATATTAAATATTGGTACTAGGTGAAGAAAAGTAGCTTCTAAGCCTAGTTTGTACTTGTAGACGGTAATTTAGTCATTTCGGTATTTAAGATTGAATCTGTAAAAACGAGTCGCGAGGCCATCATCATTTAAGTAGGAAGTGTTAATTGAGCATTGAGGGTGGATGGGGATGATGACGAAATTTGAAGAATAAAAAAAAATATTTTGGGCCATGGGGACCTACGCTTGAAGCGTAGCTACGGGGCTGTTACAAAACAAACCCGTCAAGCAATCCCCCCCCCCCCCCCCAAGTTTCATTCAAACTTCTCTCTCTCCCTCAATTCTCAACCAATCCTTACGAGGTTTGTTTCTACCATATATTCATCCAATTCCTCATCATTCCTTGCCAGCGGATCGTTAGATTAATTGGTGATTCGTCCGGATTTGCGTAAAGACCTTGAAAAGTTTCTAAAACTCAATTTTTGGAAAATCATCGTTTCTGTTGATTCGGTGAGTTTTGTTCCATTATTTTGATTTCATATAACTTATTTAACTATTCTAAACTAGTACTGATGAACGAGTCCGATCAAAATCGTGTTTTGATCCGTTTTCTAAAAGTTGAGTTTTTCGACTTCGAAAGCGAATTAAATATCTAATTTTTGGGATAGCGGCTTGTGTAATCGTCATATTGGGTATATTTAGATATCGTTTGAGTTTGATTCAATGTCCAGTTCCTTAGCACTTACTTTTCAAAAATTCCTTATTGTTGGCATGGCACAGACCAAGTTATCGGCGAGACGAGTGGCTCAGGCTGCAGTTATGGCTGATCCACCGGTGCGACAAAGGTCAAGATCATACTCTCCTGCACCGTCCCCTATCTACCGCTAGAGTACATACGTTAAGAGACCACAGTATGTTGATTCTGCATTTTCATCGTCCTCATCTTTAGAGAGCTCTACCCAAGGACGCGACATCATTTTGACCCATGGTCTCCTTATTATTAACCCAGTTGTTCCACGTGCACCATCACCACCACTTGTGCCTGAGCCGCAAGCTGAAGTGATGGAGAAGGATACCGAGAGTGATAGTGTGAGGCAGGGGGATGATGCCGAGCAGGAGGATGATGCTGACCAGGGTGATGATCGAGCGGATGAAGGGGTACCGGATCCTCCTGTGGAGGGTGATCCGGAAGTTTTGACTACATTTTTACATGTTCCCCACACATCATCGGTTAAGGATTTACTAGATCGGGCAATCCAGAAGGCGTATCATCAAGAGCGTACATACTTATTGCAGATATTTAAGGATTACAGACTGTCCCCGCCTGGAAGATTGGCCGATTGAGGGCCCAACATTTATTACCTATTCTTGCTCCGATTACTCCATATATTTGCGATGATATGATCTGGGAGTTCTGGCTACAGATGCACCATTTCAGTAGGGGATGAGACTACAGAAAGTGGTCCGAGGTACTGAGATTGAGATTACTCCCTAGACTATTACTAAGACGTGGGGTATTTCGGACGAGTGTCCACCTGAGCTAGTTGATGCGTTCCCACCTATGCCCGAGATACTCCAATCTATTTATGAGATTGTTGTACTTCAAACTGCAAGGCAGTGGGCTGATGCGCATCGAAATTACACGAAGAATGTGAACTATCACCCGATGTTTTGGTTTTGGGTTGTGATAATTCGATCTCAGATTTTGCCGCATAACCATATTACCATATGTTATGTGCCATTTCCGGCCCTCCACTATGCTTTTGAGTTCGGGCGATGGATTTCTATCCCATATATTTTGTGGGAGGGCGTATGCACATATTATATCCATTTGTCCAAGGAGACCAAGGTTGGTCATCGTCTATTTCTCTGGTGATGTAGCTGATAATGGATGTCAGGATTGAGATGGATGTGAGTGAGCGAAATAGATTCAGAGAGGGTACCCCATATGCTAGAGGAATATGGACTGGTGTCTCCACCCGGTTCCATGGAGATGCTATTATGAGGCAAAGACCATGTTTCGGCATATTACCAGTCCTAGATGCATAGGCCCAGAAGCAGGTTGATGACGTGATAGGTGCTCAATATTGGTCATTTTTCGCACTTGTCATGCGTTTGTTATGTCTTTACATTCTATTACTTGGTATTTTTATCTTGTTTGTGTGTAAGCATGTTTCAGGAGCTTAATAAAGAAACAGAGCTAATCTCGGTGAATTAAATGGTCATTTCCCAACATCATTATCTCAGGGAAGGGCAAAAATGTCATTTTTAGACATTATTTCTTACACTTTGGTTTGTGATCCAGAATTGGACCCTACGCCATTAACCTATGCTTGGGCGTAGGTCTAGTATTTCCAGCATCAAAATTTCAGCCAACTTCGGGCACTCATATCTCGGTCAAGAAAGGTCCAAATGAGGTCATTCTTGAGCCTAAAATCAATATCTAGAAGTGATATTTGAAAATAAATATTACAAGCCTTCATCCAATGTGTATAACGCAAGTTATGATCAATAGAGTGAGAGGTGTTCTGCAGAAAAAGCTTGAAATTTCAGTTCCGGGCTGAAATCCTATTTTGATTCGGATTGATTTTTTTTCACTCGAATGACTTTATTTTGACTCCAACACCTCTATACATGATATATACACATTATAAATCATATATTATGGTTTTCCTTGGTTGGGTGTGAAATTACCAAAAAGGGTAATCCTATTCTCCAAGTTAGGGTTTCCCTCAACTTTGCCTATAAATACCAAGCTTTGCTACAGATTTTAGAGAGCTTCTTGGCATGTATAATTTTCAGAGCCGCCTCTAGAGATTCCCCTTATTCAAAAGGGAGGATTCATTCAAGACCTAGAGATCCGAAGAAGAATGCCATGGAGGGCAATTCTACATCAACGATGCAGTTTCCTTCTACCATGATCAACTAATTCGATATCTAGGGTTTTCTCACAAAACCGTAGCCAAGTAATGTAGTTTTAATTGTAGAGAGGGGAAACTGTGACGATACTGTGATGATTGTGTTAGATAAGAGACCATTTTTATTCGTGATACAAGTTTATATATTTGAATTGATTCTTGTCTTAGTATTTTCGAATATATTTATCTTACACAATTAGAATTATTCACTATGGGCTGGAATGGATACTTAATATATGATTTTCTACACAATGGTGGTCATAAAACTCAAAACCCTAGGTCGACACAGGCCATGCCCTGACAAGCTGATATAGACATGCCTTAGTTTATTTTCATATTTTAATTTACTTTTTGTTAGTTGTTGGCATGCACTAATCAGTCTTGAGATGGGTTGTCACGATCCGGTTAAGAGTAATCCTTTTTGGGGTCAAACTGCTGGCACGGTACGACCTGATTCACAGTCAATGCATCGCCCTCATAAAATTGAAATAGAATTTGGACTATGTTATGCGGTTAGTGGTGGAGTGAGGAAACCCTAATTTTCTCTCCCTCTGAATCACAACCCAATTTACTTTACTATTTAGATTAATTTAAGTAATATTAGATAATTCACAAAATCAACTCTTTTTGGAAAACTATAATTCAGTGCTTTTAGATTATTAAGTGAACAATCCTCATCTCTGTGGGATTAATATTCCCATACTCAAGCAAAACTATATACAATTGATCTATTCGCTTGCACAAGGGTAAAACCTAAAGTATCGTTAAGGTGTCGTTTTTAAAAACATATTTTGCACACACCTGACGCCCACCATGACGCTAGTTTGGATGATGCAGGTATGGCTCAGGATGCTGAGGCTGCTGATGATGCTGAGATGCCACAGAAACGAGCTACTAGGGAGGAGGTTGTGTTGCTAGAGGCACCTGCGGGTGGTACTGTTACTCTATCTCAGGCACAGTTTGATGCTTTTATTGCATGGATGCAGGGGTTAGAGCAGACATTGGCTGAGGAGAGACATGCTCGGCAGTGTGAGACAATGAGCAGTCGGTGTGATCAGAGGCGGTTATTTCATAGGAATGATCATATGAGTTAGCATATGGGTGTGTAGATTCCACCTACACCACCGACCTCTAATGATAAGGCTTAGTTTAGTTTTAGTTAGGTTTTTGTTTTATTTTTATTTCATTTTTTTATATATACATTGGAGATAAATTGACGAGCAAATAGTTTTGTATAGGGCTTTATGTGACTGCTTGGACGATTAATTTCTCAATGTTTTCTTATTTTCTTAGTTTATAAAATAAAAATTATATGATCAATCATTTTGAAATTGAATATATCCCCGAATTTTTACGCTTATTTTACATGTGAGGATAGTTTGAATTCTTTCAAAATGTTATATCGTACTATGCAGACGTTTGTGCGTTTAAGTTTGGGAGTGTATTAAAAAATAAATAAATTATTTTTTTGTTCACGCCAAGCCTATACTTGAAGCGTAGGGTATCACGAGGTATTATTTTGAATTTTGAAAATAATACGTTTACGGGGTGTTTTTTGCCTGGTTTGTATCTATAATTGTGTTAAGATTTGTTTAAGTTATTTTTAGGATTTTTTTGTAGATTTTCTGTAGACTTTTTAGAATAATCCTAATTTGACAAGGAAAAGGAATACAAATACAAGTTGGAGTTGGATTAGTCATTGCTTACACTTTCCTAGTCAACGAAGGGTTTTAAAACCTTTTTCTTCTCTGATTCTACATCAACCATCTATAAATAAATCCATAGAGTAGACATAATTCACAATTCTCAAGAGTTGAGCATTAAAGTTCAATATTCTTCTTCTATTCTTTTCATCTCGAGTGTGTTTGTATGGATAATATTATTTAAGATTATTTTGACCCAGAGGAATTCATCGAAGGTGTAGAACCATATGTGGATATGAAGAGCTCGAATGAAGTAGCTACAAGTCGGAATGGAAGCCGAACCACACCGAAATCATTTATGTAGTACATATTGCAATTTGAAGAGATATTTTGTCTAGAGAGGATGAACTGAGTATTAATTTCACCCGAAAGGAAAATCCTTAGGGAACGAGGATTGAAAAGTTTAGAAAAATTGGCGGGAGATAAGGTGTATTTGGGCTTGGTCCGAAAATTTTATGAAAATATGATGATTTCGGGACCCACAGATTTGAAGTTATGAAGGCTAAAGTGACTCAATAGATTGCTCTTATAGTAATAGGAAGGAGAAGTATTGCCGATGCGTGGAATATACCAATCGGTACTCTGGCAACTTACAAGGAACTTCCTCAAGTATGGCCACATATGGAAGAGGAGATGGTTCGGGAATTGTGTGTAGTATTAGATCCAAGAGATAGGATGTGTGATAATTGGTGGTTAAGTTAGATCTACTTTATTTGGATTATGTCGTTTCGGCTCAACTTCGGCCCAATAATCGGCCTAGTCCAAGGGTGTCTATGCTTAAAACTTTGTATGCCCTAACTCATAGGTATGAAGTATGAGTTCCAACATTTATCATGGCTGAGATGTCGATTGCCCAAGCAATTACAATGGATGCCAAAATCTTGATGCGACATCAGGTGTATAAAAATATGTGGTTAAAAATGACACCTTAACAACTCTAGGTTTTACCCTACGCAAGCATACGTATCAATTATAGAATAGCAAATGGCTTGAGTAAGGGATATCGATCCCACAGAGACTGAGATTGTTCACTTTAATAGTTCAAAAACACTAAATTATATTTTCTAAAAAATGGTTTGTTTGGGTGGTCAAATATCAAATTATCTATTTTAACTAACAATTATCTAAAAGGAAATTAAATTTGTTGTGATTCAGATGAGAGAGAAAACTAGGGTTTTCATCACTCCACCACTAACTGCATAATAAAGTTCATTACTGTATCAATTGTACGAGGGCGATCCATAACTGTGAATCAGGTCGTACCGTAAATAGCTAAATATGACCGCAAAAAGGAGTACCATCAACCGGATTGCGATAACCCATCTCATGACTTATCTAACTAGTACATGCCAATAATACTACTCTAATGTACTTCTATTCCATGAAAATAAACTAAAGCATGTCTATATTAAATCACCAAGGCACGCCTTGTGTCAACCTAGGGTTTCAAGTTTCATTACCACCATTGTGCAGAAAAGTAATTAACCATCTCAGGTCCTGCTCATATTGAATAATCATAGTAGTGCAAAATAATATATTCATTCCATCTAAGATAAGAATTTAGAACAAACATATAATTTCATATTGTAAATAAATACGGTCTGTTTACTACTACAATCATCACAGTATGGTCAACAGTTTTCCCTATTTACAACTGAAAACAATGAAAGAACTACATTACTTGGCTAGGGTTTTGCTAGAAAACCCTATATACCAAGTTAGTTTCCCATGGAAGAAGATGACTACATCGTTGATGTCGAAAAACTCTCCATGGTTTTTTCTCCAGATCTCTAGGTTTGAATATGGGTCGCAATAGCAGCAAGTCTGAATGAATGAACCTCACTCAATGAATGTCTTACCAAAAACCATCCCCAACGTGTACCAGGATCAGAACTAGAACTTCACACACAATGTCTATAATATATGATCGTGTATATATAGGCAATGGCATAGAGAGACCCTTTTCAGTCTTTTCACTCTACACTTCATGCAAACCCTAACATCTCATATATTTAAGTGTATATACATGTATATAGAGGTCTAGAGTCGCATGCACATCTTCTAATCGAACTAGGGTTGAAATAGGAAAAATCCATCAAAAAACCATAAAAAGTTGCCGCACTTATGCTTCAAGCATAGATGGCCTACGCTTCAAGCGTACCTCTAAGCATAGGTCCCAGCATAGAAATGTAGTTTCGAGCCACTTTTGGAAACTGAAAGCATATGCAAAAGCGTAAGTATTTTATGGAAAACCACTTTTCTCCATGAAAACACCAAAACGACCGTCTTGAACCCACGATACTTTTTGATGAAGATGACAATTTCTGGAAATGTCATTTTTTCCCTCCGGGAGCAATTTTTGTGCTAATCACCTAATAGCTCGAAGAAAGAACACATTCTTTCTTGGAGAGAAAGAACACATTCTTCAGTTAATTCACCGAAGTTAGCTCCCTTTCTTCATTAAGCTCCTGAAACATAAAACTACCAAATAATAAATTGAAGGATGTAACAATAGTGAGTTAAGGGTCAAAATGTCTAATATTTGACATAACAATAGTGAGTTAAGGACGTACTATGCCAATTCTCATCAATGATTGTGCTAATCACCTAATAGCTCGAGAATATCTCGAACTGTCTCCGAGAGGCAGTCCGAAACGAAAATGGCTCCCAGAGGGCAAAAATAGCATTTCCAAGAAGTCGTTATCTTCACCAAAAAGTATCATGGGTTCAAGACGGTCGTTTTGGTGCATTCACAGAGAAAAGTGGTTTTTCATAAAATACCTACGTTTTTCCTACGCTTTCAGTTTCAAAAAGTGGCTGGAAACTACATTTCTACGCTTGGACATATGTTTGGAGGTACGCTTAAACCTACGCTTGAAGCGTAGGCCTGCTATGTTTGAAGCGTAAGTGCGGAAACTTTCTGTGGTTTTTTTATGGATTTTACCTATTTCACCCTAGTTTGATTGGAAGACGTGTCTGTGACTCCAGACCTCTCTATATATATATACACTTATATATATAAGAAGTTAGGGTTTGCATGAAGTTTCGAGTGAAATGACTGAAAACGACCTCTCTATACCATTGCCTATATATACACGATCATATATCAGAGACGTGGGGTGTGCAGTTATAGTTCTGATCCTGGTACACATTGGGGTTGGTTTTTGGAAAGACGTTCATTTAGAGAGGTTCATTGATTCACACTTGTTGATGTTGAGAGCCATATTCAAACCTAGAGATTCGGAGAAGAAAACCATGGCGAGCGTTTCTACATCAACGATGCAGTCATCTTCTTCCATGGGAAACTAACTCGATATCTAGGGTTTTCTAGCAAAACCCAAGCCAAGTAATGTAGTTCTTTCATTGTTTTTAATTGTAAAGAGGGGAAATTGTTGACCATACTGTGATGATTATAGTAGTTAAAAGACCGTACTGATTTACAAATTGAAATTATATGTTTGTTCCAAATTTTTATCTTAGATGGAATGAATATATTATTTTAGACAACTATGATTATTTAATATGAGCAGGAACTCAGATGCTTAATTATAACTTTCTACACAATGGTGGTAATGAAACTTGAAATCCTAGGTTAACACAGGTCGTGCCTTGGCGATTTAATATAGACATGTTTTAGTTTATTTTCATGCAGTAGGAGTATATTACAGTAGTATAATTGGCATGTACTAGTTAGGTCAGACATGAAATGGATTGTCGCAATCTGGTTAATGGTTCTCCTTTTTGGGGTCGTATTTAGCTATTTGTGGTATGACCTAATTCACAGTTATGGATTGCTCTCATACAATTGATAAAATAAGGAACTATATTATGCAGTTAGTGGTCAAGTGATGAAAACCCTAGTTTTCTCTCTCACATGAATCACAACCAATTTAATTTGCTTTCTAGATAATTGTTAGTTAAAATAGATAATTTGGTCTTTGACCACCCAAACAAACCATTTTTCAGAAAATATAATTCAGTGTTTTTGAACTATTAAAGTGAACAATCTCAGTCTCTATGGGATTGAAATCCCTTACTCAAGCCATTTACTATTCTATAATTGATACATGCGCTTGCGTAGGGTAAAACCTAGAGTTGTTAAGGTGTTCTTTTTAACAACATATTTTTATACACATGACGTCGCATCAAGTTTTCGGCGCCGTTGCCGGGGACTAAGCATTGTTCAATAACATTAACAGATTATTCTCATTGCGTTATTGTAGCTGTAGCTAAAGTTAAATTTTTGTGTGATTTACAGGTACTCTGAAAAGCAGAAAAGAAAAAAAAATAAAGCTTCTAAAGTTGCGTTTGGAACTTTTGTGATTTTTAGTTACCTAGATTTTTGTATATTAATTCTTGCTTTATTTTCTATAATATAGAAGTAGTTAATTTAGTTAATTTTTATTTCATAAAAAATTTGAAAAAAAAAATATAGTTGTTTAAGTAGCTTATGACCGATAGATCGACCCGTTCTAATCCAAGCACTGCGTTAGTCGAGTACGGTCTTGAGATCGAAAAGACTCTTCGTCATTTACGTCGATCTATTGAAGAGCGTCATCATCAGCAAGAAGAAATAATGGCTGACCAAAGAGCCTACCAACAAAGAGCACCAGAGACATCAATGAAAGGATATTACACGCCCGATGGGTACGAATCCTATGCTGATTTTTTGGAGGAAGAAAGGGTAAATCACTTCGAGATTAGGACAAGCACGATTAATATGCTTACCAAAATTTCAGGCCTTAGAATAGATGACCCATACAAACACATCAATGATTTCCTAGATGTAGCCTCTACTGTGAGGTATAACAATTTTCCCAAAAATGACTTGTGAGTGAGATTATTTCCTTGGTCATTGAAAGAGAAAGCTAAAATATGGTACATCAAATTAGTAAAAGAAATTAAAATTGATTCGGAAGCCCTTAAGAGAGAATTCATAGAAAAGCATTGTCCTATAGGAAAAACCTCAGAAGCACAAGATGCAATCAAAAGCTTTAGGTTACCTGGTGAACATTTTCATGATGCTTGGGAAAGTTATAATGTAATTTTGTATAAATATCCCCATTATAGGTTTTCTGAACAAGATATTGCTAAATATTTCTACATGGGACTTGGAGAGGCGCATAATACTTTGATAGATGCGGCAACACAAGGTCAGTTTATCTTGAAGCCAGCTAAAGAACGTTTGGAGATATTTGATAATATCAGTGAAAACACAATTCAATATCAGTCTGAGTTGAAGTCTAGAGGTGGACAACAGGATAGGAGATCTGATAAATCTTATGCTGTAGAGCATGATGATGTGAGAGATACCATGGCAATGTTTGGAGATAAATTAGAGAGAATTGAAAAGTTTATGCAGTGAAGTCATTCCCCTCCTACAGAGACATTTGAAGTCAAAGCCGAGTCCCCCCAACATGAGTGTCAGGGTATAATGGCCGCTGATGCCAACGCGTTATGGAACTATTCCAGTAATGCTTATTTCACCAATTCATAGACCTCCAATGGTGGAAATCATCCACTCTTGTCTTACAAATCTACCAATGTAGATAATCCACCACCAATGTTCCAACAAGGGCAATCATCCAATCAACAGCAAAGATTCATAGATAGACAACAGTCATATAACCCACAACCTTGGTTCACTGAGAGACAACAATCATATAACCAACTTCCAAGGTTCCAACAAAGTCAACAATCATTCGACTCATAGCCAACAGTCATGGCTAGAAATTCTCAGTCCAACTACCAACCTAGAACATCCATTAATTCCCAAGTTCTCAAATCATTAAATAATTCCCATGATCTTCAGCCATATAATAACAATCAAGTTGTGCATCCATATAATTACCAAACCCAACCTCCAAGAAGCCAAACTCCTCCACTCGGTTTCCAGACTAATAGGTTAGAGTAAGTTTTACCTGACATCCATAACAAGCTAGGTCTTCATACCTAATCATTGGCACACTACATATGCAGGTGGGCCAAATGGCTAATGAGAGGAATGTAAGAGAGCTAGGGAGATTACCTAGTCAGCCGATCGCTAACCCAAGGCCACACCAAGAACTGGAGCTCAGGTCATTTGTCAATGAATCGAATGAAACGGTCTAAGCAATCATGACTCTGAGAAGCGGAATGGAAGTGGAGAGTCGAGTTGAGGTGGAGCATGAAAAGAGGTTGCAAAGAAGAAACGAGGCAGAATAAGAGGAGAGGAAGGATGCTGCAAGGAAAGAGACTGAAAGAGTGCAAAATGACCAACCATCAGTAGAAGACAATATGGATCAGATATAACTTGAAGAGCCGGACATGGCAAGTTACGAGGAGGCAACACCATTTCCTCAGCGTCTTAGAGAGTCACAAAGTATGAAAAGTTTAAAGAATCTGATATGCTGGAAACATTCCGACAAATCAAGATCAATTTACCTCTCTTGGATGTAATCACCCAAATACCACCTTACGTTAAGTTTTTCAAGGATCTTCTCACCCAGAATGGAAAGAGCACAATGAAGAATCCAATAAAAATACTCTTGACTAAGCATGTGAGTTCATTGCTTTTAAGTGATACTCCACCTAAGAGGAAATATCCCGGTGCTCCCACTACTCTATGTGTCATCGGTGACCAGGAAATTTGTAGCGCTCTTCTTAATCTAGGCATGAGTATTAACATGCTTCCTTATTCCGACTACCAACACCCAAGGTTGGGTGAGCTCAACCCCATTGAGGTGTGCTGCAATTCACAAATCGATCAATCAAACAGGAAAGAGGAGTACTTGAAGATGTCATTGTTCAAGTGGGCAAGTTCAATTTTCTAGTTGATTTTGTAGTCCTGGATATAGAACCCATCCTTGACTTGAAAAAGCACATTGCAGTAATACTGGGAAGACCATTCTTAGCTACAAAAAATGCATGCATCAATTGCAGAAATAGTGCCATGGATCAGACCTTCGAAAATATGAAGGTCTAGATGAATGTGTTCGATGGAAGCCACCAATTTCCTGAATCTGGGGAATGTTTCCAAATTAATGAGTGTGATGAACTGGATGATGTCATAGCAGATTTTTCAACTCAAATCCTGGAGAAAGATGAGCTAGAGTTATTTATGACTAGAGAATGGCCAGATGAGGAGGTTGCTGATTGGGAAACATACTGAAAGCTGCAAAATGAAGAGCCGGATGTGATGGAGACTGCATTATATACTCAACCATGGCGGGAACCGGTTGAACCGCTCCCGATAGTTTCAAATATTCCACAAATTCCCTCCTTAACTACTCCTATCTTGGAACTTAAGGAACTGCCATAAAAACTTCAATATGTTTTCTTAGGACCCGGTGAGACTCTTCTTATGATTATATCTTCAAAATTGACAAAAAAATAGGAATCAAGTCTAGTCGCTGTTCTGAGTGAGAACAAAGAGGCAATAGGAAGGATCGTTGCTGATTTGAAAGGCATAGACTACTCAGTTAGCATACATCGCATACATCTTGAGGAGGATGTAAAGCCATCAAGAGAAATGCAACGAAGGCTGAATCAAAATATGAAAGAGGTGGTGATGAAAGAAGTGGTCAAATTACTAGATGTGGGTTTAAGCTACCCCATTTCTGATAGCACATGGGTAAGTCCAACTTAGGTGGTGCCGAAAAAGTCGGGCATCATAGTGGTGCCAAAATCGAAAGGTGAGCTAATTCCACAATGCATGACCACAGGGTGGCATGTGTGTATTGATTACAGAAAGCTCAATATGAACACCAGGAAGTATCATTTTCCATTACCATTTATTGATCAAATCTTGGAGAGGTTAGCCGGCTAGAGCTATTATTACTTTTTGGATGGGTATTCCGGCTACAATTAGGTGGCAATTGATCTTGTTTATCGGGAGAAAACCACTTTTACTTGTCCATATGGCACATTTGCTTACAACGGATTCCATTTGGTTTGTGTAATGCGCCAACAACATTCCAACTATGTATGATATCTATTTTCTGACATGGTTCATGGATGACTTGTCAGTTTTTGGGGAAACCTTTCAAGACTATTTAAAGCATCTAGAACTGGTACTTAAGAGATGCAATGAGATGAATCTGATCCTAAGTTGGGAAAATAGCCATTTTATGGTTCAAGAGGGGATAGTGTTGGGCCTTATTGTATCTAAGTGAGGGATAGAGGTAGATAAAGCAAAAGTTTAATTAATTTCAAAACTGCCTCCACCCACATCTGTTAAGTAGATACGTTTTTTTCTGGGCCATGCTGGATTTCACCAAAGGTTTATTAAAGATTTTAGCAAAATTGCGCGGCCATTATGCAACTTATTGGCTAAGGATGCAACTTTTTTCTTTGACGAAGAGTGACTTCATACCTTTGAGGAGCTACATACTCAACTTTCATCAGCCCTGATTATTCGTCCGCCAGAGTGGTCTCGACCATTTGAGCTCATGTGTGATGCTTTTGACTATGCCATAGGAGTTGTGTTGAGTCATAAAAAAAGATAAGTTGCCGTATGCAATTTACTATGCCAGTAGGACTTTGAATGAAGCTTAGATGAACTACACAACTACCGAAAGGGAGTTGTTGGCATTTGCTGACGCCTTGGATAAATTTCGATCATATCTATTGGGCGCAATGGTTGTTGTTTACTCGTATCATGTCATTCTGAGGCATTTGCTGACGAAAAAGGACTCTAAGCCCCGACTGATTCAGTGGATTCTGTTGCTACAAGAATTTGACTTGGCTATCAAAGATGAAAAGGGTTTAGAGAATGTTGTTGTGGATCATTTGTCAATAATCATTGTCGAATCCATAAAGGAAATTACTCCTCTTAAGGATTCTTTCCCGAATGAACATCTGTTCAATGTGGCTGTGGTGGAACAAATACCGTGGTATGCTGACATTGTCAATTATAAAGCCACAGGTCGAATCCCAAAAGGATGGTCTAAGAATGAGAAAGACCGATTCTTCAGCCAAGTCAAATTTTATATCTAGGATAATCCATGTTTGTACAAGTATTGCTCTAATCAAATTATCAGAAAATGCGTCCTCGAGACATTGACATTTTGACATGAGGTACAAATCATATTGACATTTTGTCACACGTTGGAGTGTGGAGGGCATTTTAGAGCTTAGAAGACAGCCCACAAGGTGCTGCAAAGTGGATTTTGCTTGCTTTCCATATTCAAAGATGCTTTCGAGTTTTATAAGTCATGTCTGCGATGTCAAAAGCTTGGATCCATATCTCGATGAGACATGATGCCTTTAACCCCGATTCTGATTGTAGAATTATTTGATGTGTGAGGTATTAATTTTATGGGACCATTTCTGAAAGCTGATAAGAAGGAGTATATACTTTTGGGGGTTGATTATGTTTCAAAATGGGTAGAAGCTATAGCCACCAAATGTGCTAACCATGACATGGTGGAAGAATTTGTAAAGTCAAACATTTTCTCACGATTTGGTATGCGAAATGTTTTGATCAGTGATGGTGAAAGCCATTTTGACAACCAGTTTCTTCTTGCACTGTGTAAGAAGTACGGTGTCACTCATAAAATTGGTACGCCATATCACCCCCAATCACAAGGACAAGTGGAGGTTTCTACTAGGGAGATTAAAAATATTTTGGAAAAGACTGTGCGTCCGGATTTGAAGGATTGGCCTCGAAGGCTAAATGATGCACTTTGGGCATACAAGACTATGCTTAAGACACCAATTAGTATGTCGCCATATCGTTTTATGTATGGTAAAGTATGTCATCTCCCTGTAGAGCTAGAACACCGAGCTGTTTAATTCGAGACTCAAGTAGTTTTCTGGCAAGCTTCAATCAAGATGGGATGGGCCGTACAAGATTACGAAGGTTTTCCCCTATGGAGCCATAGAGCTTGATGATCCTGACATTGGAAAGAAGTTTGTTGTAAATGGACAAAGATTGAAGCATTTTTTAGAGGTGCAACCAGCTTAATGTGTGGTAGAAACAATCGATCTAACTGAACCACCACCCGAGCTTGATAAGCTTGATCTGGAGTATTGAGAAGCAACAACGTCATACCAATGAAGTTAAATTTTGGTACTAGGTGAAGAAAAGTAGCTTTTAAGCCTAGTTTGTACTTGTAGACGGTAATTTAGTCATTTCGGTATTTATCATCGAGTTTGTAAAAACTAGTCGCGAGGCCATTATCATTTGAGTAGGAAGTGCAAATTGAGCATTGAGAGTGGATGGGGATGATGAAGGAATTTTAAGAAGAAAAAAAAATTGGCCCATGGAGACGTACGCTTCAAGCGTAGCTACGGGCCTGTTATAAACAGACCCGTCAGGCAGTTTCCCCCCCAATTTCATTCAAACTTCTCTCTCTCCCTCAATTCACCACCAATCCTTACAAGGATTGTTTCTACCATATATTAATCCAATTCCTCATCATTCCTTTCCTATTCCTTCCCTACGAATCATCCGATTAGTTGGTGATTCGTCTGGATTTGCGTGAAGAACTCGAAAAGTCTCTGTAACTCAATTTTTGGAAAATCATCGTTTCTCTCGACTCGGTGAGTATTATTCCATTATTTTGATTTCATATGACTTATTTAACTATTCTAAACTTGTATTGAGGAACGAGTCCGATCAAAATCGTGTTTTCATCCGTTTTCTAAAAGTTGTGTTTTTGACTTCGAAAGCGGATTAAATATCAAACTTTTGGGACGACGGCTTGTTTAATTGTCATATTGGGTATATTTAGATATAATTTGAGTTTGACTTAGTGTCCGATTCCTTATCACTTACTTTTCAAAAATTCCCTTTTGTAGGCATGGTACGAACCAAGTTGTCAGCGAGAAGAGTGGTTCAGGCTGCAATTGTTGCTGATCCACTGGTGTGATAGAGGTTGAGATCATCTCCTACATCATCCCCTATTCACCGCTGGAGTTCACGTGCTACGAGACCACAGTATGTTGACTCAACATCTTCATCTTCCTTATCTTTCGAGGCAAAGGTGTCAGAGAGCTCTACCCAGGGACACAACATCATTTTAACCGATGGTCACCTTGTTGTTGACCCAGTTGTTCCACGGGCACCATCACCGCCACTTGTGCCTGAGCCGCTGGTTGAGGAGATGGAGGAGTATACCGAAAGTGATAGTGTGAGGCAGGGGGATGATGCTGAGCTGGAGGATGATGTCAATCAGGGCGATGATCGAGCGGATGAGGGGGTACCAGAGCAACCTGAGCTGGAGTTTTGACTACATTTTTACATGTGCCCCACACAGCATCGGTTGAGGATTTACTAGATAGGGAGATCCAGAAGGGGTATCATCAGGAGCGTACATACTTATTGCAGATATTTAAGGGATTACAACCTGTTCTCACCTGGACGATCGGCTGATTGAGGGCCCGATATTTATTACCTATATTTGTGAGGATATTATCCGGGAGTTTTGGCTACACATGCGCCATTTCAGTAGGGGGATGAGACTACGGACAGTGGTCCGAGGTACTGAGATTGAGATTACTCCCTAGACTATTGCTGAGGCATGGGGTATTCTGGGCGAGTGTCCACCCGAGCTAGCTGTTGCGTTCCAACCTATATTGAAGATACTCCCATCTATTTCTAAGATTGTTGTACTTCAGACAGCAGGGCAGTGGGCTGATATGCATCAGAACTGCATGAAGAAGGCAAACTATCACCCAATGCTTTTGTTTTGGGATGCGAAACTCCGATCCCAAATTTTGCCGCACAGCCATACTACCATGTGTTATGTGTCATTTCCGGCCCTCCACTATGCTTTCGAGTTCGGGCGGTGGGTTTCTATCCCACGTATTTTGTGGGAGGGCCTATATACACATTATATCCATCCATGGAAGGAGACCAAGGTTGGTCAGCATCTATTTCTCATTCGATTCCCGTGCTTGGTGATGAAGCTTATGATAGATCCTGGGATTGAGAGGGTACCCCATATGCCAAAGGGATGTGGACTGGTGCATGGACCCGGTTGTATGGAGATGCTATTATGATGCGAATACCAAGGTTTGGCATATTACCAGCCCCAGATGCACAAGCCCACGAGCAGGCTGATGCCGTGGTCAGGTTGATGTAGGTATTGCTCAAGATGCTGAGGCTACTAATGATGTTGAGATGCCACAGATGTCGGGTCCTGAGGAGGAGGTTGTGTTACCAGAGGCATCTACGGGTGGTACTGTTACTCTGTCTCAAGCATAGTTTGATTCCATTATTGCACGGATGCAAGGGTTAGAGCGGATATTAGTCGAGAAGAGATAGGCTCGGCAATGTGAGACCGTATGAGTTAGCATATGGGTGTGCAGATTCCACCCAAACCACAGACCTCTGATGATGAGGCTTAGTTTAGTTTTAGTTAGGTTTTTGTTTTATTTTTATTTCATTATTTTTTATATACATTAGAGATAAATTGACGAGCGGATAGTTTTGTATAGGCCTTTATGTGTCCGCTTGGACGAGGTATTATTTTGAAATTTAAAATTTTGACCCGTTTACGGGGTGTTTTTGCCTAGTTTGTATCTATACTTGTATTAGGATTTGTTTAAGTTATTTTTAGTATTTTTTGTAGACTTTTTAGAGTAATCTTAATCTAACAATGAAAAGGAGTGCAAATACAAGTTGGAGTTGGATTAGTCACTGCTTACACTTGTTTTAAATACAAGTTATAGTAATAGGAAGGAAAAGTATTGCCGATGCGTGGAATATACCAATCGGTACTCCGGCAAACTTACAAGGAATATTGAAGGAACTTCCTCAAGTATGGCCACATACGGATGAAGAGATGGTTTAGAAATTGTGTACATTATCAGATCCAAGAGATAGGACTTGTGATAATTGGTGGTTGAAGTCGGATCTGCTCTGTTTGGATTGTGTCGTTTTGGCTCAACTTCGGCACAATAATCGGACTAATGCAAGGGATCACACTATGCTTAGAACTTTGTATGCCCTAACTTATGGGTATGGAGTGTGTGTTCCAACATTGATCATGATTGAGATGTCGATTGCTCAAGCAATTGTGAGTAGAGAATGGGTGGGTGCTGATAAATTTGAGTATTATCTTCCATAACCGTTTTTGTTATCGAAGATCATTGCTATGCAATTGGGTCATAGTATGAAGGAGTTGGATGAGATAAGGTGGACTATTATGAAGATATATCCAGAGAAAGATTTTGAAAAGTTGAAAGAGACAGTAGATTGCCGGATATGGTTGAAAAGCGACGTGTCAAATGATGAAGAAGAGGAGGAAGATTAAGGTTTAGGATTTTTGTTTGTGTTTGATTTTGTTTTTAGGGACGGTAGACCCTTAAGGCCACGCCATTTTTTATTTTATTTTATTTTAGGATTGTAGGCCCTTAAGGCCAAATCATATATGTTTTTTTATTATTATTTTTCAAAAACAAATACTAAAAAAAAAAGAGAATCTTTGATTCCTTGAAAACATGTGTTGATTTCTTGATATTTATGATGAAAATTATTTTCCCTTGGTATGATTGAGTATTTTTGCTTTGTTGATGGTATCTATAAGTGATCCAAATCAAGTTTGGGGGAGGGGATTCATGTTTTGCTTTGGAATTCAGAATTAAGCTTCAAGGGTAACTGTATATTTTATCCTATATTATTTTTGACTATAAGGACATGGTCTGATTTAAGTTTGGGGGTGAGGGTATAGTATTACAAGGAATAAAAAATTTCGAAAACATTTGAAATTTTAAAATTTTAGGAGTAGTTCTTTGTTTTCACGCATTAATGTTTTGCATTATAATTCGATTGAATTTGTGTATATGATGCATCAGTAGTACGTAATGTGATATTTCCATTCATGAGAGTAATGATTAGATTGAGTTAGTGAAGTGATGTAGTTTTACATGGGTGAGTGAATGAGTGAAATTGAAATTAAGACCACATCCTTTTCAAATGCTTTCTTGGGAGACTACTATATTTTATAGATTGGTGACTTGAGTAATCAAGGTTTGATCGTAGCTTATTCACAAGATTATGGGTCGTAATCGAAACTTAATTGTGATTAGACTTTGGAGATTCAAGTGTAACCTTGGCACTATGATATAGTGAGCATTAACTGAACCAATTAAGAAATTGGGATTAAAAATGATTGGTTTTGGAAGAAGCAATGATATAATGGTTATAGAATTGAATTGTGGAGAATTGTTCGAGGTCATTACATATGTAGTATGGATTGTGATCATGATTTTGGATCTTGTACCTTAATGGTTGTAATTGTGAACTGAATGGAATGGTTATGGACCCAAGGATAACTGATAGGAGCCAAATATCATACATTTAATGCTCCCATCTTTACATTGTTATGCATCTATTTGTCAATATATTGGTACTTTTATATGATTTGCGTGTTTTAAGACATTTTAGGACGATGTTATGTAAAGCAAGTTTAATTCAGTGAATTAACCGGATTTGTGACTCAACCATGTTCGAGAGCCGAAACAATGGATAAAAGACCTATAAAGGACCGGAACTAAGTCAAGGATGCAAAAGGAAGTGAAGATGAATGAAGCCGAGAAAAGAAATAGAGCAAAGAAAACAAAATGTAAAAGTACAAGGGAAGAACTACCAAGTACTCAATAGTGTCATTACCGAACCATGGATAAAAGACCTATAAAGGACCAAAAATAAGTCAAGGATGCAAAAGGAAGTGAAGATGAATAAAGCCGAGAAAAGAAATGGAACAAAGAAAGCAAAATGTAAAAGTACAAGGGAAGAACTACCAAGTACTCAATAGTGTCATTACCGAGTACTCGGCGAAGTGCGAATACGCATGCACTTGCGCTTTAAAGGAAAAAATGCCCGAGACATATGCGCACTTGCGACAAATGACGCTCAGCATAGAACCCACTGGGTACTCGGTGGAATCTTCACCAAGTACTCGGTTAAACCCGATACGACCAGTTTTACTCGGTTAAACCTGGGTACTCGGTGGAGTTAGAAATACCCCAAATCTTTTTCTCCATTGTTTTCAACCAAAACCAAAATATATCTTTACTTTTATATTATTTTACTTATTATCAAAAGTATTAAAACAAACAAACAAATCATCTTTTATAATTTAGTTACAATAATTACAGACGAAGTATTACATCATTAGTCTCTGTGAATACGATATACTCTGTCTCAACTATACTATATTACAATTGATTCGTGCAGTTGCGATAGGGAAAACTAGGTCAAATTTAAGGGCTTATTTGGACACACTATTATTATTATCATTATTTATTATCCCAGCCTAGTAGGTTAAATCTAACAAGCTTTGGTCGACCTATCAAGTTTTTGGCGCCGTTGCTGGGGAGTAAACGAATTTCTATACTTCAGAATAATTATTATAGCTAGATTATTTATTTTCTTTATTTTTATTTTTCTTCTTTTAAAACACAAGTTTGTGTGATTTTTGACAGGTACACTAACCGTAGCAGAATGAACCAGAAAAAGGATGACGATTGCTTTACTGGACCGTCTGTGAGTTTTAGTAGTAGTTACAATTATCGCATTAATCTTATCTTTAATTTTCTTATTTAATTTTGCTTTCATTTTATTTATTTATTTTCAGTTTATTATTCTTATATAAATTTGTTTCATCGTTGTATGAGTGTTTTGCGTTTCGTATCTAAAGAACTTGCTCTTTTTTATCCAGAAGTTGATAGAACTTATCGTAAAAACTTAAGAACTAATAAACAAAGGATTGAAAAAGATACATTAAACTCTAACGATATGGGTGACCCTCAAGTACAACCACTAGGTTCTTTGAAAGATTATTACACACCTTCTGATTTTGAATCACCAGCGGACATTGTAATACCAGGCGAGACAACAAGCCATTATGAAATTCAAGCTAGTATTTTGAAAATGTTACCTAAGTTCTATGGACATAAACACGAAGATCCGTATGATCATATAACGGAATTCATATAAATTAGTTCAATAACTAAGATGAATGGGATGCCTCCTAATGTTTTACGTGTGTGATTATTTCCCTTTTCACTCAAAGAAAGAAATTAAAATATGGTATAATAGCTTAGAAAAACAAGTGAGATCTAATTGGGAGAAGCTTAAGACATAAATTTTACATAAATACTACCCAATGTGAAAGACACACGAAGTCCAAGCTACTATAATGAACTTTACCCAGATACCGGGTGAACAATTCCATGAAATTTGGGAAAGATTTAAAGAAATCTTGGCTAAATGTCATCACCATAAATTTACTAAGTACGATTTGGTGTGTAATTCTATCACGACCTAGGAGAGCTACAACAACATTGTATAGATGCGGCATGTGGAAGAACGTTTGCATTAGAACTAGTCGAAGACATATGGAAAATATTTGAAAGATTGAGTGAAAATTCACAACAAAACGCATCAGAAGCTAGGCCTAGATCTATTCTTAATAACCCTAGACGAACAAAAACTGTGAAAGAAATAAAAAAAAACTAATGATGTTACGGCTCAAATAACTAAGATAAGTAGAATTCTAGATAAATTTCTAAGTTTCACTCAAAATACGCCTAGAGAGGTCTGTTCGATTTGTTCTGATCCTTCCCACTTAGCTAGCGGATGTCTAATGACATATCAAGAAGATATAGTACCTTATGATGTCAACGCAACCTTTACAACTACAAATAATAATCCATATTCACATTCATATACTGTAGGTTGGCGTAATCATCCACATCTATCACATCGATCTCAAAATGTCGAGAATCCTGATCAAATACAAGTTTTCAATCAAAATCTAAAACCATTAAATAAACTCAAAACTTCAATCAAAATCCAAGACATATCAACAATTCTCAAAATTTCCAAAACAATGCTCAAGGATTTAGAAATCAAATTTAAAACGCTAATCCACCACCAAGATCATCTGGTTTCGAAGACAAAGTCTTATCATCCCTTAGTAATCTAGAAGCTAATACCCAACTGCTTCATACACATTCTCAAGCTATTTCAAAATTAGAAATGTAGATGGGGAAAATAGCTAACACGCTTAATAAGAGAGAAAATGGTAAACTACCAAGCTAACTAGTGATGAATCCAAAAGGGCAACACATGATTGAGTTAGGAACTTTATAAGAACCGACTCATGAAACTGTTCAATCAATCATAACCCTAAAAAGTGGTAGGATAGTGGACAGTTGAGTTGAGGAGAAGTTTGAGGAAAGATTAGCACGAGAAGAGATCTTGGAGAACAATCCTAAAGAAACATCACATCCAACAGAAGATCAACTAATCAAAGAAATACCTGAGAAATTGATGAGACTAGAATAGTTGGTATTCTGGGCATTAATTTACCGCTTGCTAGTCTCTTTATTTTATTAATTTTGTATTTTTATGCGAGTTCTGTGTTAAGTGTGTTTTCAAGGCCTTAATGCAAAAATGAGTTAATTCTGGGTTTTTAGCAAATATGTAGAATTCAGAGCAACACTTGGAAGATATTTGCACTCAAATCAGCAAGGTACAAGTCAAAAAAGCAGAGTACAAGTGGTTGAAACATGAAAATTTGCGATTTAAATAAATAATAAATTTCAAGAGCCATCGATCGATCGGAGGGTACTTTGATCGTTAAAAATAGCCGTCTTGGAATCTGTGCAAAATTACACTACAGAATTTTGAATTTGTGTACAAGTATATCACGGGGCAGAATCGTCCATTCAACGCCAATTCTTAGTCCCTATGTTCTCTTTGAGTACAAGCAAGGAACATGCCATATCTACACCAACCTTTGCCTATAAATATAGGTGGAATTCATGAAGAGAATATATCTTTTGATATCTTGGGAAATATCTTTGAATTATCTCATGAACGTATCATAGTTCATAAAAACCTCTCACTTTGGGAGAGGCGCCCTTACTCAAGAAATCAAGAACCAACCATCTAATCATGAAGATGGCGGCTACATTAACAATGGAGTCTCATCTTGCCATGAGCGGTAGTCGGTATCTAGGGTTTCCAATGAAACCCTAGCCAAGTAATGTAGTCTTTTATTTATTTTTATTGCAAAAAGAGGAATTTGATGAAGGACACTTATATGATGATTATATAGTGAGAGAGCAAAGAAATTACCTAAATAAGATTTATTTTTTGATTATATTCTTATGCTAAGATTGAATTAATGATTTATATTGAACAACTGTGATTTATCAATCGGGACAAGAAATTCTGTGATTTAATAACGATTTCTACATAATGGTACTTATTTGACATGATAAAGTCTTAGGTTTACACAGTCCATGCCTAGAGAAGATGATTGTTAGCATGCTTTGTAGTTTCATGTTTTAGAAGTAGTTGTAGTATAGATGCATACAACAGTCATACTAATCGAAGATAGATTGTAGTGAATACGGACCGATTGCATCCTTTTTGGGACTAGGCAACTACTTGTAGCATTACTAGTCTGATGCATATGAGTTGTACCGCCCTCTTGCAATAATATAACTAAAGAACTATGTTATAAGGCTATTGGTAGAGTTGGAATTCAACCTTAGACTTGTTTATATTGAGCGAAACAAAAAACAATTGTCTATATTTTATTTTATATTTTATTCAACCAATCAAACAACTCTTGTAAATAAAATTCAATTTGCTACTTTATAATTATTTGAAATACGACTTTGATCTTTATGGTTCGATACCCTCTCTACCCAACTATACTATATATTACTCGCTTACTTGCGACTGAGAGGTTAAAACTAGATCGTGTTAATTCCTTATTTTTAATACTATTATTTTCACAATTCTGGAACCGATCACAAGTTTTTGGCACAGTTACCGGGGATGAAACGGATATTTCAGATTATTATATTGCAATTCTTTAAATTATTGTATCAATTTAAAAAAATTCTTTTTAATTGTTCTCATTTTCTTTTACAAGTACACCTTCTACTGAAACTGCAAATTTTCGAGAAAACTCACGGATTCCAGTCTCCGATCGATCGATCCTTCAGTGATCGTTCGGTAAGTTCTAGCGATCGATCGAAGCATTTTTCGATCGTTCGGTAATATCTCTAATCGATCGATTGATTTTTTGATTGATCGAAATACTGTGTTCGTACGAAAGTATTAAAAACATGATAGATACGTTGAACCATATCTTAATAGTATCATAAAACAAATATATAATTAATTTTAAAAGGAAAAAAAATATTTACTGATTTACATACCTAGATATCTTATTTTCATAAAAAAGAAAAAGAATGAGAATATAATATTTTCCGAAAAAACAATATATATTTAGATTTTAATTAAATTTGTTTACATTTATATTTTATTAACTTAAATATATATATATTTATATATAACTAAATAATTAAGAAATAAATAATATATATTTAAATAAATAATAAGATATATAATAAAAATACAATACTTTATTCATTTAAATTCCTTATTCAATTGTTGTAATTCAGTGCTTATTTATTTGATATTATTATTGATTGTTTATGCTTAGACGTCGTTTAGTTGATAATCCCCTTGAGGCTTTTAATCCTGAAATTGATCGAACGTACCGAATAAATAAAAGAAATAATTTCTTAAATAATATAAATAATTTAAATAAGGGTGAAAACTTAGTCGAGGCACCGGCCGCAATTTTTAAAGATTTCTATACACATCAAGATGATACGTCACATTTAGAAATCTCCCTACCTGATGGAGCGGAAAAGTTTGAAATTAAACCAACAATAATTAATATGTTATCTAAATTTCATGCAAATGATTATGATGACCCTTATCAACATATAGATGAATTAATAGAAGTCTATTCCACCATATGTATGAGAGGATATACTGATGATTAATTTTGAAATTATCTAGACAATAGTGAAAACAGCTTAGAAGGGGGTGAATAGGCTTTCTGTGGATTTTATGATCAATCAAAATTACTTAACGGAAATTCAATTTCAATCAGTCACAAACCCTAATTCACAATTCAATTCTCAAAACCGATCAATCAAGCAAATATGAATATAAGGGAAAAGAATAAAATCATGAGAGACACAAAGATTTTTACGTGGAAAACCTTGAAAAGACTCCAAGTAAAAACCATGGATACACTCGGGAATCGATGCACTATGAATCATAGAAATTGTATAGAATCTATGAAAATAGAACATACAACCAATGTAATTTGTTGTTCTTCACTTGAAATCTGAAATTCTAGATTCACTCGCGCTCCGCGAAGCTCTCACTCCGATCTCCGTACCCAGACAGCTCTGCTTCTCAACAGATCGAATAACCACGAAGCCTCATGCTTCGATTTATGTACGCAGACGGCTCCGCTTCTCAAAATGTATCAACACAACCATGTTGCTATAGACGGTGTGTGAATTTTTCAGCAACTAGAACATCCAATTGTTCATGAGAATTGTCAATGTAGAAGCACAATTGGAGACACTCAATAACAAGAGAGAAGTTGTGTATATCTATTCACTCAATAAAATTCTCTTATCATATATCTTTGAAGAAGATGAAGTTGTAAAAAATTAGCAGAGATTTTTCACAGACGTTGTTCCTCTTGTTGTATACCTGGTATTTATAGGCAATGATGAATCAAATCCTAAGTTTGTCATTTCTCATAATTTCACACATATCCAAGTCAAACCCTCTTCTCTGGTGTATATCATGTATATAGAACGCACTATAATGTGTATGAGTCGTGAACACATTATAAAACCAACCACTGACAAATTTGGACATCGCAACAAAATTTAGAAAAATCCTTGCCGCAGTTACGCTTGAAGCGTAGGTTCCTTACGCTTGAAGGGTAGGCCCAAACGTACCCTCAAGCGTAAAACTTCAATTTCCAACAACTTTTTTATTATGAAAGCGTAGGCTTAAGCTTATGTATTTTTGCTAAAACCACTTTTCTCCACAACTGCGCCAAAATGACCCTCTTGAATCCACTATTCTTTTTTCTTGAAGTGACAACTTTGGAAAATATCGTGTTCGCCCTCCAAAAGACATTTTTCCTCAATATACTCACTTTCGTGCTTCACTTGTATTCTTCACTACTTCAATTCTTGATTTTGCCTTTGAAGAAACTTATAGAAGTCATTGAAACCAAACCAACCTATCTAACAATTAACATGGTTATTGTCTAGAACATGCCATAAATAAACAATACTCAAATATATTCTTACAATCTCCCCCATAGCATTTCTGAGACAAAATCATATTTTACAATATAGCCTCACAAATAACAACATAACATATATACGTATGAACACATACCAACAAACATAGATATAAATTGTCACCTTACTTTCATGACAATCTACCAAACCTATAACCACAACCCTTAACAAACCATTAAACGCAAGTGTGGAAAATGGATATAAACCAACATAATGATCATCGTTCTCCTCCTGAGAATAAACTCCCCCTTACTAAATACTTCTCCCTATTAATCAAACAATCTTTCCCCCTCAATACTTCTCCCCCTTTTTATTGCTGAAGTATCAAGCAAAGAGAGTATATGTCATAATAACAATGTAGAAATATACATGACAATACGTAAATAAAACTCTACAATAGAGAATTCTATTTGATCATATCCAGATTCGCAGGTTAATAAAAATCTCTACTATGTATGACCTTAATACTAATGCATGAATGCACAATGTCATGAATAAAATAAAATAAAAATCTTTTTGTATTTTAGAAATATGTGAGCAAGGCTATAGAGACACAAAAGAAATCATTGACACATCATATTCTCAGATCTAGCTCATCCATTATACACACGGTAATGAAGAAAATTAGCACACTTACCTTGTAAACTCAAGAATGCACAAGTCAAGTTTTGCAAATATATATATATGAAAATTCTCATGTGCAAGTACTATGGTAAAATGAAAACAATACATACTAAACCTGATAATCTCTCCACCAATCGTGATGATAATTCAATCGAAGATCCAAACTAGAAGTAAAAAAAAAATACTTTCTCTTTGTCACATAATTTCCTCCTTTCATCTTTTCCACTTTTTCACCATATCCCTTTTTGGCTTTCTAAGCTCCGGACTTTCCAGCGAGGATTTTTAGTCCCGACCAACTGAGGCTGAGTTTCTTCCATGGGATTTATGCTTTATTAGTTATCTCTCCTTTTTGGATTGAAGAACTGCTTTTTGCATTTTTATTTTTATATCATCTTATCATTTCCTCTATTTTCACCATTACCACAACATTCATACTGATGCAAAAGATATTTCATGCATAGATCAATCTAGCATAGCTCATGAACCTTCATACCACTTCGGGTTAAATGAAAAAATTAACAGATTCAGCAGGCATTAGAATCATCACCAAACCAACTAGCACCTAAGATTAAGGTTTTGTAACATTAAATAATCATGTCAAGTAATCATCTAAAAATCTTACGTCAGGTTGATAGGTCTATTTCACATATGCATAATTATACAAGTAAATGTGAAAATAAAGTAAAACATGACAACTTTTATACTCTAGCCAAGTTCAAAATTCTCAAAAATTTATTTTATGAATTGTTTTATTTTTTTAAAAAAATAAAATGCACGCATGAAAAAATATGATACAAATGCATGAATAACTATCAATTCTAGGAAAATAATGCAATGTGTTCCTAGAATGATAGATAAGAAGATATATATTCTAAAGAAAGCATACCAATAGATTTCTTAAAAATAACATGTTTTTGAAAATCTAATGTTATTTTAAAGATATCTACCAACTGAGAATCTGTGGATATGAACTCTAGAGACACTATACCATCTTCAACCAGATCATGACTTAAATGATGTCGAATATCTATATGTTTTATCCTAAAGTGTTGAACATGATTTTTAGAAGTATTTATTGCACTCGTATGACCACATAATACAGTCATCGTGCCTTGTGAAAAACCATAATCCTACAATATCTGATGCATCCCCAAAACCTGAGTACAACAATTACCAACTACTATATACTCAGCCTCAGCAGTGGAAAGAGAAACACAATTTTGCTTCTTGTTATGCCAAGCAACTAAGCAATTTCCAACATAGAAACACCCTTCATTGGTACTTTTTCTATCATCAACATTATCAGCCCAATCAGCATCAGAAAAATATGAAATATCTGTATTAGTACCTAATGGATACAATAATCCATAATTCACTTATCCTTTAACATATTAGATAATCCTTTTCAGAACAGTAATATGCGACTCCTTAGGACTTGTTTGGTAATGTGCACACAAACCAACACTCAAAGCTATGTCTGGTCGACTGGCAGTCAAATACAACAATCTCCCAATCGTACTCCTATAGAGTGTAGGATCAATATCTTTACCTTTATTATCTATGCTAATCTTCACACTTATACTCATAGGAGTGCGAGCATCCTTAGCCTTTTTCCAAACCAAACTTCTTTACTAATTCCAAGGCATAATGAGTTTTAGAAACAAAAATCCCATCACTTAATTGCCTAACTTGAAGCCCTAGAAAGAAGTTCAATTCACTAATCATGCTCATCTCAAATTCATGTTTCATTTGATCTCCAAAATAATGAGCAAGCGTGTTAAAAGTGGAACTAAACACAATATCATCAACAAAGATTTGAGTAACAACTGTATCACTCTCAATTTTCTGAATAAATAGTGTTTTGTCCACTCCCCCTCTAGGAGTTTGCTTTAAACCATACAAAGCCTTTTTCAACTTGTAAACATGACCCGGACAATCAGGATCTTCAAATCCTTTGGGTTGCTCCACATATATCTCCTCACGAAAAATACCATTCAAGAACACACTCTTCACATCCATCTGATACAACTTGAATCCAAGATGACAAACGATAGCAAACAAAATCCGAATAGACTCAAGTCTCACCACTAGAGCAAACGTGTCATCAAAGTCTATAACCTCCAACTGAGTATAACCTTGAGCAACAAGACTAGCCTTATTCCTAACAACTATACCATGTTCATTCTTTTTATTCTTGAATATCCACTTGGTACCAATCACGTTTATCTCCTTCGGTCTAGGAAAAAGATACTACACATCATTCTTAACAAACTTGTAAGAACATTTATAATATTATTTGTGTTTGGCATGTTCTATACAATAACCATGTTGAGTGAATTGTCATGTTGAGAGTTTTGTGTATTTTTAATTGAGTGGTTAGTATGTTCGTTTCTATCTCAAGAAAGAAGTCAAGGAGTGTGTCAAACCAAAAAAGCTACCGAAGGGAAAAATCATCATTTCCAAACATCGTCACTTCACCAGAGGGCAAAAATGTCATTTCCAGACATCATGACTTCAACCATAAGCATTGGAAGTTCGAGATGACCAGTCTAGTTCAAATATGAAAAAACTACAAAAGATGCAACATACCTACTTTGGCAGAGGCTGAAATAGGACAAATTGGCTCTGACCTACGCTGTGGTTTTAGAGATATGAGAGGACCCTACGCCCTAGACCTACGCCCAAGCATAGGTCCTAATGCTTGGTCACGTGATCACTTGTTATGGAGGAATAATTTCGGGGTGCTTTTTGATTTTTCCAGTTTGGTCCCTACTTTGAGTTTTTAAGTGATCGATGACTTCAAACCACTACATATTGGCATATACACATATTTACATCATATTTTAGAAGATTTCTCAAGGTTATGTGAAATTACGTAAGAGGGTAAGGTTAGGAATTTCTTTGACTTGGTCTATAAATACCAAGGTTCTACAATAGAAGAGGCTATGGGTTTTGACGATGATTTTTCAAGATGTTTTTTAGTGAGAGCTCTACAATATTCTATCGTTCATATTCTTCTATTGAGTGATACACACAAAGAGGTGATTATGGAGTGATCATACATATTGGTGTTATCTCGTGTTGAGTTTCTCCAATCGTGTTTCTACATCGAGGTTCTATATGCACGATTGGATGAGTGATTACTGAAAAATCATCACACCTTCCATTGCAATGAGGTTGCTTTGATCCGTTCGATTATGGAGTGATTCAAGGATTTCAGACCGCGAGTAGAGAAAGGAAAATTAGGCGTGATTTGTGAGTCTCTTATAGTGTCTAGCGGAGTAAGCGTGCTTCGTGAAGTACGAGTGATTCAAGGGTTTCAAACCGTGAGTAGAGGAAGGCATATTAAGAGTGATTGTAAGTCTAAAACGCTCAAAGGGCCAGTACTTATTGATTCATAGTGCATTGGTACCTGAGTGTACCCGTGGTTTTTTCATTGGAACGTTTTCCTTGATTTTTAAAAGTATAATTTCTATGTCGTCTCTTGCTTTATTTTCTATACTACATTGATGTTTGCTTGTATTTCTTGAATGATGTGATTTGAGAAATAGGAATTTGTAATTGGATTAAAATTGACTTTTCCAAAATTAAATATTAATTTGTTAATAAATTCATAAAAAGCCTATTCATCCCCCCCTCTAGGCTTTTTTCATCATTGTCTAGGTAGTTTCAATTGGTATCAGAGCATGGTTGCCCCGATTTAGCTTAAGTACCTAGGGTTAGATGTGAACTTAGACGATGGAGATGCTTCATGAAGGAGGTTCTATATCTAAATTCCCTTTGTTTGATGGGTCAAATTACACATATTGGAAAGCGAGAATGAGAGCATTTTTTAAATCGCTAGATGAGAAAGCTTGGCTGGCTATAAAGTTAGGATATTCACCGCCCACTATGAAAGATGTTGTTACTAAAAAATCTAGGGTAAAACCATCGAGTGAGTAGACTACTACTGAAACAAATAGTGCTAGTTAAAATTCAAAAGCTTTGAATGCGTTCTATAATATGGTGACGGCAAGTGAGTTTAAGACAATAGCCACATATTATATTGCTAAAGAAGCTTGGGACATACTCCTAGTAACTCATGAGGGAACTTCAAAAGGTAAACCATCAAGACTCCAAATTCTGAATTCAAAATTTGAACAGTTTAGGATGGAGGCGATGGAGTTTTTTGTGATTTTGAGGCTAGGTTAACTAACATAGTAACCAGTTGTCACAATCTAGGAGAGACTATTTCCGAGATGACCATTGTGAAGAAAATTCTTAGATCTTTGTCTGAATGTTTTCGGTCTAAGGTTACCGTCATATCTGAAATCATAAGTTTCAAGGAAATTAAACTTGAAGAGTTAGCTAGTAATTTGAAATTGTATGAGATAGAGATGTGTGCTTAATCCTCTAAAAAGTCAAGCATTACAAAAGCAAATGACATAGCTTTGAAAATCATTAAGGATGGTCCTAGTGAGTCGGCTGAAGAGGGTGAGAGTAAACCAAGTCAGTTTGACATGATCACGAAGTAGTTTCATAAGTTTTTAAAATCCTCTTGTGGTCAAGATTTGATTAAAGAAAAAAAATTTGGAAATAAATCACATGATTCTAAAAATAGAAAAATCCAAAATAGGAATGATAAGCTTGTTCGTAAAAAGCAAAAACCTTAATGTTTTAAGTCTCAAGGGTTCAGTCACGTAGCTGCTAAGTGTGCTAATAAATCAAAAAAGAAAAAAGGTTTGGCTGTTACTTGGAGTGATGGATTAGCTAGTTATTCGACGGATTCTGACGTATGAGATGAGATTGAGAATTTCACTGTGTTTGCTGCACAAAGTAAGGAGGTCGGTGAAGTTGCTGCAAGTTGGGCAATGCCTGAGGATGATGATTCTGAGGATAATGAAGATCGTGGGGATTCAAATGAAGATGCATAAAATAAATTATATGAAAAGTCTGTGCAGGTTAGCAAAGTGTAGTCAAAATTTTTAGTTTAATTCAAAATGTTGTTAAGGAGAGACAGTCCATAAGAGAAAAATTGACCAAGTCTGAACAGGAAAGGACTCAGGATTTGAAAAGGGTAGATGGTCTCAATGAGAAATTAGAAAATCTAAGATTGAAATTGAGTGAGAAATCTACAAGGATTGAGAGTTTGGAAAAGGAATTGAAGGATGCTAACTCAACTATTCATAGATGGTCTAGTGGAACTAATAAGCTTGATCACATGTTGAGTGTAGGAAAGTCAGTAGGAAATACTAAGGGGTTGGAATTCAAAGGAATGAGTGATCCTGACATTGTTTCCGAAACAACCTTTGTTAAGGCTTCCCAAGTAGCATCTAGTTCTTCTCAAGGTAAGTTTGATAGGAATCTTAATGATTGACCTTATGTCAAAGAACTTGTTGAGAGTAAGCCTCCCTTTACCTCTAGAGTAAATAAGGGTTCAAATAATGTTTTTCAAAGGCTTATTCCAATCTGTCTTCACTGTGGGGTGAAAGGTCACATTCGACCCGTATGTTCAAAGTTAAGAGGAGAAACTTTGAAATCTAAGCGGAAGCATAGAATTCAGAAAAGACCCAATGTTGAAAGTCAAATTCGGGTGTTGAGTGAAGAGGTGAAGAGGTTGACTAGGCTAGCAAACAGAGCACCAAAAACTAAACAAATATGGGTTAGAAAAGACGAATTGCATTGTTTGGTTGCTCATATTGCATGTCTAGCACGTGACTCTAATTTTGAGAAAGGTCACGAGTATATATCCACATATTCTCAGTCAACAAACATCTCTACGAAACCATTAGATTTTCAAAAGTATATGCATTTTAGAACATTTGGTGGCATATTATCATTAGGATAAATGTCTTTATATGTATCATTCTAGAAATATCTTGTATTATATTTTATCCTAGAATTAATACATTATCATGCATTTTGTTTTATTTGCATCTTTATTTTTTTTGTTTTGTTATTTTATTATTATGCATGCATCATGTTTTCCTACTATTAGGATTATTCATGCATGCATTCTTATGACAAAAATTCCAAAACAATTAAAAAAAAAAAAAATTTAGCATGTGGAGCTTGGCTAAAAGTACAAATGATTGTCATATTTCACTCTATTCTCATAATTACTTTTCTTATTATGCTTATGAGAGTTGGAGTTGTTAGTCTGACCTGAGGTTATGAGTTATTCACTTGACATGTTTAAGTATTATTTTTGGAACTCATCAACTTTGGGTGCTTGTTTTACTTCGGAGATGACTGTAATACTTGTTGAAACTTTTAGTCTTTTTCATCTAATCCGAAGTGATATGTAGGTTCATGAGTAATGCTAGATTGATCTATGCTTTTAAATAATTTTTGCTTGTTTATGAATATTGTGGTGACGTTGAAAAGAGGAAAGAATGAGATGTTTAAAATATAGAAATGCAAAAAGTAGTTCTTCGATCTAAGTAACCAAACATCTTGCCTTAGTAAGCATTGAGTGTTCGTGTAAAAGGGGAGAAGACTAATGAGCATAAATCCCATGGAAGAAGCTCGGGCCCAGTTAGTTGGGACTAAAATTCCTCGTTGGAAAGTCCAGAGCTTAGAAAGACAAAAAGGGATTTGGTGAAAATGTTGAAAAGCTGTAAAGAATAAATTGTGTGACAATAGGGTATTATTTTTTTTAAATAAGCAATAAGGTCCAAGTGAATGATTTGATTTCTAGCTTAGGTTTTGGACTGAAGTATTATCATGATTAGTGAAGAAGATTATCATAATTAGTACGTATTGCTTTCATCTTAGGTGTTTACTTGTACCTGAATATTTTTCATATATGCAAATGCTATGTAAAGCTTGTCTTGTGACTGCTTATATCTACAAGGTATGTGTGTTGATTTTCTTCACTATCATATGTATAATAATTATGGCAAATATGCGTATATGATGTGTTAATGACTAACTCATTGTCTCTATTGCCCTACTCACATGGTTTTAAGAACGAAAAGATTTTTTGTTGTTTTGCATTTTACATTCATGCATTAGTCTTAAGTTCATGCATTGTAGAGATTTATGTTACCTGAGAATCTGGATATATTCTAATAAAGTACATTATCTTAGTATTTAGTGCTTGGCTTAGATTCCCTTTAGTATCCTCTATGATCCTTTCCCTATGTTTTCTTCTTGAGGTTTTCCCTTGTTTCTATCGTTTGCTTTGATTGTTTTTGTTGTTCCTTGTCATTTCAGTGACAAAAAAGGGGACAAATATTGAGTAAGGTGTAGTAATGGTTTTAGGGGGAGAAGTTTTGAGTAAGGGGGAATAATAAGGAGTAATGATTTAAGGGGGAGAAAGAGTGTATGTTTTATGATCATTATGTTTACATGGATATTGTAATTTCCTTATGATCATTTAATATCTGTTTTCCACACTTTTGTTTAATGGTTTATTCAATGTTGTAGTTATAGGATTGGTTGACCATCATGAAAGCAAGGTCACAATTTATATCTATGTTTATTGGTGTGTGTTTATAGGTATAGATATTATGTTGTTATTTGTGAGGCTATATTGTAAAAACATGGTTTTGTCTCAGAAATGCCAAGGGGGAGATTTTAAGAACATTTATAGTATTATTTGTGTTTGACATCTTCTAGAGAATAACCATGTTGAGTGAATTGTCATGTTGACATTTTCGTGTATTTGCAATCGAGTTGTTAGTATGTTTGTTTCTATCTCGAGAAAGAAGTCAAGGAGTGTGTCAAAGCAAAAAAAGCTACCGGAGGGCAAAATCATCATTTCCAGACATCGTCACCTGACCAGAGGATAAAAATGTCATTTTTAGACATTATGACTTCAACCAAAAGCGTCGGGAGTTCGAAATGACTAGTTTAGCTCAAATATGAAAAAATTACAAAAGATGCAATATACCTACGTTGGTAGAACCTGAAACAGGACAAATTGGCTCTGACCTACGCTGTGGTTTTGGAGATGGGAAAGGACACTACGCCCTAGACCTACGCCCAAGCGTAGGTCCCAATGCTTTGTCATGTGATCACTTGTTATGTAGGAATTGTTTCGGGGTGCTTTCGTATTTTTCTAGTTTGGTCCCTACTTCGAGTTTTTAAGTGATCAACCACTTCAGACCTCTTTGTTTTGGCGTATACACATATTTACATTAGATTTTAGAGGATTTATCAAGGTATTATGAAATTACGTAAGAGGGCAAGGTAAGGGTTTTCTTTAACTTGGTCTATAAATACCAAGGTTCTACAAGAGAAGAGGCTACAGTTTTTTACGACAAATTTTCAAGAGGGTTTTTGGTGAGAGCTCTGCAATATTCTATCGTTCGTATTCTTCTGCAGAGTAATACACACAGAGAAGTTATTATGGAGTGATCATACATATTGGTGTTATCTCTTGTGTTGAGTTTCTCCAATCGTGCTTCTACATCGAAGTTCTATACGATTAGATGAGTGATTGTTAAAAAATCATCACACCATCAATTGCAATGAGTTTGCTTTGATCCTTTCGAGTACGGAGCGATTTGAGGATTTTAAACTGCGAATAGAGAAAGGCAAATCAGGCGTAATTTGTGAGTCTCTCATAGTGTCTGGCGGAGTAAGCGTGCTTCGTGAAATACGAGTGATTCAATGGTTTCAGACCGCGAGTTGAGGAAGGCATATCAGGAGTGATTGTAAATCTAAAACTCTCATAGAGTCTGTACTTGTTGATTCATAGTGTATCGGTACCTAAGTGTACCCGTGGTTTTTTTCTTGGAATGCTTTCATTAGTTTTTCCACGTATAATTCTGTATCGTCTCTTGCTTTATTTTCTGCACTACATTGATGTTTGCTTGAATGATGTGATTTGAGAATTAGGGTTTTGTGATTGGATTAAAATTGACTTTTCCGTAATTAAATATTAATTTATCAATAAATCCACAAAAAGCCTATTTACCCCCTCTAGGCTATTTTCACCATCGTGTAGGTAATTTCAAAACTGCTAAAGTTTTTCTTGCATAACATTAATCCAATCACTGTCTTGAAGAGCTTCTTTGACATTTTTAGGTTCCAAGGAAGATGTATAACATGCATGCTAAACCTAATTCCAAGCCTTTCTATGGGTTACCATCATCTGATCAACAGATCTTATAACATTATCTAAAGGATTGTACAGCTTTACCCTTACAGATGGTTCGTTAGAAGGAGTAGGCTAAGCATCACAAGTTTGATCATGCGATTCTATAGGACTAGAACTACCATCGTGAACCACATTGTCCTCTTCACCAACATTTGAAGAATCATTTCCTAACTGAAAGAACGGCTTACTATCTTCCTCCTTAACTAATGTTGGATGCTCATCAACACATGAGTCATCAACCACTACATTGGTAGATTCCATCATCGTTTAAGTTCTAAGGTTCAAAACCCTATATGCCCGACTTGTCAATGAATACCCAAGAAATATTTCTTCATCACTCTTAAACTCGAATTTCCCAATAGATTCCCGATCTCTAAGAATATAGCATTTTGCTCTAAAAACCTTAAAATATTTCACTTTGGGTTTCTGGCCATTCCATAATTCATAGGGAGTTCTTAAAGTGTCAGGCCTAAGATAAACTCTATTTGAGGTGTAACACGTTGTGTTCACCGCCTCAGCCCAATAATACCTAGGAACATTCCTACCATGTAACATAAAATTTGCCATTTCTTAAATAACGTTATTCTTCCTCTCAACAACTCCATTTTGTTGTGGAGTTTTCGATGCCAAAAATTCATGTTTTATTCATCTCTCATCACAAAACACATCAATTTAAGAATTTTCAAACTCCCTTCCATGATCACTCCTCATTCTAGAAATGGAACAATACTTTTTATTCTGAATTCTTAAACAAATCCTCTTAAAATTTTTAGAAGCTTCAGACTTTTCATTTAGAAATCCAACCCATGTAAACCTTGAGTAATCATCCACCATGACAAAAATATACTTCTTTCCTCCTTTACTCATGGTCCTAGTGGGACCCATTAAATCAATATGCAACAGCTCTAAAGGTCTAGAAGTACCAAGGACATTTGTCTTTTTTGTGCTGACATCTGACTTGTTTACTCTTTTGACATGACCCACACACAATTCCCTTTGCATAACCAAGCTTAGGGACTCCCTTAACAATTTCGCTCTAAGTAAGTTTTGTTAATTCTCAAAAATTAACATGTCCCATCCGCTGATGTCAGATTTCAACTTCATCAAGCTTAACTCTATTGCTCGACAATTTAGAACTAGTAACAATGCAATGGCAGTTATCAGTTCAATGCATACCTTCCATCACGCAATTCCTAGAAGAGTGAATTATTGAACACTTATCAGGAGAAAAAGAGACTTTATGATTGTTATCACATATCTTACTTATGCTTAACAAATTTGCTTTAAGACCCTCTACGTAAAACACATCTTTTAGTTTAGGTAGACCAGGAGTCACAACCGTAGCTTTTCTATAACCCTTGACTTCTTTCCATCACCAAAATTAACTATCCTACCATGACATTTCTTGACAAGTCCAAATAATGACTTATCTCCAGTCATATGCCTCGAACATCCACTATCCAGATACCAAGAAGTAGACATGCATGCTCTAACACCTGTATGAATTACAAAACAGTGTAGCTCACCTTTTCTGACCCATGCCTTCTTCATCTTTGGAGTTCCATTTGCCAGTCTTGATAAATTCTTCACTTCTTCATTCAATATTTGAATTTGATCTTGAACATGATCTCCCTGTTGGATTATTTGTTCATTCACTGACTTCAACACCTTCCCTCTTAGCTTTAAACACCTCGGTCGAATATGACCTTTGACCCCATAGTGGTGACATACAGGAATGAACCTATGAACTCTATTAGTCGACCTCTTAGAATATCTAGAGTTATGAAAGGGCTTGTTTTCAGTAGGTCTTTTGACATAGGCTTGAGCACTAAGATTCCAATTTGAATTTCTTTGTAAAGAACTAGACGCTACATGGGAGGCCTTTACAAAGGTGGTTTTTGCAACAAGATTCGAATTCGGCATTACTCCAACAAAACCCAAACCCTTTGTCGTTCCTATTGATTTTCCCTTACTCAACAACTCATCGAACTTAAGGGTACCTTCAGAGCATTTACAAAGAGTTAATCTAGCATCTTTTAGCTCTTTTTCCAAATTCTCAATCTTAGTAGATTTCTCAGCCACGTCTTTATTGAGATCATCTACTAACTCCAAAGCCTGAGTTCTTTCTAGTTCAAATTTCTTCAAATCCTCTACCAACTTGTCCTTTTGAGTCTGTTGGAGATTTTGAGTTTGAGAACTTTTGACTAATTCATCTTTTAAAGAATTTAATTCTTTGTCCATGCTGAGACTTTTACTTAATAGTTTCATGTGATTTTTGTGAAGTTGTGTGGTCTTATCAAGTAATTTGTCATAAGACTCAAAATCTCATAGTTTCATGAGGAGATGGTTCGGGAATTATGTGTAGTATTAGATCCAAGAGATAGGATGTGTGATAATTGGTGGTTAAGTTGGATCTACTCTATTTGGATTATGTCGTTTCGGCTCAACTTCGGCCCAATAATCGGACTAGTGCAAGGGATCACACTATGCTTAAAACTTTGTATGCCCTAACTTATAGGTATGAAGTATGAGTTCCAACATTTATCATGGCTGAGATGTCGATTGCCCAAGCAATTACAATGGATGCCAAAATCTTGATGCGACATCAGGTGTATAAAAATATGTGGTTAAAAATGACACCTTAACAACTCTAGGTTTTACCCTACGCAAGCATACGTATCAATTATAGAATAGCAAATGGCTTGAGTAAGGGATATCGATCCCACAGAGACTGTGATTGTTCACTTTAATAGTTCAAAAACACTAAATTATATTTTCCAAAAAATGGTTTGTTTGGGTGGTCAAATATCAAATTATCTATTTTAACTAACAATTATCTAAAAGCAAATTAAATTTGTTGTGATTCAGATGAGAGAGAAAACTAGGGTTTTCATCACTCCACCACTAACTGCATAATAAAGTTCATTACTGTATCAATTGTACGAGGGCGATCCATAACTGTGAATCAGGTCGTACCGCAAATAGCTAAATATGACCGCAAAAAGGAGTACCATCAACCGGATTGCGATAACCCATCTCATGACTTACCTAAGTAGTACATGCCAATAATACTACTCTAATGTACTTCTATTGCATGAAAATAAACTAAAGCATGTCTATATTAAATCACCAAGGCACGCCTTGTGTCAACCTAGGGTTTCAAGTTTTATTACCACCATTGTGCAGAAAACTAATTAAGCATCTGAGGTCCTGCTCATATTGAATAATCATAGTAGTGGAAAATAATATTTTCATTCCATCTAAGATAAGAATTTAGAACAACCATATAATTTCGTATTGTAAATAAATACGGTTTGTTTACTACTACAATCATCACAGTATGGTCAATATGTTCCCTATTTACAACTGAAAACAATGAAATAACTACATTACTTGGCTAGGGTTTTGCTAGAAAACCCTATATACCGAGTTAGTTTCCCATGGAAGAAGATGACTACATCGTTGATGTAGAAAAACTCTCCATGGTTTCTTCTCCAGATCTCTAGGTTTGAATATGACTCACAATAGCAGCAAGTCTGAATGAATGAACCTCACTGAATGAATGTCTTACCAAAAACCATCCCCAACGTGTACCAGGATCAGAACTAGAACTCCACACACAACGTCTCTAATATATGATCGTGTATATATAGGCAATGGCATAGAGAGACCCTTTTCAGTCTTTTCACTCTACACTTCATGCAAACCCTAACTTCTCATATATTTAAGTGTATATACATGTATATAGAGGTCTAGAGTCGCAGGCACATCTTCCAATCGAACTAGGGTTGAAATAGGAAAAATCCATCAAAAAACCATAAAACGTTGCCGCACTTATGCTTCAAGCATAGATGGCCTAGGCTTCAAGCGTACCTCTAAGCATAGGTCCCAGCATAGAAATGTAGTTTCCAGCCACTTTTTGAAACTGAAAGCATATGCAAAAGCGTAGGTATTTTATGGAAAACCACTCTTCTCCATGAAAACACCAAAACGACCGTCTTGAACCCACGATACTTTTTGATGAAGATGACAATTTCTGGAAATGTCATTTTTTCCCTCCGGGAGCAATTTTTGTCTCAGACTGCCTTTTTAACTCTCCTCTTGGAGAGAAAGAACACATTCTTCAGTTAATTCACCGAAGTTAGCTCCCTTTCTTCATTAAGCTCTGAAACATAAAACTACCAAATAATAAATTGAAGGATGTAACAATAGTGAGTTAAGGGTCAAAATGTCTAATATTTGACATAACAATAGTGAGTTAAGGACGTACTATGCCAATTCTCATCAATGATTGTGCTAATCACCTAATAGCTCGAGAATATCTCGAACTGTCTCCGAGAGGCAGTCCGAAACGAAAATGGCTCCCAGAGGGCAAAAATAGCATTTCTAGAAGTCGTTATCTTCACCAAAAAGTATCATGGGTTCAAGATGGTCGTTTTGGTGCATTCACAGAGAAAATTGGTTTTTCATAAAATACCTACGTTTTTCCTATGCTTTCAGTTTCAAAAAGTGGCTGGAAACAACATTTCTACGCTTGGACATATGTTTGGAGGTACGCTTGAACCTACGCTTGAAGCGTAGGCCTGCTATGTTTGAAGCGTAAGTGCGGAAACTTTCTGTTGTTTTTTGATGGATTTTACCTATTTCACCCCTAGTTTGATTGGAAAACGTGTCTGTGAATCCAGACCTCGCTCTATATGTATACACTTATATATATAAGAAGTTAGGGTTTGCATGAAGTTTAGAGTGAAAAGACTGAAAAAGACCTCTCTATACCATTGCCTATATATACACGATCATATATCAGAGACGTGGGGTGTGCAGTTATAGTTCTGATCCTGGTACACATTGGGGTTAGTTTTTGGAGAGACGTTCATTTAGAGAGGTTCATTCATTCACACTTGTTGATATTGAGAGCCATATTCAAACTTAGAGATTCGGAGAAGAAAACCATGGAGAGCGTTTCTACATCAACGATGCAGTCATCTTCTTCCATGGGAAACTAACTCGATATCTAGGGTTTTCTAGCAAAACCCAAGCCAAGTAATGTAGTTCTTTCATTGTTTTCAATTGTAAAGAGGGGAAATTGTTGACCATACTGTGATGATTATAGTAGTTAAAAGACCGTACTGATTTACAAAATGAAATTATATGTTTGTTCCAAATTCTTGTCTTAGATGGAATGAATATATTATTTTGCACAACTATGATTATTTAATATGAGCAGGAACTCGGATGCTTAATTATGACTTTCTACACAATGGTGGTAATGAAACTTGAAATCCTAGGTTGACACAGGCCGTGCCTTGGCGATTTAATATAGACATGTTTTAGTTTATTTTCATGCAGTAGGAGTATATTAGAGTAGTATAATTGGCATGTACTAGTTAGGTCAGTCATGAAACGGGTTGTCGCAATCCGGTTGATGGTTCTCCTTTTTGGGGTCGTATTTAGCTATTTATGGTATGACCTAATTCACAGTTATGGATTGCTCTCATACAATTGATAAAATAAGGAACTATATTATGCAGTTAGTGGTCGAGTGATGAAAACCCTAGTTTTCTCTCTCATATGAATCACAACCAATTTAATTTGCTTTCTAGATAATTGTTAGTTAAAATAGATAATTTGGTCTTTGACCACCCAAACAAACCATTTTTCAGAGAATATAATTCAGTGTTTTTGAACTATTAAAGTGAACAATCTCAGTCTCTATGGGATTGAAATCCCTTACTCAAGCCATTTACTATTCTACAATTGATACATGCGCTTGCGTTGGGTAAAACCTAGAGTTGTTAAGGTGTTCTTTTTAACAACATATTTTTATACACATGACGTCGCATCAAGTTTTTGGCGCCGTTGCCGGGGACTAAGCATTGTTCAATAACATTAACAGATTATTCTCATTGTGTTATTGTAGCTGTAGCTAAAGTTAAATTTTTGTGTGATTTACAGGTACTCTGAAAAGCAGAAAAGAAAAAAAAAATAGAGCTTCTAAAGTTACGTTTGGAACTTTTGTGAGTTTTAGTTACCTAGATTTTTGTATATTAATTCTTGCTTTATTTTCTATAATATAGAAGTAGTTAATTTAGTTAATTTTTATTTCATAAAAAATTTGAAAAAAAAAATATAGTTGTTTGAGTAGCTTATGACCGATAGATCGACCCGTTCTAATCCAAGCACTGCGTTAGTCGAGTACGGTCTTGAGATCGAAAAGACTCTCCGTCATTTACGTCAATCTATTGAAGAGTGTCATCATCAGCAAGAAGAAATAATGGCTGACTAAAGAGCCTACCAACAAAGAGCACCAGAGACATCAATGAATGGATATTACACGCCCGATGGGTACGAATACTATGCTGATTTTTTGGAGGAAGAAGGGGTAAAGCACTTCGAGATTAGGACAAGCACGATTAATATGCTTACCAAAATTTCAGGCCTTAGAATAGATGACCCATACCAACACATCAATGATTTCCTAGATGTAGCCTCTACTGTGAGGTATAACAATTTTCCCAAAAATAACTTGTGAGTGAGATTATTTCCTTGGTCATTGAAAGAGAAAGCTAAAATATGGTACATCAAATTAGTAAAAGAAATTAAAATTGATTCGGAAGCCCTTAAGAGAGAATTCATAGAAAAACATTATCCTATAGGAAAAACCTCAGAAGCACAAGATGCAATCAAAAGCTTTAGGTTACCTGGTGAACATTTTCATGATGCTTGGGAAAGTTATAATGTAATTTTGTATAAATATCCCCATTATAGGTTTTCTGAACAAGATATTGCTAAATATTTCTACATGGGACTTGGAGAGGCGCATAATACTTTGATAGATGCGGCAACACAAGGTCAATTTATCTAGAAGCCAGCTAAAGAACGTTTGAAGATATTTGATAATATCAGTGAAAACACAATTCAATATCAGTCTGATTTGAAGTCTAGAGGTGGACAACAGGATAGGAGATCTGAGAAATCTTATGCTGTAGAGCATGATGATGTGAGAGATACCATGGCAATGTTTGGAGATAAATTAGAGAGAATTGAAAAGTTTATGCAGTGAAGTCATTCCCCTCCTACAGAGACATTTGAAGTCAAAGCCGAGTCCTCCCAACATGAGTGTCAGGGTATAATGGCCGCTAATGCCAAAGCGTCATGGAACTATTCCAGTAATGCTTATTTCACCAATTCATAGACCTCCAATGGTGGAAATCATCCACTCTTGTCTTACAAATCTACCAATGTAGAGAATCCACCACCAAAGTTCCAACAAGGGCAATCATCCAATCAACAGTCAAGATTCATAGATAGACAACAGTCATATAACCCACAACCTTGGTTCACTGAGAGACAACAATCATATAACCAACTGCCAAGGTTCCAACAAAGTCAACAATCATTCGACTCATAGCCAACAATCATGGCTAGAAATTCTCAGTCCAACTACCAACCTAGAACATCCATTAATTCCCAAGTTCTCAAATCATTAAATAATTCCCATGATCTTCAGCCATATAATAACAATCAAGTTGTGCATCCATATAATTACCAAACCCAACCTCCAAGAAGCCAAACTCCTCCACCCGGTTTCCAGACTAATAGGTTAGAGTAAGTTATACTTGACATCCATAAAAAACTAGGTCTTCATACCTAATCATTGGCACACTACATATGTAGGTGGGCCAAATGGCTAATGAGAGGAATGTAAGAGAGCTAGGGAGATTACCTAGTCAGCCGATCGCTAACCCAAGGTCACACCAAGAACTGGAGCTCAGGTCATTTGTCAATGAACCTAATGAAACGGTCTAAGCAATCATGACTCTGAGAAGCGGAATGGAAGTGGAGAGTCGAGTTGAGGTGGAGCATGAAAAGAGGTTGCAAAGAAGAAAAGAGGCAGAATAAGAGGAGAGGAAGGATGCTGCAAGGAAAGAGACTGAAAGAGTGCAAAATGACCAACCATCAGTAGAAGACAATATGGATCAGATATAACTTGAAGAGCCGGACATGGCAAGTTACGAGGAGGCAGCACCATTTCCTCAGCGTCTTAGAGAGTCATAAAGTATGAAAAGTTTAAAGAATCTGATATGTTGGAAACATTCCGACAAATCAAGATCAATTTACCTCTCTTGGATGTAATCACCCAAATACCACCTTACGCTAAGTTTTTCAAGGATCTTCTCACCCAGAATGGAAAGAGCACAATGAAGAATCCAATAAAAATACTCTTGACTGAGCATGTGAGTTCATTGCTTTTAAGTGATACTCCACCTAAGAGGAAATATCCCGGTGCTCCCACTACTCTATGTGTCATCGGTGACCAGGAAATTTGTAGCGCTCTTCTTAATCTAGGCATGAGTATTAACATGCTTCCTTATTCCGACTACCAACACCTAGGGTTGGGTGAGCTCAACCCCATTGAGGTGTGCTGCAATTCACCAATCGATCAATCAAACAGGTAAGAGGAGTACTTGAAGATGTCATTGTTCAAGTGGGCAAGTTCAATTTTCTAGTTGATTTTGTAGTCCTGGATACAGAACCCATCCTTGACTTGAAAAAGCACATTGCAGTAATACTGGGAAGACCATTCTTAGCTACAAAAAATGCATGCTTCAATTGCAGAAATAGTGCCATGGATCAGACCTTCGAAAATATGAAGGTCTGGATGAATGTGTTCGATAGAAGCCACCAATTTCCTGAATCTGGGGAATGTTTCCAGATTAATGAGTGTGATGAACTGGATGATGTCATAGCAGATTTTTCAACTCAAATCCTGGAAAAAGATGAGCTAGAGTTATTTATGACTAGAGAATGGCCAGATGAGGAGGTTGCTGATTTGGAAACATACTGAAAGCTACAAAATGAAGAGCCGGATGTGATGGAGACTGCATTATATACTCAACCATGGCGGGAACCGGTTGAACCGCTCCCGATAGTTTCAAATATTCCACAAATTCCCTCCTTAACTACTCCTATCTTGGAACTTAAGGAACTGCCATAAAAACTTCAATATGTTTTCTTAGGACCCGGTGAGACTCTTCTTATGATTATATCTTCAAAATTGACAAAAAAATAGGAATCAAGTCTAGTCGCTGTTCTGAGTGAGAACAAAGAGGCAATAGGAAGGATCGTTGCTGATTTGAAAGGCATAGACTACTCAGTTAGCATACATCGCATACATCTTGAGGAGGATGTAAAGCCATCAAGAGAAATGCAACGAAGGCTGAATCAAAATATGAAAGAGGTGGTGATGAAAGAAGTGGTAAAATTACTAGATGTTGGTTTAAGCTACCCCATTTCTGATAGCACCTGGGTAAGTCCAACTTAGGTGGTGCCGAAAAAGTCGGGCATCATAGTGGTGCCAAACTCGAAAGGTGAGCTAATTCCACAATGCATGACCACAGGGTGGCATGTGTGTATTGATTACAGAAAGCTCAATATGAACACCAGGAAGTATCATTTTCCATTACCATTTATTGATCAAATCTTGGAGAGGTTAGCCGGCTAGAGCTATTATTGCTTTTTGGATGGGAATTCCGGCTACAATCAGGTGGCAATTGATCTTATTGATCGGGAGAAAACCACTTTTACTTGTCCATATGGCACATTTGCTTACAACGGATTCCATTTGGTTTGTGTAATGCGCCAACAACATTCCAACTATGTATGATATCTATTTTCTAACATGGTTCATGGATGACTTGTCAGTTTTTGGGGAAACCTTTCAAGACTATTTAAAGCATCTAGAACTGGTACTTAAGAGATGCAAGGAGATGAATCTGATCCTAAGTTGGGAAAAGAGCCATTTTATGGGTCAAGAGGTGATAGTGTTGGGTCATATTGTATTTAAGTGAGGGATAGAGGTAGATAAAGCAAAAGTTTAATTAATTTCAAAACTGCCTCCACCCACATCTGTTAAGTAGATACGCTTTTTTCTGGGCCATGCTGGATTGCACCAAAGGTTTATTAAAGATTTTAGCAAAATTGCGCGGCCATTATGCTGCTTATTGGCTAAGGATGCAACTTTTTTCTTTGACGGAGAGTTACTTCATACCTTTGCGGAGCTACATACTCAACTTTCATCAGCCCTGATTATTCGTTCGCCAGAGTGGTCTCGACCATTTGAGCTCATGTGTGATGTTTTTGACTATGCCATAGGAGTTGTGTTGAGTCATAAAAAAGATAAGTTGTCGTATGCAATTTACTATGCCAGTAGGACTCTGAATGAAGCTCAGATGAACTACACAACTACCGAAAGGGAGTTGTTGGCATTTGCTGACGCCTTGGATAAATTTCGATCATATCTATTGGGCGCAATGGTTGTTGTTTACTCTGATCATGTCATTCTGAGGCATTTGCTGACGAAGAAGGACTCTAAGCCCCGACTGATTCAGTGGATTCTGTTGCTACAAGAATTTGACCTGGCTATCAAAGATGAAAAGGGTTTAGAGAATGTTGTTGTGGATCATTTGTCAATAATCATTGTTGAATCCATAAAGGAAATTACTCCTCTTAAGGATTCTTTCCCAAATGAACATCTGTTCAATGTGGTTGTGGTGGAACAAATACCGTGGTATGCTGACATTGTCAATTATAAAGCCACAGATCGAATCCCAAAAGGATGGTCTAAGAATGAGAAAGACCGATTCTTCAGCCAAGTCAAATTTTATATCTAGGATAATCCATGTTTGTACAAGTATTGCTCTAATCAAATTATCAGAAAATGCATCCTCGAGACATTGACATTTTGATATGAGGTGCAAATCATATTGACATTTTGTCACACATTGGAGTGTGGAGGGCATTTTAGAGCTTAGAAGACAGCCCACAAGGTGCTGCAAAGTGGATTTTACTTGCTTTCCATATTCAAAGATGCTTTCGAGTTTTATAAGTCATATCTGCGATGTCAAAAGCTTGGATCCATATCTCGATGAGACATGATGCCTTTAACCCCGATTCTGATTGAAGAATTATTTGATGTGTGAGGTATTAATTTTATGGGACCATTTCTGAAAGCTGATAAGAAGGAGTATATACTTTTGGGGGCTGATTATGTTTCAAAATGGGTAGAAGCTATAGCCACCAAACGTGCTAACCATGACATGGTGGAAGAATTTGTAAAGTCAAACATTTTCTCACGATTTGGTATGCCAAATGTTTTGATCAGTGATGGTGGAAGCCATTTTGACAACCAGTTTCTTCTTGCACTGTGTAAGAAGTACGGTGTCACTCATAAAATTGGTACGCCATATCACCCCCAATCACAAGGACAAGTGGAGGTTTCTACTTGCACTGTGTAAGAAGTACGGTGTCACTCATAAAATTGGTACGCCATATCACCCCCAATCACAAGGACAAGTGGAGGTTTCTACTAGGGAGATTAAAAATATTTTGGAAAAGACTGTGCGTCCGGATTTGAAGGATTGGCCTCGAAGGCTAAATGATGCACTTTGGGCATACAAGACTATGCTTAAGACACCAATTAGTATGTCGCCATATCGTCTTGTGTATGGTAAAGTATGTCATCTCCCTGTAGAGTTAGAACACCGAGCATATTGGGTTATTCGAAGATTGAATTTTGATATAAAGAAAGCTGGTGTGTAGCGGAAAATCCAACTTCAAGAGCTTGAGGAGTTCATAAATAATGCATATAAAAACTCTCGGATTTATAAGGCCTGAACAAAAGCATTTTTTAGCCCAGCCAAAAGGTTTGGCTGTTTAATTCGAGACTCAAGCAGTTTTCTGGCAAGCTTCAATCAAGATGGGATGGGACGTACAAGATTACGAAGGTTTTCCCCCATGGAGCCATGGAGCTTGATGATCCTGACATTGGAAAGAAGTTTGTTGTAAATGGACAAAGATTGAAGCATTTTTAAGAGGTGCAACCAGCTTAATGTGTGGTAGAAACGATCGATCTAACTGAACCACCACCCGAGCTTGATAAGCTTGATCTGGAGTATTGAGAAGCAACAACGTCATACCAATGAATTTAAATATTGGTACTAGGTGAATAAAAGTAGCTTTTAAGCCTAGTTTGTACTTGTAGACGGTAATTTAGTCATTTCGGTATTTAACATCGAGTTTGTAAAAACTAGTCACGAGGCCATCATCATTTGAGTAGGAAGTGTAAATTGAGCATTGAGAGTGGATGGGGATGATGACGGAATTTGAAGAAGAAAAAAAAATTGGCCTATGGAGACCTACGCTTCAAGCGTAGCTACGGGCCTGTTATAAACAGGCCTGTCAGGCAGTTTCCCCCCCAATTTCATTCAAACTTCTCTCTCTCCCTCAATTCACCACCAATCCTTACGAGGATTCTTTCTACGATATATTCATCCAATTCCTCATCATTCCTTTCCTATTCCTTGCCTACGAATCATCCGATTAGTTGGTGATTCGTCCGGATTTGCGTGAAGAACTCGAAAAGTCTCCGTAACTCAATTTTTGAAAAATCATCGTTTCTCTCGATTCGGTGAGTTTTATTCCATTATTTTGATTTCATATGACTTATTTAACTATTCTAAACTCGTATTGAGGAACGAGTCCGATCAAAATCGTGTTTTGATCCGTTTTCTAAAAGTTGTGTTTTTTACTTCGAAAGCGGATTAAATATCAAACTTTTGGGACGACGGCTTGTTTAATTGTCATATTGGGTATATTTACATATAGTTTGAGTTTGACTCAGTGTCCGATTCCTTATTACTTACTTTTCAAAAATTCCCTTTTGTAGGCATGGTACGAACCAAGTTGTTAGCGAGATGAGTGGTTCAGGTTGTAATTGTTGCTGATCCACTGGTGTGATAAAGGTCGAGATCATCTCCTACATCATCCCCTATTCATCGCTGGAGTACACGTGCTACGAGACCACAGTATTTTGACTCAACATCTTCATCTTCCTTATCTTTCGAGGCGAAGGTGTCAGAGAGCTTTACCCAGGGACGCAACATCATTTTAACCGATGGTCACCTTGTTGTTGACCCAGTTGTTCCACGGGCACCATCACCGCCACTTGTGCCTGAGCCGCAGGTTGAGGAGATGGAGGAGTATACCGAAAGTGATAGTGTGAGGCAGGGGGATGATGCTGAGCTGGAGGATGATGTCAATCAGGGCGATGATCGAGCGGATGAGGGGGTACCAGAGCAACCTAAGCTGGAGTTTTGACTACATTTTTACATGTGCCCCACACAGCATCTGTTGAGGATTTACTAGATAGGGCGATCCAGAAGGGGTATCATCAGGAGCGTACATACTTAATGCAGATATTTAAGGGATTACAACCTGTTCTCGCCTGGACGATCGACTGATTGAGGGCCCGACATTTATTACCTATATTTGTGAGGATATTATCCGGGAGTTTTGGCTACACATGCGCCATTTCAGTAGGGGGATGAGACTACAGACAGTGGTCCGAGGTACTGAGATTGAGATTACTCCCTAGACCATTGCTGAGGCATGGGGTATTCTGGGCGAGTGTCCACCCGAGCTAGCTGTTGCGTTCCAACCTATAGCAAAGATACTCCCATCTATTTCTAAGATTGTTGTACTTCAGACAGCAGTGCAGTGGGCTGATATGCATCAGAACTGCATGAAAAAGGTGAACTATCACCCAATGCTTTTGTTTTGGGATGTGAAACTCCGATCCCAAATTTTGCCGCACAGCCATACTACCATGTGTTATGTGTCATTTCCGGCCCTCCACTATGCTTTCGAGTTCGGGCGGTGGGTTTCTATCCCACGTATTTTATGGGAGGGCCTATATACACATTATATCCATCCATGGAAGGAGACCAAGGTTGGTCGGCATCTATTTCTCATTCGATTCCCGTGCTTGGTGATGAAGCTTATGATAAATCCTAGGATTGAGAGGGTACCCCATATGCCAAAGGGATGTGGACTGGTGTCTGGACCCGGTTGCATGGAGATGCTATTATGATGCGAATACCAAGTTTTGGCATATTACCAGCCTCAGATGCACAAGCCCACGAGCAGGCTGATGGCGTGGTCAGGCTGATGCAGGTATTACTCAAGATGCTGAGGCTACTAATGATGTTGAGATGCCACAGATATCGGGTGCTGAGGAGGAGGTTGTGTTACCAGAGGCATCTGCGGGTGGTACTGTTACTCTGTCTCAGGCACAGTTTGATTCCCTTATTGCACGGATGCAAAGGTTAGAGCAGACATTAGTCGAGAAGAGATAGGCTCGGCAATGTGAGACCGTATGAGTTAGGATATGGGTGTGCAGATGCCACCTAAACCACAGACCTCTGATGATGAGGCTTAGTTTAGTTTTAGTTAGGTTTTTGTTTTATTTTTATTTCATTACTTTTTATATACATTAGAGATAAATTGACGAGCGGATAGTTTTGTATAGGCCTTCATGTGTCCGCTTGGACGAGGTATTATTTTGAAATTTGAAATTTTGACCCGTTTACGGGGTGTTTTTGCCTAGTTTGTATCTATACTTGTATTATGATTTGTTTAAGTTATTTTTAGTATTTTTTGTAGAGTTTTTTATATACTTTTTAGAGTAATCTTAATCTAACAATGAAAAGGAGTGCAAATACAAGTTGGAGTTGGATTAGTCACTGCTTACACTTGTTTTAAATACAAGTTATAGTAATAGGAAGGAAATGTATTGCCGATGCGTGGAATATACCAATCGTTACTCTGGCAAACTTACAAGGAATATTGAAGGAACTTCCTTAAGTATGGCCACATACGGATGAAGAGATGGTTTAGAAATTGTGTGCATTATCAGATCCAAGAGATAGGACTTGTGATAATTGGTGGTTGAAGTTAGATATGCTCTGTTTGGATTGTGTCGTTTTGGCTCAACTTCGGCACAATAATCGGACTAATGCAATGGATCACACTATGCTTAGAACTTTGTATGCCCTAACTTATGGGTATGGAGTGTGTGTTCCAACATTGATCATGACTGAGATGTCGATTGCTCAAGCAATTGTGAGTAGAGAATGGGTGGGTGCTGATAAATTTGAGTATTATCTTCCATAACCATTTTTGTTATCGAAGATCATTGCTAAACAATTGGGACATAGTATGAAGGAGTTGGATGAGATAAGGTGAACTATTATGAAGATATATCCAGAGAAAGATTTTGAAAAGTTGAAAGAGACAGTAGATTGCCAGATATGGTTGAAAAGCGACGTGTCAAATGATGAAGAATAGGAGGAAGATTAGGGTTTAGATTAAGGTTTAGGATTTTTGTTTGTGTTTGATTTTGTTTTTAGGGACAGTAGACCCTTAAGGCCACGTCATTTTTTATTTTATTTTATTTTAGGATTGTAGGCCCTTAAGGCCAAATCATATATGTTTTTTTATTATTATTTTTCAAAACAAAATACTAAAAAAAAAGAGAATCTTTGATTCCTTGAAAACATGTGTTGATTTCGTGATATTTATGATGAAAATTATTTTCCCTTGGTATGATTGAGTATTTTTGCTTTGTTGATGGTATCTATAAGCGATCCAAATCAAGTTTGGGGGAGGGGATTCATGTTTTGCTTTGGAATTCAGAATTAAGCTTCAAGGGTAACTGTATATTTTATCCTATATTATTTTTCACTATGAGGACATGGTCTAATTTAAGTTTGGGGGTGAGGGTATAGTATTACAAGGAATAAAAAATTTCGAAAACATTTGAAATTTTAAAATTTTTGGAGTAGTTCTTTGTTTTCACGCATTAATGTTTTGCATTATAATTCGATTAAATTTGTGTATATGATGCATCAGTAGTACGTAATGTGATATTTCCATTCATGAGAGTAATGATTAGATTGAGTTAGTGAAGTGATGTAGTTTTACATGGGTGAGTGAATGAGTGAAATTGAAATTAAGACCATATCCTTTTGAGATGCCTTATTGGGAGACTACTATATTTTATAGATTAATGACTTGAGTAATCAAGGTTTGATCGTAGCTTATTCACAAGATTATGGGTCGTAATCGAAGCTTAATTGTGATTAGACTTTGGAGATTCAAGTGTAAACTTGGCACTATGATATAGTGAGCATTAACTGAACCAATTGAGAAATTGGGATTAAAAATGATTGGTTCTGGAAGAAGCAATGATATAATGGTTATAGAATTGAATTGTGGAGAATTGTTCGAGGTCATTACATATGTAGTATGGATTGTGATCATGATTTTGGATCTTGTACCTTAATGGTTGTAATTGTGAACTGAATGGAATGGTTATGGACCCAAGGATAACTGATAGGAGCCAAATATCATACATTTAATGTTCCCATCTTTACATTGTTATGCATCTATTTGTCAATATATTGGTACTTTTATATGATTTGCGTGTTTTAAGACATTTTAGGACGATGTTATGTAAAACAAGTTTAATTCAATGAATTAACCGGATTTGTGACTCAACCATGTTCGAGAGCCGAAACAATGGATAAAAGACCTATAAAGGACCAGAACTAAGTCAAGGATGCAAAAGGAAGTGAAGATGAATGAAGCCGAGAAAAGAAATAGAACAAAGAAAACAAAATGTAAAAGTACAAGGGAAGAACTACCAAGTACTCAATAGTGTCATTACCGAACCATGGATAAAAGACCTATAAAGGACCAAAAATAAGTCAAGGATGCAAAAGGAAGTGAAGATGAATAAAGCCGAGAAAAGAAATGGAACAAAGAAAGCAAAATGTAAAAGTACAAGGGAAGAACTACTAAGTACTCAATAGTGTCATTATCGAGTACTCGGCGAAGTGCGAATACGCGTGCACTTGCGCTTTGAAGGAAAAAATGGCCGAGACATATGCGCACTTGCGACAAATTACGCTCAGCATAGAACCCACTGGGTACTCGGTGGAATCTTCACCAAGTACTAGGTTAAACCTGATACGACCAGTTTTAACTTAACATTTGTATAAGCACTGGTGGGACCCATTTTGGCCAGACTCCACATGGAATGACTTCTAGGCTATTTCGGACACAATATTAACCATATTTAGTGGAAATCAACATAATTCTTTAAGGAATACACTGATACGATCCTGACTTAATGACGAGGGGGCTCCATTCAGTTAAAGGGGGATGTAGTGGTTGGAAAATTGAGTTTACACAGATTGGAGATTTATCAAGAGATCATTAGAAGAACAACCATGGAGGGTGTGTCAATATCAACTATGCAGATATCCACTACGATGAACAACTAAACTAGTATCTAGGATTTTTGACAAAATCCTAGCCAAGTAATGTAGTTCCTTTTTTGGGATTAGAGTTTGCCAATGCTTGCGATCCTATATCTGATTCACATATGATGGACCACCCTTTACAATTAAATGATTAAGAGAATATATTATGTGGTTAGTAGTGGAGTTAGAAATACCCCAAATCTTTTTCTCCATTGTTTTCAACCAAAACCAAAATCTATCTTTACTTTTATATTATTTTACTTATTATCAAAAGTATTAAAACAAACAAACAAATCATCTTTTATAATTTAGTTACAATAATTACAGACGAAGTATTACATCATTAGTCTCTGTGAATACGATATACTCTGTCTCAACTATACTATATTACAATTGATTCGTGCAGTTGCGATAGGGAAAACTAGGTCAAATTTAAGGGCTTATTTGGACACACTATCATTATTTATTATCCCAGCCTAGTAGGTTAAATCTAGCAAGCTTTGGTCGACCTATCAAGTTTTTGGTGCCGTTGCCGGGGAGTAATTGAATTTCTATACTTTAGAATAATTATTATAGCTAGATTATATATTTTCGTTATTTTTATTTTTCTTCTATTAAAAGACAAGTTTGTCTGATTTTTGACAGGTACACTAACCGTAGCGGAATGAACCAGAAAAAGGATGACGATTGCTTTACTGGACCGTCTGTGAGTTTTAGTAGTAGTTACAATTATCGCATTAATCTTATCTTTAATTTTCTTATTTAATTTTGCTTTTATTTTATTTATTTATTTTCAGTTTATTATTCTTATATAAATTTGTTTCATCGTTGTATGAGTGTTTTGCGTTTCGTATCTAAAGAACTTGCTCTTTTTTATCCAGAAGTTGATAGAACTTATCGTAAAAACTTAAGAACTAATAAACAAAGGATTGAAAAAGATACATTAAACTCTAACAATATGGGCGACCCTCAAGTACAACCACTAGGCTCTTTGAAAGATTATTACACACCTTCTGATTTTGAATCACCAGCGGACATTGTAATACCAAGCGAGACAACAAGCCATTATGAAATTCAAGCTAGTATTTTGAAAATGTTACCTAAGTTCTATGGACATAAACACGAAGATCCGTATGATCATATAACAGAATTCATATAAATTAGTTCAATAACTAAGATGAATGGGATGCCTCCTAATGTTTTACGTGTGTGATTATTTCCCTTTTCACTCAAAGAAAGAAATTAAAATATGGTATAATAGCTTAGAAAAATAAGTGAGATCTAATTGGGAGAAGCTTAAGACATAAATTTTACATAAATACTACCCAATGTGAAAGACACACGAAGTCCAAGCTACTATAATGAACTTTACCCAGATACCGGGTGAACAATTCCATGAAATTTGGGAAAGAAAGAAATCTTGGCTAAATGTCATCACCATAAATTTACTAAGTACGATTTGGTGTGTAATTCTATCACGACCTAGGAGAGCTACAACAACATTGTATAGATGCGGCATGTGGAGGAACGTTTGCATTAGAACTAGTCGAAGACATATGGAAAATATTTGAAAGATTGAGTGAAAATTCACAACAAAACGTATCAGAAGCTAGAGCTAGATCTATTCTTAATAACCCTAGACGAACAAAAACTGTGAAAGAAATAAAAACAAACTAATGATGTTACGGCTCAAATAACTGAGATAAGTAGAATGCTAGATAAATTTCTAAGTTTCACTCAAAATACACCTAGATAGGTCTGTTCGATTTGTTCTGATCCTTCCCACTTAGCTAGCGGATGTCCAATGACATATCAAGAAGATATAGTACCTTATGATGTAAACGCAACCTTTACAACTACCAATAATAATCCATAATCACATTCATATACTATAGGTTGGCGTAATCATCCACATCTATCACATCGATCTCAAAATGTCGAGAATCCTGATCAAATACAAGTTTTCAATCAAAATCCAAAACCATTAAATAAACTCAAAACTTCAATCAAAATCCAAGACATATCAACAATTCTCAAAATTTCCAAAACAATGCTCAAGGATTTAGAAATCAAATTTAAAACGCTAATCCACCACCAAGATCATCTGGTTTCGAAAACAAAGTCTTATCATCCCGTAGTTATCTAGAAGCTAATACCTAACTGCTTCATACACATTCTGAAGCTATTTCAAAATTAGAAATGTAGATGGGGAAAATAGCTAACACGCTTAATAAGAGAGAAAAGCGTAAACTACCAAGCTAACTAGGAACTTTATAAGAACCGACTCATGAAACTGTTCAATCAATCATAACCCTAAAAAGTGGTAGGATAGTGGACAATTGAGTTGAGGAAAAGTTTGAGGAAAGATTAGCATGAGAAGAGATCTTGGAGAACAATCCTAAAGAAACATCACATCCAACAGAATATGAACTAATCAAAGAAATACCTGAGAAATTGATGAGACCAGAATAGTTGGTATTCTGGGCATTAATTTACCTCTTGCTAGTCTCTTTATTTTATTAATTTTGTATTTTTATGTGAGTTCTGTGTTAAGTGTGTTTTCAAGGCCTTAATGCAAAAATGAGTTAATTCTGGGTTTTTAGCAAATATGTACAATTCAGAGCAAGACTTGGAAGATATTTGCACTCAAATCAGCAAGGTACAAGTCAAAAAAGCAGAGTACAAGTGGTTGAAACATGAAAATTTGCGATTTAAATAAATAATAAATTTCAAGAGCCACCGATCGATCGGAGGGTACTTCAATCGTTAAAAACTAGCCGTCTTGGAATCTGTGCAAAATTACACTACAGAATTTTGAATTTGTGTACAAGTATATCACGGGGCAGAATCGTCCATTCAACACCATTTCTTAGTCCCTATGTTCTCTTGGAGTACAAGCAAGGAATATGCCATATCTAAGAATACCAATAAAATGCATGCATGATAAAATATGATACAAATGCATGAATAACTATCAATTCTAGGAAAATAATGCAATGTGTTCCTAGAATGATAGATAATAAGATATCTATTCTAAAGAAAGCATACCAATAGATTTCCTAAAACTAACATTCTTTTGAAAATCTAATAGTTTTGTAAAGATATATGCCAACTACGAATCTGTGGATATTAACTCTAGAGACACTATACCATCTTCAATAAGATGACGAATGAAATGATGTCGAATATCTATATACTTTGTCCTAGAGTGTTTAATAGGATTTTTAGAATTGTTTATTACATTCGTGTTATCACAGAAAACAGTCATTGTACCTTCTGAAAAACCATAATCCTGCAACATTTGACGCATCCACAAAACCTGAGTACAACAACTACCAATTTTTATATACTCAGCCTCAGCACTGGAAAGAGAAACACAATTCTACTTCTTGCTATGCCAAGCAACCAAGTAATTACGAACATAGAAACACCCTCCACTAGTACTTTTTCTATCATTAACATTATCAGTCCAATCAACATCAGAAAAAATGCGATATCAGTATTAGTACCTAATAGATACCACAGTCCATAATTCACTGTCTCTTTAACATATTTGATAATCCTTTTCACAGCAATAATATGAGACTCCTTAGGACTTGCCAGGTAACATGCAAACAAACCAACACTAAAAGCTATGTCAGGTCGACTGGTAGTTAGATATAACAAACTCCCAATCATAATCCTATAGAGTGTAGGATCGACACCTTTACCTTTATTATCTATGCTAAGCTTGACACTTGTACTCATAGGAGTGCAAGCATCCTTAGCCTTTTCCAAACCAAACTTCTTTACTAATTCCAAGGCATAACGAGTTTGAGAAATGAAAATCCCTTTACTTGATTGCCTAACCTGAAGCCCTAGAAAAAAGTTCAATTCACCAATCATGCTCATCTCAAATTCATGTTTCATTTTATCTCCAAAATAATGAGCAAGCTTGTTAGAAATGGAACCAAACATAATAAAATCAACATAGATTTGAGCAACAATTGTATCACTCTCAATTTTCTGAATAAACAGTGTTTTATCCACTCCTCCTTGAGTAAAACCTAATCCTATGAGGTAATCTGTCAATCTTTCATGCCAAGCTCTAGGAGCTTGTTTTAACCCATAGAAAGCCTTTTTCAGCTTGAAAGCATGACCAAGACAATGATGATCTTTAAATCCTTTTGGCTGCTCCATATACACTTCCTCATGAAGAATGCCATTCAAGAATGCACTCTTTATATCCATTTGATACAACTTAAAACCAAGATTACATGCTATAACACACAGATTCTTCTTTCATTTTCAATTCCTTTCGGGTCGGAAATGCGGACTGCTGTGGGGCTATGCCCATTCTCCCTCTTCTTTGAGAGGACCACCAGCCAGTGGATCAAAAAGGTATTGCCACTGGAGTAAACGTTTCATCAAAGTCTATACCCTCCAACTGAGTATAACCTTGAGTAATAAGTCTAGCCTTATTCCAAACAACTGTGCCATTTTTAACCTTTTTATTCTTGAAAATCCACTTGGTACCAATCACGTTTATCTCTTTTGGTCTAGGCACAAGATACCACACATCATTTTTAACAAACTCCTGAAGTTCTTCTTGCATAGCATTTATCCACTCACTATCTTGAAGAGTTTCTTTGACATTTTTAGGTTCTAAGGAAGATTTATAGCATGCATATGAAACCTCATTCCTAGGCTTTCTTCGGGTCACCATCATCTGATCAACAGATCCTACAACATTATCCAAAGGATGATACAACTTTACCCTTTGAAGATGGTTCTTTAGAAGGAGTAGCCTGACCATCACAAGTTTGATCATATGATTCTATAGGACTAGAACTACCATCGTGAACCACATTATCCTTTTCACCAACATCAGAAGAATCATTTCCAAACTGAAAGAACGGCTCATTATCTTCCTCCTCAACTGATGTTGGATGCTCATCAACACATGAGTCATCAACACATTGGCAAATTCCATCATCGTTTGAGTTCTAAGGTTAAAAACCCTATATGCCCAAGTTGTCAATGAATAACCCAAAAATATTCCTTCATCACTCTTAGACTCGAAATTCCCAATATATTCACGATCTCTAAGAATATAACATTTTGCTCCAAAAACCTTGAAATATTTAACATTGAGTTTTTCCCATTCCATAGTTCATAAGGAGTTTTTAAAGTGCGAGGCCATAGGTAAACTCTATTTGAGGTATAACATGCTGTGTTCACCGCCTCAGCCCAAAAATACCTAGGAACATTTCTACCATGTAGCATAACATTGTCCATTTCTTGAATAACCATGTTCTTCCTTTCAACTACTCTATTTTGTTGTAGAGTTTTTGGTGTTGAAAATTGATGTTTTATTCCTCTCTCATCACAAAACACTTTAATTTCTGAATTTTAAAACTCCCTTCCATGATCACTTCTCACTCTAGAAATAGAGCAATCATTCTCAGTCTAAATTTTTAAACAAAGCCTCTTAAAACTTTTAGAAGCTTCAGAATTTTCACTTAGAAATCCAACCCATGCAAACCTTGAGTAATCATCCACCATGACAAAAATATACTTATTTCCTCCTTTGCTCACGGTCTTAGTGGGACCCATTAAATCAATATGCAATAGCTCTAAAGGTCTAGAATTACCAATGATATTTATCTTTTTGTGCTGACATCTAAATTGTTTACCCTTCTGACATGATCCACACACAATCCCTTTTGCATGACAAAGCTTAGGGACTCCCATAATAATTTCACTCTTTTTTATTTTTGTTAATTCATGAAAATTAACATGTCCCATCTACTATTGCCAGATTTCAACTTCATCAAGCTTAACTCTATTGCTCGGCAATTCAGAACTAGGAATAATGCAATAGCAATTATTAGTTAAACGGATACTTTCCATCACGCAATTTCTAAAAGGGTCCATGATCGAACACTTATCAAGAGAACAAGTGACTTTATGATTGTTATCACATATCTAACTTATGCTCAACAAATATGCTTTAAGACTATCTACATAAAGCACATCTTCTAGTTTACGTAGACCAGGAGTCATAACCGTACCTTTTCCTACAACCTTTGACTTCTTTCCATCACCAAAAACGACTATCCCACCATGACACTCCTCGAGAAATCAACAGTGACTTATCTTCAGTCATATGCCTCGAACATCCACTATCTAGATACCAAGAAGTAGACTTGCAGGCTCTAAGGGCTGTATGAATTACAAAATAGTGTAGCTCACCTTTTTTGACCCCACGCCTTCTTCATCTTTGGACTACTATTTTCCAGTCTTGATAAATTCTTCACTTCTTCATTCAACATTCGAATTTAATCTTGAACACAATCTCCCCTATTGGATTCTTTGTTCATTTACATAATTCAATACCTTCCCTCTTAGCTTCAAACACCTCGGTCGAATATAACCTTTGACACCATAGGGTGACATACAGGAATGAACCTATGAACTCTATTAGTGGACCTCCTAGGATATCTAGAGTTATGGAAGGGCTTATTTTCAATAGGGATTTTGACATAGGCTTGAGCACCAGGATTCCAATTTGAATTTCCTTGTGAAGAACTATACACTACATGCAAGGCCTTTATAAAGGTTGTTTTTGCAACAATATTTGAATTCGGCATTACTCCAACAAAACCCAAACCCTTTCTATTTCCTACAGATTTTCCCTCATTCTTTGTTCATGCTAAGACTTTTATTCAATAGTTTCATGTGATTTTTGTGAAGTTGTGTTGTCTTATCAAGTAATTTTTCATAAGACACTTGAAGTGTGTCATCACAATCTTCATCACACTCGAAATCTTCCTCTCTAGACATCGTCCAACTTGTAGCAACTTCTTTAACTTCCTTGCTTTGAGCAACAAACACAGTGAAATTCTCAGAATCATCACCTACTTCTGAGTCTGTCGCATCATTAGCTGATCCATTATCACTTTCATCATCCCAACTGACAGCCAATCCTTTGGATTTTTTCAATGTGTTTTCACACTTTGCAGCTATGTGACCATATCTTTGACATTCAAAATATTGAGGTTTTTTATTTTTAAGATCAGATTTGTCTTTCCGAGGTTGAGTCTTATATTTATTTCTAGACTCACCCATCCTATCTCCAAACTTTTGTCCTTGACTGTTCTGCTTGGCCTTAACAAATTGTTCAACCTCTTAGCAAACATAACAATGTGAGTCAGACTCAACTCACTTTTTCCATCTGATTCAACACAATCTTCCCTAGTGGTTTTGAAAGCTGTGCTCTTCTCTTTAGTGCCACTAACCTTTTTAGGGGGATTTTTAAACATCTCCATTTCATAAGATTTTAAGTTCCCTGCCAATTCTTGAACTTTAATTTCTTTAAGACTCATAACCTCTAAAATGATAGTAACGTTAGATCAAAAACATTCAGGTATAGACCTAAGTATTTTCTTCACTATGGTTGTCTTAGGAATGGGTTCACCTAGATTATGAAAACCTGTGACAATATTAGTTAGTCTCGCCTCAAAGTCAGCATAGACTTCATATTCTTCCATCTTCATCTGTTCAAATTGAGAATTTAAAATTTGAAGTTTTGATTGTTTGACCTTCAATGTCCCTTCATGGGTCACTTGGAGAATATCTCATGTTTCTTTGGCAATCTCACATGTAGCGACTCTCTTAAATTCACTTGGGTTTACCACATTGTACAACGCATTCAACGCTTTTGAATTCCATTTTGTATTGTTCGCCTCAGCAGCAGTCCACTCGTTCGACGGTTTTACTTTAACTTCATTAGTCGTATCATCTTTCACTATAGCAAGTGAATATCACATCTCTACAGCATTCCAGGCTCTCTCATCTAACAATTTTAAAAATGCTCTAATTCTTGCTTTCCAATAGGTATAATTCTAGCCATAAAACAACGGGGACCTAAATATGGAACCTCCTTCACGAGGCATCTCCATCATCTAAGTAAAGAATATAACCCTAGGTAGTTAGACTAAAATTGGCAACCACACTCTGATACCAATTGAAATTACCTAGATGATAGTGAAAACAACCTCGAGGGGGGTGAATAGGCTTTTTGGCGATTTTATTATCAATTAAAATTATTTAGCGGAAATCTAATTTTAACTTGTCATAAACCCTAATTCTCAATTCAATTCTCAAAACAAATCAAGCAAGCAAATATGAATATAAGTGCTGAAATTTAAATCATGAAAAGACAGAGATTTTTATGTGGAAAACCTTGGAAAGACTTCAATTAAGATTTATTTTTATTATCTAGGGTTTCCAATGAAACCCTAGTCGAGTAATGTAGTATTTTATTTATTTTTATTGCAAAGAGGGGAATCTGATGAAGGGAACTTATATGATGATTATGTAGTGAGAAACCAAATAAATAACCTAAATAAGATTAATTTATTAATTATATTCTTAAGCTTAGTTTGAATTAATGATATATCTTGAATAACTGTGTTTTATCAATCGAGACAAGAAATTCCATGATTTAATAACGGTTTCTACATAATGATACTTATTTGGCATGATAAAGTCTTAGGTTTACACGGTCCATGTCTAAAGAAGATGATTGTTAGCGTGCTTTTTAATTTCATGTTTTAGGAGTAGTTGTAGTATAGATGCATACAACAGTCATATTAATCGAAAATGGATTGTAGCGAATATAGACCGATTGCATCCTTTTTGGGACTAGGCAACTGCTTGTAGCGTTACTAGTCTGATTCATATGAGTTATACTGCCCTCTTGCAATAATATAATTAAAGGACTATGTTATAAGGCTAGTGGTGGAGTTGGAATTCAACCCTAAACTTATTTATCTTGAGCGAACCCAAAAACAATTGTCTTTATTTTATTTTATACTCAGTAGTTTAATCAAACAAACCTATCAAACAACTCTTGTAAATATAATTCAATTTGCTACTTTATAATTATTTGAAATACGACTTTGACCTTTGTGGTTCGATACCCTCTCTACCCAACTATACTATATACTACTCGCGTACTTGCGACTGAGAGGTTAAAACTAGATCGTGTTATTTCCTTATTTTTAGTACTATTATTTTCACACGTCTAGAACCGATCAGAAATCAGCGAAGAAGGAGAATGAACCAAAAGCACTATTTCCTCAACGTCTCCATGGTTCAAACTATTATGGCAAACAAGGTGAGAAAAACAATGAAATTTTAGAAGTATTTAGACAAGTAAAGATCAACTTGCCTTTGTTAGATGTCATATCTCAAATCCCACCTTACGCTAAATTGTTAAAAGATTTATGTACGCAAAAGCGTAGAGGAAGAGAAAAGGCACCCAAAAAGATAGTGTTGACTGAACAAGTATGTTCGTTATTGCTAAATGAAACACCACCCAAATACAAAGATCCATGAGCGCCTACAATATCATGTATAATTGGAGATCAAGAAGTAGGCCGGGCTCTCCTCGATTTAGGCATTAGTGTCAATCTCTTACCTTATTCAGTTTACCAATAATTGGGATTAGGAGAATTAAATCCAACACGGTTGTACTTTAATTAGTAGACATATCAATCAAAAAACCATGAGGATATGATAGTTCAAGTAGACAAATTCTATTTCCAGGTCGATTTCATAATTTTAGACACAGATCCTTTTCATAGTCCAAGGAAACATAAGCCTGTAATCTCAGGACGACCATTCTTAGTAACAGCTAACGCATGCATTAATTGTAGAATGGGGGCTATGGATATATATTTCGGGAATATGAAATTAAGATTAAATGTGTTCAATATGAATAGCCAACTTCCAGAAGAAACTGATTGTTTTAACCTCGATGAGATAGATGATTTAGTGGAAGAAGTGGCACAAGGGATATTAGCAAAGGACAATTGAGAGACTATAATGAAGGAAGTAGAGGATGATGATTTAAATAAAGATGATCATTTACAATCGAATCCCAAAAATAACACAACCATTGAAACTGCATTATATGGTGAGACTTGGAGACTACCACATAAGCCATTACCTCTTATTTCAAGTACTCCACCTATTCCTTCGCTTACATCTCCATAAAAGTTATAACTTAAGGAATTACCTAAACAACTCAAATATGTCTTCTTAGGTCCTGATAATACTTTTCCCATAATCATTTCTTCATATCATACGATGAAACAAGAAGAGTATTTAGTTCAAGCATTATTTGACCATAAAGAAGCAATTTGATGGAGTATGGCTGATTTAAAGGGGATTGACCCTTCAATTTGTATGCATTGTATAAACTTAGAAGAGAATGTGAAACCAATACGAGAGATGCAACGTAGGTTAAATCCTAACATAAAGGAAGTGGTAAATAATAAAGTAGTAAAATTACTTGATGCGGGTATTATATATTCCATATCTGATAGCTCATGGGTTAGTCCAACAAAGGTGGTACCAAATAAATCCGGTATCACAGTCGTGTGTGATGCCACAAGGAACTATAACTGAGTGGCGTGTGTACATTGATTATAGGAAATTAAACTCACATATGAGAAAAGATCACTTTTCATTGCCATTTATTGATCAAATCTTAGAGCGCTTAGCTGGACAAAGTTACTACTATTTCCTAGATGGTTATTTCGGAAATAATCAAGTAGCAATTGATCCAGCAGATCAAGAAAAGACTACATTTACTTGTCCTTGTGGTACGTTTGCATATAGAAGAATGCCCTTTGGTTTATGTAATGCACCTGCTACGTTTCAAAGGTGTATGATCTCAATCTTTTCGGACATGGTAGAGAAGTTTCTAGAGGTATTCATGGATGATTTTTCAGTGTTCAGAGCTACTTTTGAAGATTGTTTAAAATATCTAGCACTAGTATTACAAAGATGTAAAGAGACGAATCAATATTAAGTTGGGAGAAGAGTCATTTCATGGTTTAAGAGGGTATAGTCCTAAGGCATATAATCGTAAAAAGAGGGATAAAAGTTGATAAAGTTACAGTTGAAATAATCTCTTATCTACCCCCTCCTACATCTATTAAACAGATTCGATCATTCCTAGGTTACGCCAAGTTTAATAGAAGATTTATCAAAGATTTTAGTAAAATATCTCGCCCGTTATATAACCTTTTACCTAAAGATTTAACTTTTGATTTCAATAACGAATGTCTCGAATCTTTTGAGAAGTTGCGCAACTTACTCTCAACTTGTAACGCTCCGCATTTCTATTCTTTTTTCTGGAATTATTTTCCAAGTGTTAACATGTTGTGATGTCACTTATTCATGACGTCTTGTGTAATCTCGGTATGTGTAAAGTTTTCACGTTTGAGTTTTGAACTTAGCAGGACAACTTCATGAACTTTCGTTTCCGGCTTCGTAATTATTGTTCGTTGATGACTACGTGTGTTCATTGCAACGCTTCAAGTTGGAGCTTCAGCAATCGTGTTGCATTCCTGAACGTGTTACCCTAGTTTATTGTAGACGTTTCGGTGTAGCACTTATGTGAATTTCTTAATGTATTTTCATTTTGTGAATAATGAAAATTGTTGGAAACGATTTCGGGAAAGAAATAATCAAAGGGTAAATGAGTATTTTCATATTTAGAGCAGTTAGTGAAAAGTGTAGAGATTTAGCTCAGTGTTGGGGTATGAATGGCATGTTAGTAATTAGAAAGGATGACAAGGGGTAGAAGGGTAATTTCCCATTTTCAAGTGGTGTCGCATTCCTAGCCATTGATCTCTTTCTCCCATTTTTTTCTTAACCCTTGGATCTCAGGGCCTTGTTTGGATGACACTTAAATGCAAGAATCCATTATTGTTAGTCTTCCATTTGGCAAGACTTCTTGTCAACCCTTGGATGGTGTATTCATTTTCATTGCTTTATTCTGAACCCTTGGATGTTAAGGCCTTGTTTGGCTAGTGTATAATAGGGGTGTTTATTGGTTTAAGTCTTCCAATTGCAAGACTATTTTATGGCCCTTGGATTAAGATTCATTTGCTAGGTTTATTATTGGCCATAGGATGGTGAGAGGTGGTAGTGGGAAATCTTTACACATTACAAATTTTCCATATGGCAAGACTTCCTCATTTCCTCTCCATTTCCTCTTCTCCTATCCCTCTTAGTTCTTCTCCACTTATGGGTTGATTTGATCACCTTAAGTTGGGATTTTTATGTGGCCATCAACATTGAAGTTGTTCATGGTGTTCTTGTCTTTGGTTTGAGCCATGGATTAGCAAGTGTTCTTTCCTTCCTTGTGTTTTTCTTTCAAACCCTAGTTTTGGGGTTCTTCTTAAACGACTTCATGACTCTTGCTCTCCTCTTGTATTGGAGTTTGATTCATTGTTAGGAGGCTATGGTGAAGTTTTCCACCGGTTTACTCCTTTGATTTCAGTGTAGGGTAAGAGCTAGGGTTTCTTTGGCCTTGCTTAGTGATTAGCTTTACTGTTCAAGAGGTAAGGGAAAACTTCTTAACTAGCTCATCTTATAAAAAGGCTCCTTTCATTTCATTATTTGGTATTTTTATGTTGTTTGTGTGTTAAAGCATGTTTCAGGAGCTTAACGAATAAATGAAGTTAACTTCAGTGAATTAACTAAAGAGTGTGTTCTTTCTATGCAAGAGGAGAATTAAGGAGGCAGTCCAAGAGAAAAATGGCTCCCAAAGGGAAAAAATTGCATTTCCAGATGCTGTCATCTTCAGCAAAAAGTATCATGGGTTTAAGATGGTCATTTTGGTGCATTCACGGAGAAAAGAGGTTTTCCATAAAATACCTACCCTTTTGCCAACGCTTTCAGTTTTTAAAAGTCACTAGAAATCACATTTCTACGCTTGGACTTACACTTGAAGTGTAGGCCAGCTACACTTGAAGCTTATGTGCGGTAAGAATTTGTGGTTTTTGGATATTTTTGTCTATTCAACCCTCAGTTCGATATGAAGACGTGCCTATGACTCTAGACCTCTATATACATGTATATACACTTATATAGATCAGAAGATTTGGTTTGTATGGAGTTAAGAGTGAAAAGATTGAAAAGGGTCTTTTTACACCATTGCCTACATATACATGATCATATATCAGTATGAGGAAGTTTTTGAAAAGGATACTTTTTATATAGAGGAATTTTAGAGGACTCATTCATGAGGGTTGTTCAGTTGTGGAGGTTCACGTTCATACATTCAGAGTGTTCAAAACCTAGAGATCCGGAGAAGAAGACTATGGAGTTTGTTTCTACATCATCGATGCAATCACCTTCCACCATGGCTAACTAACCCGGTATCTAGGATTTTCTAGCAAAATCTTAGCCAAGTAATGTAGTTCTTTCATTGTTTTCAATTGTAACAAGGGGAAACTGTTAACCATACTGTGATGATTGTAGTAGTTAAGAGACCGTTCTGATTTGCAATATAAAATTATATGTTTGTTCTAAATTCTTGTCTTAGATGGAATGAATGTATTATTTTGCACAACTATGATTATTCAATATGAGCAAGAACTCGGATGCTTAATTATGATTTTCTACACAATGGTGGTAATGAAACTTGAAACCCTAGGTTGACACAGGTCGTGCCTTAGCGATTTAACATATACATGCTTTAGTTTATTTTCATGTATTAGGAATAGATTAGAGTAATATAATTGGCATGTACTAGTTAGGCTAGTCATTAGACGGGTTGTTGCAATCCGGTTCATGGTAGTCCTTTTTACGGTCGTATTTAGCTATTTACGGTACGACCTGATTCATAGTTATGTATCGCCCTCTTGCAATTGTTACATTGATAAAACTATATTATGCGGTTAGTGGTGGAGTGATGAAAATCCTAGTTTTCCCTCTCATCTGAATCACAACAAATTTACTTTGCTTTCTGGATAATTATTAGTTAAAATAGATAATTTCGTCTTTGACCACCCAAACGAATCATTCTCAGAAAATATAATTCAGTGTTTTTGAATTGCTAAAGTGAAAAATGTTAGTCTCTGTGGGATCGATATCCCTTACTCAATCCATTTTCTATACTAGAATTGATAAGTGCGCTTGCATAGGGTAAAACCTAAAGTCGTTAAGGTATTATTTTTAACCACATACTTTTACACACCTGACGTCGCATCAAGTTTTTGGCGCAGTTGTCGGGGACTTAGTATTGTTCAAATAGATTTAGTAATTTATTTGCATTGTGTTATTGTAGATTTTTGTGTGATTGAGAGGTATTTTGAAAAACATAGAAGGGAAAAGTAGAGTTTCTATTATTACGTCTGGAACTTTTGTGAGTTTTATTATTACCTTGATTTTTGTATTTAATTATGGCTTGATTTTTTGTTTATAGTTAAAGTAATTTAGAAATAGTTATTTTAGTTAATTTTTATTTCACAAAAATTTTGAAAAAAAACTAGTTGATTGAGGAGCGTATGACCGATAGATCGATCCAGTCTAATTTTAGCACTGCGTTAGTTGAGTACGATCCAGAGATCGAAAAGCCTCTCTGTCGTATAGGTTGAGCTATTGAGGAGCGTCAGCACCAGTCAGAAGGAAAAGCGATGGGTGACCAAAGAGCCTACCCGCCAAGGGCGCTAGAGACATCCCTGAAAGGATATTATGCGCCTGATGCGTACAACTCCTATGCTGATTTTCCGGAGGAAGAAGGAGCGAAACACTTCGAGATCAAGACAAGTATGATTAATATGCTTCCAAAATTTTCAGGCCTTAGAATAAAGGACCCATACCAGCACATCAATGATTTCCTAGAGATAACATCTACTATTAGGTATGACAATTTGCCCAAAAATGACTTGCGAGTGAGATTATTCCCTTGGTCATTGAAAGAGAGAGCTAAGAGATGGTACATCAAATTAGCAAAATAAATTAAAATTGATTGGGAATCCCTTAAGAGAGAATTTATATAAAAGCATTATCCCATAGGAAAGACCTCTAAAGCACAAGATGCAATCAAAAGCTTTAGGCAACACATGGTGAACATTTTCACGATGCTTGAGAAAGATATAATCAAATTTTGCATAAGTGTCCCCACCATAGGTTTTCTGAACAAGATATTGCTAAAAATTTCTCCATGAGACTTGGAGAGGCATATAATACTTTGATAGATGTGGCAACACAAGGTTAGTTTATCTTGAAACCAGCTAAAGAACTTTTGGAGATATTTGATAATATCAATGAAAACATAATTCAATATCAATCTGAGTTGAGGTCTAGAGGTGGAAAACAGGATAAGAGATCTGAGAAATCTTATGTTGTAGAGCATGATGATGTGAGAGATACCATAGCATTGTTTTGACAGAAGTTAGAAAGAATTGAAAAGTTTATGCAGTGAAGTCATTCCCCTCCTAGAGAGATGTATGAAGTTGACACATAGTATTCCCAAAATGAGTGTCAGGATATAATGGCCGCTGATGCCAACACATCGTGGAACTATTCCAATAATTCATCTTTCACTAACTCATACAATTCCAATGCCAGAAATCACCCACTCATGTCGTACAAATCTACCAATGTAGAGATTCCACCATCAAGGTCCCAACAGGGACAATCTTCCAATAAACAACCAAGATTCACAAATAGATAATAGTTATATAAACCCATAACCAAGGTTCACTGAGAGACAATAATCAAATATCCAACAACCAAGGTTCCAACAGAGTCAACAATCATTCGACTCACAACCAACAATCATGGCTAGAAATTCTCAGTCCAACTACTAACCCAAAACATTAAATAATTCTCAAGCTCTCCAATCATTCAATAATTCCCAAGTTCTTTAGCCATTCAATAATTCCTAAGATCTTCAGCATTCAATAACAATCAGGCTGTGCAACCATATAACTACCAAACCCAGCCTCAAAGAAGCCAGACTGCTCCACCCGGTTTCCAGACTAATAGGTTAGAGCAAGTTATACTGGATATTCATAACACGCTAGGCATTCATACCCAATCATTGGCACAACTACATATGCAGATGGGCCAAATGGCAAATGAGAGGAATGTAAGAGAACCAAGGAGATTACCTAGTTAGCCTATCGCTAACCCAAGACCAGAATAAGCACTGGAGCTCAGATCATTTGTTAATGAACCTAATGAAATGGTTCAAGTAATTACGACTCTAAGAAGTGGTAGGGAAGTGGAGAGTAGAGTGGAGGCAAAGCACGAAGAGAGGTTGTAGAAAAGAAAGGAAACCGAATTAGAGAAGAGAAAAGAAGCTAAAGAAGAGCAGAGGAAGGTGGCTGCAAGGAAAGAGGCTGAAAGAGTGCAGAAAGACCAACCATCGGTGGAAGACAATGTTGATCAGATATTATTTGAAGAGCCAGACAGGGCAAGTTATGAGGAGGCAGCGCCATTTCCTCAGCATCTTAGAGAGCCGATAAAGTACGGAGCGCTGAAATAATCTGATATGTTGGAAACATTTCGATAAATGAAGATTAATTTACCTCTCTTAGATGTAATCGCCCATATATCGCCTTACGCTAATTTTTTCAAGGATCTTTGCACCCAGAAGCGAAAGTGCAAAGTGAAGAATCCAATAAAAATACTCTTTACTCAGCAAGTGACTCATTGCTTTTAAGTGATACTCCTCCTATGAGGAAATATCCTGGTGCTCCCACTATTCCATGTGTCATTGGTGACCAGGAAATTGGTAGAGCTCTTCTTGATCTAGGTACAAGTATTATCTTGCTTCCTTATTCAGTCTACCAACAACTAAGGTTGGGTGAGCTCAATCCCACTGAGGTCGTACTTCAATTTACTGATCGATCAGTCAAGCAGGCAAGAGGAGTTCTTGAAGATGTCATTGTTCAAGTGGGCAAGTTTTATTTTCAGGTTGATTTTGTAGTCCTGGATACAGAACCTGTCCCTGACTCAAAGAAACACATTCCAGTAATATTAGGAAGACCATTCTTGGCCACAACAAATGCATGCATTAACTGCAGAACCGGAGCCATGGATCTAACATTTAAAAATATGAAGGTTAGGATGAATGTGTTTGAAGGAAACCACCAATTGCATGAATCTAAGGAATGTTTCCAAATTAATGATTATGACGAACTGAATGATATCATAGTAGATTTTTTGATTCAAATCTTGGAGAAGGACGAGCTGGAGTCATTTATGACTAGAGAATGGCCGGATGAGGAAGTGGCTGATTAGGAGTCACATTGGAAGCTTTAAAATGAAGTGTTGGTTGAGAGGAAGACTGATTTCAACACTCAACCATGGCGGGAGCCGGTTGACCAACTTTCAATAGTTTCAAGTACTCCACTAATTCCATCCTTAACTACTCCTCATACTTTGGAACTTAAGGAACTGCCTGAAAAATTGATATATGTTTTCTTGGGACCCCGTGAGACTCTTCCTGTGATCATATGTTAAAAATTGATAGAAAAATAGGAATTGAGTTTAGTCGAGGTTCTGAGTAAGAAAAAAAAGGCAATAGGATGGAGCGTTACGGATTTGAAAGGCATAGACCCCTCGATTTGCAAGCATCGCATATATATTGAGGAGGATGGGAAGCCATTAAGAGAAATGCAACAAAGGCTAAATCCAAATATGAAAGAGGTGGTGATGAAAGAAGTGGTGAAATTGCTAGATACAAGTATCATTTACCCTATTTCTGATAGCACATGGGTAAGTCCAACTCAGGTGGTGCCGAAAAAGTCGGGCATCACAGTGGTGCCAAACTCAAAAGGTGAGCTAATTCCACAGCGCATGACCACAGGGTGGCATGTGTGTATTGATTATAGAAAGTTCAATCTGAACACCAGGATGGATTATTTTCCTTTCCCATTCATTGATCAAATCCTAGAGAGGTTAACCGGGCAGAGCTATTACTGCTTTCTGGATTGATATTCCGGCTATAATCAGGTGGTGATTGATCCTGTTGATCAGGAGAAAATCATTTTTACTTGTCCATAAGGCACGTTTGCTTATAGACGGATGTCGTTTGGTTTATGTAATACGCCAGCAACATTCCAACGGTATATGATGTCTATCTTCTCTGATATGGTAGAGAAATTTCTTGAAGTATTCTTGGATGACTTCTCAGTTTTTAGGGAAACATTTGAAGACTGTTTAAAACATCTAGAACTGGTACTTAAGAGATGCAAGGATATGAATCTGATCCTAAGTTGGGAAAAGAGCCATTTTATGGTTCAATAGGGGATAGTACTGGGCCATATTGTATCAAAGCGAGGGATAGAGGTAGATAAAACAAAAGTTGAATTAATTTCAAAACTGTCTACTCCCACATCTGTTAAGTAAATACGCTCATCTCTGGGCCACGCTGGGTCTTACCGAAGGTTTATTAAAGATTTCAGTAACTTATTGGATAAGGACATGACTTTCGTCTTTCACAAAGAATGCTTTCATGCCTTTGAGGGGCTACGTTCTCAACTCTCATCAGCTCTGATTATTCGTCTACCAAATTGGTCTCTACCATTTGAGCTCATGTGTGAAGCTTCTGACTATGCCATAGGAGTTGTGTTGAGTCAGAGAAAGGATAACCTATCGTTTGCCATTTACTATGCTAGTAGGACTTTGAATGAAGCTCAGATCAACTACATTACTACCGAGAATGAGCTGCTGGCAGTTGTCTTCGCCTTCGATAAATTATGATCATATCTATTAGGCACCAAGGTTGTTGTTTACTCGGATCATGTCAGTCTGAGGCATTTGTTAACAAAGAAAGAGTCTAAGCCCTGATTGATTTAATGGATTCTATTGCTACAATAATTCAAATTGGAAATCAAAGATAAAAATGGTTCAGAGAATGTTGTTGTGGACCATTTGTCAAGGATTATTGTCGAATCCATAAAGGAAATTACTCCTCTTAAGGATTCTTTCCCAGATGAACATCTGGTCAATGTGGCTGTTGTGGAGCAAATACCGTGGTATGCTGACATTGTCAATTATAAAGCCACAGGTTGAATCCCAAAAGGATGGACTAAGAATGAGAAAGACTGATTCTTCAGCCAAGTCAAATTCTATATCAGGGATAATCTGCGTTTGTACAAGTATTGCTCTGATTAGATTATCAAAAAATACGTCCCCGAGAGTGAGGTGCAAAACATACTGACATTTTGTCACATGTTGGAGTATGGAGGGCATTTCAGAGTTCAGAAGACAGCCCACAAGTTGTTGCATAGTGGATTTTACTGGCCTTTCATATTCAAGGATACTTTCAAGTTTTCCAAGGCATGTCTATGATGTTAAATGCTTTGATCCATATCTCGATGAGACATGATGCCTTTGATAAGTGCATAATTCATACACGATTAACCTCCAAAAATATATTTTTTAGTCATTTATTTTAAATTATTTTAATTAATATTTGTGTTTTTATATTTTTATAGGTTATAGGTAATTTCTGGTACAAATGGGTTAAATCCATCTAAACAAGCCCAAAATCTGTTTAGACCACGTCTTAGTATTTGGGCCATATATTTCAGCCTGTTGTTCGGATTTGTGTGAGCCCAGTGTTCCTAGAAAGCTGATTCAATTTAAAGAATATTGGTATTTCACATAGAAACCCTAATTCTGAAGTTTAGAGGGCGAAAAAGACATTTTAAATCTGACATACTATTTTGTGCGAAAATCAGCATCAGCTTGGTAATATAATCACAGATTTTGAAGGAACGATTAGAATGGAGTGAAATCAAGGGCTGTGGGAAGAGGACTTGATTAATAAGAAAAGAGTAACTCACCAATATCTTCCAAATTTATTCTCCAAATTGGTCAAAAGTGGGCTGCAAGATATCACATATTAGGAAAAGAAATATGGGAATATTGTATTCTCTTATTTACTTTCCTAGATAAAACCTTGAGGACCCCTATAAATAGGGCATATGTGGATGCACAAAGGATCATCAAGAGCCAAAGGAACAGAAGAGAAGACTGGTGCAATTCACGGAGAAAGCAAAGACGTTCTTCCATCTTCAATTTCAGTTTGGTTGTTGTTTTATTATTTTATTCTTTATGTCTAGCTAATTCTCTTAGCCAAGGCTGAGAGGAAGCCCTTTTCATGTACAATTCCATGATTCTTAATTGAATAATTGAATATTTCATTTAATAAATTCTTCTTCTACTATTTTGATGTTTTCCTATATTTTCGATTTTATGTGTTTTAATCAAGACCCTAATTGAATGTATTAGAATTCTAGCATATAGTTTACTTGTGTCTGACCATGAACTAGTAATCTTATTTGACAATTTAAGAAGAAGAAAGTAATGAATAACTATTTATGCCTGACCACGGATAGATAGTTAGGATTTGCACTTTCTTTCAATTAGGTGTTTATTATTCATGAACAAAATAATAAATATTTGATTGAACCCATGCCTTAACACGGATAGGCCATCCATATATTTGATTCTACTTATTTTTATTGGATGTGTGAATATTATTTGGATATTTAAGAATTTCAATTGAAAATCGGAATTGTTTTAATTGGTGGTGGAATCGAAGCTTTGGTATTTTCTTTATCATTGTTCTTTCATCTCTTTTGCAATTATTCTTTTTTTTTTCACAATCATCAATAATTTGTTGAATTAGTTAGATAGTAGTTTTTAGATTTAATTTGTCTTAATCAATACTCGTGGGAATGACCTCGCAATACTTGTACTCTTTACTACTATGATTCGTATACTTGCGAGTAAAATTTGATTTGGGTTATTCTATCTTTTGGGTTACTCTAAATTTCACATCAAGTTTTTGGCGCCATTGCCGGGGATTGTATTTGATACAATTAAATTTGAAGAATATTATTTATCATAATTCTTAGTTTAGGTTTATTTTATTTTTTTTATTTTTTTTTTTTGTTTTTCATATTTTCGTGATTCCTTTAATTCCAAGCAACATCCAAGTCATTGTCATCCTTTTATAGGTTTGATATTGCTGCTTCCTCAACTACAGGACGCTTGGTACAGAAAAGGGGCATAAAAAAATAAAAATAAAAAGAAGAGAAAAGAATAAAAAATCGCTCTATTGCATAATTTTGCAATTCAGGTAAGTGACTCTAACCTTATTTTTATTTTATTATTATTTATTATTTTTTGTTTAGGTTAGAATAACATAGGATTTTTTTTTCTAGAAGCACACTTTCTTCATTTATATTTATTTTTTAATTTTGTTTTTCTCTTCTTTTCTTTTATTATTGTTAGTACACTTATTTTTAAAAAAAAAATAAAAAAGAAGAAAGTTCACACACTCACTCCTTTGTATTTCTTACTTGTTTTATTTGTGCATTTTAATTTAAGCATTTTGTATAAAATTTTAGTAAGGGCACTAACCCCTAACAAGATAAGGATTGGATTTCATCACCAATTCCTTGCCCACCTAGGTTAAAAATCTCCTTGCATTTGTTAAACCCAAGCCTAAATTTTTTTAATCTAAAATCAAGTAGACGTTGGCCCTAGGATTTTCATATAGCTCATAGGACCCTCTTGGAAAAAGATAATCTTTCGTAACTCTAGTGAACACCTTTCAACTTAACAATGTCTAGAAAGGTTCTGTCAAACGGCGACTCTATTGCTTAAGGTTGTGTGGACGTACCGTCATTAAGCAAGCCTAGTGCCTCTCCACCTACCTGGGAACCCACCTGGTTGTTTAGTTGGCGGGCCTTAACTGGTCATCCTTTGATTTACTTTGGAAGAGAGTAGGAGCTCTAATTAGGAGAGAATTATTGTGGCTATTCCTGATAATTCTCTACAAGATTAGAAAATAAACATTAACATTGCCCTTGAATTAATTCTCACAAAGAAAATTAAAAAATAATAATAATAAAAAATAAAAAATTACTTGTTTGACTTGTTTGGTTGCTAGGTATATCCTTGTTAACTTTCTTGAGTGTGTGTCTAGTATATGCAAGGTTGTCGATATCAAAATCCAAAATTAATATCCTTTGATCCAGAAATTGAAAGAACATTTAGGAAAAGATCTAAAGGTAAAAATAAATTGGATAAACCTTTGGTTGAGATGGGAGAAGAGGTTGCGCCTAAAACACTTAGGGAATACTCTGCCCCTGTCCAATGTAGTACACCTTCATGTATAGTGTTGCTAGCCACAACGGCCACACACTTTGAGCTTAAACCAAGTGTCATCCAACTTCTGCCCACATTCCATGGTCTAAATAGTGAGGATCCATATTATCATGTCAACGACTTTCTAGACATTTGTTCCACATTCAAGTTCCAAAACTTCTCTGATGAGTCCATTCGTCTACGTCTCTTTCCCTTTTCTTTAAAAGATAAAGCGAAGGCATGGTTGAATTCTTTAGAATCAGGATCTATCTCTATTTGGGATGTTTTGTCAAAAAAATTCTTGAACAAGTTCTTCCCTGTTCATAAAACCAATTCCCTTCGGAGAGAAATTTCAAATTTTACACAAAAAGAGGTTGAAAATTTTTATGAATGTTAGGAGAGATGGAAAGATTTACTTATTAAGTGTCCCCACCATGGATATGAGAAGTGGCGACTAGTTCAATATTTCTACGATGGTTTAACACCCCAAAACCGTCGCATGGTTGATGCCACTAGTGGAGGAACATTTATGGATAAAAGTGACATCGAAGCTTGGGACTTCTTTAAAACTTTGTGTGAAAATTCCTAACAATGGGATTATTCAACTAGGGTGGAAAGGAATACTCATCTTCAACAAAAGGGTGGCATATATGAGATAGGAAGTACTGTAGACCTTAATGCAAAAATTGATTCCTTGGCTCGAAAAGTCGATGCTTTTATGTTAGCTAGTGGGCCCCCATTGACACCTAAATCTGAGGTGTGCTCCATTTGTTCAAGCCCAACCCACCTCACAATGTCTTGTCCATCTAATATGACATTTTCTGAACATGCATCTGAGCAAGCCCATGCCTTGAATGCTTTTAGGAGACCAGATAATGATCCTTATTCACAGACTTATAATTCTGGTTGGGCTAAACATCCAAATTTATCATGGTCCAAAGGGTCAAATCAAGGAGTTCCATATGGGAATTCCAACACTCATTCTTATCCTCAAGCTTGCGGTCAGTCATCAACTCAACGGTTTTCACCATATCCTACACAAACTAGGAAGCCATCCATTGAGGACACTCTCCATCTTTTCATGCAAAGTTCACTTCAATTCCAAAAAGATACCCAACAAAGCTTGCATTCTAATTCTCAATCCATTGCTAAATTGGAAGTTCAAATGGGTCAAATTGCCTCTACCATAACTGAGAGGGAGAAGGGAAGGTTTCTTAGTCAACCCATAACTAATCCAAAGGGTCAACATGAGGTGAGCTCTAGTTCTAAGTATGAACAATACGAGGAAGTGAAGTCCATCACTACCCTTAGAAGTGGCAAAAAAATTGATAACAAGGTAGAAATACCTAGGCGTGAACCAAAAATTGTGTCCAAAGAGTGTGATGTAGAAGAAGGGAACAATAAGCAATTCAAAGAAAATGATGCTTCCCCAGAGTGTAAAAAATCATCCACCTCTTCTGAGTCCAATCCTATAAAAGTTTATATACCCAAGGCCCCTTTTCCACAACGTTTAACCCCAGTCAAGAAAGGGACGAATTATAGTGAAATGATGGACTTGTTTAGGCGAGTCTAAGTAAACATTCCCGTACTCACTCTTGTCGATCAAGTTCCCGCCTATGCCAAATTTTTGAAAGATCTTTGTACTAAGAAACGAAAATTAAATATGCACAAGAAAGTCTTCCTCACAGAGCAAGTAAGCTCAATCATCCGTCACAACACCCCACCTAAGTTTAAAGATCCTGGATGCACTACCATTTCTTGTGTCATTGGTGATCATATGATTAAGAAGGCATTACTCGACTTAGGGTCTAGTGTGAATCTATTGTCATATTCTGTGTATGTGCAATTAGGTCTTGGTAAGTTAAAATCGACCCCTATAACATTGCAATTAGCTGATAGATCTATCAAAATTCCTCGTGGTGTTATTGAAGATGTTCTAATAAAGGTTGACAAGTTTATTTTTCTAGTGGACTTTGTCGTCTTAGATACCCAACCTATCCAAAATCCTAGTAATCACATTCCGGTCATCTTAGGTCGCCCATTTTTAGCCACATCCAATGCTGTCATAAATTGTAGAAATAGGGTTATGCAACTATCTTTTGGAAACATGATTGTTAAACTCAATGTGTTTAATGTGGAAAAACAACCTCCAGATTTAGTGGATACTTTTGAGATTAACATGATTGAAAGCCTTGTTCATGACTCATTTCCTTAATTATCTTCTCATGACCCCCTCGAGACTTGTCTAGCCCATTTTGGCTTAGATTTTGACATAGATAGCTCCATCACTGAAGTCAATTCATTGCTTGATTCTACCCCTGTTATGGACACAACTAAATGGAAAGCCATGGTAGAACCTCTTTTACCATCCAAGTCTACACTTGTCCCATCTGTTGAAGAGTCACCCGAACTTGATCTTAAACCTTTGCCCGAGCATCTCAAGTATGCATTCTTAGGTCCTTCTAATAAGTTACCTGTCATCATTGCCTCTAATCTTGATAGTGCACAAGAGCAAAAGTTGCTTAATGTTCTCAGAGAACATAAAATAGCTTTAGGGTGGACAATAACAGATATCAATGGTATAAGCCCCACTAAGTGTATGCATCGTATTCATCTTGAGGAAAAATCAAAGGCAACTCGTGAAATACAACGTAGGCTTAACCCTAACATGAGAGAAGTTGTCCGAGCCGAAGTGCTCAAATTGTTAGATGCGGGAATCATCTATCTTATTTCTAATAGTACTTGGGTTAGTCCTGTCCAAGTAGTGCCTAAAAAGTCTGGGATTACGGTTGTCAAAAATACTAATGACGAGTTAATATCTACGAGAATGACGATTGGGTGGCGTGTGTGCATTGATTATCGTAAACTGAATCTAGTCACAAGGAAGGACCATTTTCCTCTCCCTTTCATAGATCAAATGCTTGAAAGACTAGCCGGACATAGCCATTATTGCTTTTTGGATGGTTATTCTGGTTACAACCAGATTCCTATTGCTCCTGAAGATCAAGAAAAAACCACATTTACCTGTCCCTTCGGTACCTATGCTTATAGACGCATGCCTTTTGGGCTATGCAATGCACCTGCTACCTTTCAGCGGTGTATGTTGAGCATCTTTTTTGATATGGTTGAGCGTTTTCTTGAGGTATTCATGGATGATTTCTCAATATTTGGGTCTTCTTTCGATGAGTGTTTACACCACCTATCCCTTGTGTTGGAAAGATGTCAAGAAACAAATCTCGTGTTAAATTGGGAGAAGTGTCATTTTATGGTACAACAAGGCATTGTACTTGGGCACCTCATTTCTCATAGGGGAATAGAAGTTGATAAGGCTAAAATTGATCTAATTTCACACCTTCCTCCACCATGGACAGTGAAGGAAATTCGATCTTTCCTTGGTCATGCTGGATTTTATAGGAGATTCATTAAAGACTTTAGCAAAATCTCTCGTCCCTTATGCAACCTACTTTCTAAGGAAGCTATTTTTGTCTTTAATGATGAATGTTCACAAGCATTTGAAAAGCTCAAACTCTTATTGACTTCTGCTCCAATCATACAACCCCCCAATTGGTCTCTACCTTTCAAGCTTATGTGTGATGCATCTGACTATGCTGTTGGAGCTGTCTTAGGGCAACGAGTAGATAAGATGCCCCATGTCATCTATTATGCTAGTAGGACTCTGAATGATGCCCAACTCAATTACTCCACCACAGAAAAAGAGCTACTGGCCATTGTATTTGCTGTAGATAAGTTTAGATCATACCTCTTAGGGTCCAAGGTTTTTGTGTTCTCTGACCATGCTGCTTTGAGATACCTTTTCTCAAAGAAAGATGCTAAACCTCGTTTGATTCTTTGGGTCTTACTATTACAAGAGTTTGATATTGAGGTTCGTGATAAGAAAGGTTCTGAGAATGTCGTAGCTGATCACTTGTCTAGGATTGTCTCGGAATGCACTAAGGATTTATCACCCTTGAATGAATCTTTTCCTGATGAACAACTTTTAGCTATCTCCCAGTTACCTTGGTATGATGACATTGTCAATTATCTTGTTACTGGTCAACTCCCTGAACACTGGACAAAACAGGATAGATCTAGGTTCCTTGCTGAGGTTAAACATTTTTTCTGGGATGATCCTTATTTGTTCAAGTACTGCCCTGATAAAATCATTAGGAGATGTGTTCCTGAAAATGAGTTTCATAGTATTATCTCCTTTGTCATGACCATGCATGTGGTGGTCATTTTGGTTCTAAGAAAACAACTTCAAAGATTTTACAATGTGGATTCTATTGGCCAACACTCTTTCGTGATACACATGCATTTTGCTCCACTTGTGATCGGTGCCAACGTATGGGTATTATTTCTCATAGGAACATGATGCCCCTCACTAACATCCTTATCGTAGAAATTTTTGATGTTTGGGGTATTGATTTCATGGGTCCATTTCCTCCCTCATTTGGTTACCCATACATACTTGTAGCTGTTGACTATGTGTCCAAGTGGGTGGAGGCTGTACCTTGTAGGAAAAATGATCATAGGATCGTGATTCAATTCTTAAAAGATAACATATTTTCTCGTTTTGGGTCGCCTCGTGCAATTATAAGTCATGGTGGTAAACATTTTTGCAATAAACCATTTGAAACTGTCATGAAAAAGTACCTCATCACTCATAAAGTTGGCACTTCTTATCACCCACAGACAAATGGACAAGTGGAATTTTCCAATCGGGAGATCAAAACTATTTTAGAAAAAACGGTTCGACCCGATCGTAAGGACTGGTCGCAACGGTTGAACGACGCTCTTTGGGCTTATCGGACTGCATTTAAAACCCCGATTGGAATGTCCTCTTATCGACTTGTCTTTGGAAAAGCATGTCACTTCCCTGTAGAATTAGAACATCGTGCCTATTGGGCTATCAAACCTTCAACTTTGATATGGGTAAGGCTGGGTCATATCGTAAACTCTAACTCAATGAGTTAGAAGAGATTCATAAGGATGCATATGAGAATGCCAAGATTTATAAAGAGCGGACTAAAATGTTTCATGACAAATTTATTCTTAGGAAGTCCTTCAAGCCTAACCAAAAAGTTTTGTTATTCAACTCTAGATTACGTCTCTTTCCTAGAAAGTTGCGTTCTAGATGGACTGGTCCATTCACTGTGATAAATGTTTTTTCTCATGGGGCAGTCGAGATTCAAAACCCTAAGGATGGTAGTATTTTCAAAGTGAATGGGCAAATGTTGAAACCATACTTAGATGGGTTGGTAGATAGAGATGTGGAGTGTATTCGTCTAGAGGACCCCATTTATCAAAATTGTTGAGTTAAAAAAAAAAAAAAAGATTTTTGTGGATGCTTATAATCCAAGTTTGGGGGTGGCATACTTGTGATTCCTTTTGATCCATTTTTTTTATTTATTTATTATTTTTTTTTCTCCTTGTTCTTGCTCGAAGTTGGATAGTATGTCATCCAAGGTAATTCTCAAACTTGCCCTTGTGACTTTCATTTTTAAATATTGAGGACAATATTTGATCTAAGTTTGGGGGTAAAGAGGTTTCAAAGCCTATGCAATATGTTCAGTATTTCTATATCTTTGAGTATTGAATTGTCATCAGTTTGATTGAGATTTGAAAATCATTAGTATATTTGAGACTAAAATACTTAATCTAGTCAAAATGAATGATAGTCCTTAGTCTTTTATACTATCATTATTTAGTTGATGACCCTCATAGTTAAACCTTAAAACATATTTCACGAGCACTGTCAGCTTACATTTTTTAGAAAAGGTCTGAAATTTAGTGATATCGTTCTATTATCTTAAAAAAAAAATTGGTAGACCAGGATGAGATTCAATCAGGACTCTTATGATGAAAAAAAAATAAAATCCAAAGGGTTGGCTTGAGGTTGGGAGTAAATTAAGCTCCTCTTAGGTAAACAATTCCTTGTGGAAGTATGTCAAAGAAAAAAAAAATAATCACTTGAGTTACCAATGTAAAAATTGTTCTTATTCTGGAAACCCGATGATTTTTGAGATTTTGGAGTTATGTCATGACGTTTTGACTAATTCTGAATTAGTGTTTAGTTGTTGCACTTTACAATAAGGATGGACAATTTGGGTCTTCAACTAAATTTTGATAAGTGAATTAGACTTAGCTTAAATTTAATTTAGACGGAGAATATGAGTTTGACATCTCAAATAAATTAATGATTCGAAAATCTCAAGTTGATGACAATTTACTATTCAAGGTTACATATGTGATTGTATATTGCTTTGAAACTTATTTTTCGGATGTTTGTGGGTATCATCACTGGAAACCCTCATGAGACTATAACTCGTCCACTAGGGGTAACTTAGGGGTTCTAAGGCTTATTGCATATGCTAAATGCAATCGAGAGTTCCTGCGAAAGTGGTATAGTTAGGTTTTTTTGTTTTTATTTTTTTTTTGCTCGAGGACTAGCAAAATATAAGTTTGGGGGTATTTGATAAGTGCATAATTCATACACGATTAACCTCCAAAAATATATTTTTTAGTCATTTATTTTAAATTATTTTAATTAATATTTGTGTTTTTATATTTTTATAAGTTATTGGTGATTTCTAGTACAAATGGGTTAAATCCATCTAAACAAGCCCAAAATCTGTTTAGACCACGTCTTAGTATTTGGGCCATATATTTCAGCCCGTTATTCGGATTTGTATGAGCCCAGTGTTCCTACAAAGCTGATTCAATTTAAAGAATATTGGTATTTCACATAGAAATCCTAATTCTGAAGTTTAGAGGGCAAAAAAGACATTTTAAATCTGGCATACTATTTTGTGCGAAAATCAGCATCCGCTTGGTAATATAATCACAGATTTTGAAGGAACGATCAGAATGGAGTGAAATCAAGGGCTGTGGGAAGAGGACTTGATTAACAAGAAAATAGTATCTCACCAATATCTTGCAAATTTACTCTCCAAATTGGTCAAAAGTGGGATGGAAGATATCACCAATTAGGAAAATAAATATGTGAATATTGTATTCTCTTATTTACTTTCCTAGATGAAACCTTGAGGACCCTTATAAATAGGGCATATGTGGATGCACAAAGAATCATCAAGAGCCAAAGGAATAGAAGAGAAGACTGGTGCAATTCACAGAGAAAGCAAAGACGTTCTTCCATCTTCATTTTCGGTTTGGTTGTTGTTTTATTATTTTATTCTTTATGTCTAGCTAATTCTCTCAGCCAAGGCTGAGAGGAAGCCCTTTTCATGTACAATTCCATGATTCTTAATTGAATAATTGAATATTTCATTTAATAAATTCTTCTTTTACTATTTTGATGTTTTCCTATACTTTCGATTTTATGCGTTTTAATCAAGACCCTAATCGAATGTATTAGAATTCTAGCATATAGGTTACTTGTGTCTGACCATGAACTAGTAATGTTATTTGGCAATTTAAGAAGAAGAAAGTAAGGAATAACTGTTTATGCCTGACCACGGATAGATAGTCAGGATTTGCACTTTCTTTCAATTAGGTGTTTATTATTCATGAACAAAATAATAAATATTTGATTGAACCTATGCCTTAACACGGATAGGCCATCCATATATTTGATTCTACTTATTTTTATTGGATGTGTGAATATTATTTATTAAAGAATTTTAATTGAAAATCGGAATTGTCTTGATTGGTGGTGGAATCGAAGCTTTGGTATTTTCTTTATCATTGTTCTTTCATCTCTTTTGCAATTATTCTTTTTTTTTCACAATCATCAATAATTTGTTGAATTAGGTAGATAGTATTTTTTAGATTTAATTTTTCTTAATCAATCCTCGTGGGAATGACCTCGCAATATTTGTACTCTTTACTACTATGATTCGTATACTTGCGAGTAAAATTTAATTTGGTTTAATCTATCTTTTGGGTTACTCTAATTTTCACATCAGCCTTTAACCCCGATTCTGATTGTAGAATTATTTGATGTGTGGGGTATTGATTTCATGGGACCATTTCCAAAAGCAGATAAGAAGAGTATATACTTTTAGGGGTTGATTATGTTTCAATATGGGTAGAAGCAATAGCCACCAAATGTGCTGACCATGACATGGTGGAAGAATTTGTGAAGTCGAATATTTTCTCACAATTTGGTATGCCAAGAGTTTTGATCAGTGATGGTGGAAGTCATTTTAACAACCATTTTCTTCCTGCTCTGTGTAAGAAGTACGGTGTCACTCATAGAATTGGTACGCCATATCACCCTTGATCACAAGATCAAGTGGAGGTTTCTAATAGGGAGATTAAAAATATCTTGGAAAAGACTGTGCGTCCGGATTTGAAGGATTGACCACGAACGCTAAATGATGCACTTTGGGTGTACAAGACTGCGTTTAAGACACCAATTGGTATGTCCCTATATCGTCTTGTGTATGGTAAAGTGTGTCATCTTACTGTAGAGCTGGAACACCAAGCATATTGGGCTATTCGAAGATTGAATTTTGATACAAAGAAAGCCGGTGTGCAGCTGAAACTCCAACTTCAAGAGCTTGAGGAGTTGAGAAAGAATGCATATGAAAACTCTCAGATTTATGAGCCTTGAACAAAAGCATTTCATGATAAGCATATTAGAAAGAAAGTCTTTAAGCTCGGCCAGAAGGTTTGGCTATTTAATTCGAGACTCAAGCTGTTTCTTGGTAAGCTCCATTCAAGATGGGATGGGCCATACAAGATTACAAAGGTTTTCCCCCATGGAGCCATGGAGCTTGATGATTCTGACATTGGAAAGAAGTTTGTCGTGAATGGACAAAGATTGAAGCACTACATAGAAGTTCAACCAGCAAAGTAAGTGGTAGAAATGATTAATCTAACTAAACCACCACCCGAGCTGGATAAGCTTGATCCGGAGTATTGAGAGGCAGTAGCGTCGTGCCAACGACATTAAATATTCGTACTAGCTGGTGAAGAGTAGCTTTTGATACTAGTTTGTACTTGTATACGGTAATTTGGTCATTTTGGTATTTAAGATCGAGTCTGTAAAATCGAGTCGCGAGGCCATCATCATTTGAGTAGGAAGTATAAATTGAGCCAAGAAGATGAGCTAGGGGTGTGTAGGAAACATTGAGAGTGGAAGGGGTTGAAGATGACATTTGAAGACGGAAAAAAAAATTTGGGCCATGTGGACCTACGCTTCAAGCGTAGCGACATGCATATTATAAAACAGACCCGTTAGGTCATTCCCTCCATTTCCATTCAACTCATCTCCCTCCTTAATTTCTCCATCAATATTTTTGAGGTTTGTTTCTCAAATTTATTCATTCGATTGCTCATCATCCTTTAATGGCGGATCGTCAGATTAGTTTGTGATTGATCCGGTTACGCGTGAAGAACTCTAAAAGACTCCGAAACTCAATTTTTGAAAAATCATTGTTTCTCTCGATTCGATGAGTTTTCTTCCATTACTTTTAATTCATATGACTTATCTAACTATTCTAAACTAGTATTGACGAACGAGTCCGATCAAAATCGTGTCTTGATCCGTTTTCCAAAAAGTTGAGTTTTTCGACTTCAAAAGTAGAATGAATATCGAATTTTTGGGATGAAGGCTTGTTTAATCATCATATTGGATATATTTAGATTAGTTTGAGTTTGATTCAGAGTCTAGAACAGTATCGCTTACTATTTGAAAATTCCATATTATAGGTATGGCAAGGGTTAAGGGCACAATAAGGCGAGTGGCCGAAACGGCTAGACCAGTGGAGCATGATGTTTGGTAGAGGTCGAGATCATCATCTTCCAACCGAGCACATATTCCCCACTAGAGTACACGCACAGCGAGACCATAATATGTCGATTCCGCATCTTCATCTTCCTCATCTTTTGAGGCGGAGGTACCAGAGAGTTCTATACAGGGATGCAAGATCCTTCTGCCAAATGGTTGACTTATTGTTGATCCAGTTGTTCCATGGGCACCATCACCGCCACTTATGTCTGAGCCGCAGGCTGAGAAGATGGAGGAGGATACTGAGAGTGATAGTGTCGAGTAGGAGTATGATGCCAATAAGGATGATGTTGATCGTGCGGATGAGGGGGTACCTGAGCCACCTGTAGAGGGTGTCCCCAAAGTTTGACTATATTTTTACCTATGCACCGGACAACATCGATTGAGGGTTTACTAGACCGGGCGATTCTGTAGGGGTACCAACAGGAGCGTACATATTTATTGAGGATATTTGAGGGATTATAGACTGTACCTGCCTGGACGATAGGCAGGCTGAGGGCCCGCTGATTATAACCTATTCTAGCCCTTGCTACCCCGGATATTTACGAGGAGATGATCCGGGAGTTTCGGCTACACATGCAGTATTTCAGTAGAGGGATGAGACTACAGACATTGGTCTGGGGTACTGAGATCAAGATTACTCTCCAATCCATTGTTAATGCATGGGGTATTCCGAATGAGTGTCCACCCAAGTTATCCGCTGAGTTCCCACCTATACCCAAGGTACTACCATCTATTTCTAATCTTGTTGTACTTCAGACTGCAGGGCAGTGGGCTGATAGGCATAGGAACTTCACAAAGAAGATGAACTATCACCCGATGCTCTGGTTTTGGGATATGATAGTCTAGTCCCAGATTCTTCCTCACAGTTATACTACAATGTGCTATGCTTCATTTCCGGACCTTCACTATGCTTTCAAGTTCCGGCGGTGCATTTCTATTCCTCAAATTTTTTGAGAGGGCCTGTATACATATTATATCCATTTGCGTTAGGAGACCAAGGTTCAGCAGCATATATTCCTCATTCAATTCTCGTGCTTAGTGATGAAGCTAATGATGGATGCCGGGATTAAGAGGGATGCGGGTGAGCGAGAGAGATTCAGAGATGCTTCCCTGTATACTAGAGGGATATAGACCGGTGTCTGGACCCGGTTGCATGGGGATGCTATTATGAGAGAGACCATGGTTTGGTCAATTACCTGCCCTGGATGGATATGCTTAGGTGCAGGCTGATGATGCTGGATAGGCCGATGCGGGTGTGGTTCAGGATGCATAAGCTGCTAATGATGATGCTGTTATATAATAGATGCCAGTTGCCAGAGGCACCTGTGGGTGGTATTCTTACTCTGTCTCATGCACAATTTGATGCTCTTATTGCACAGATGCAGGGGCTAAAACAGACATTGGCAGAGGAGAAAGAGCTTAGGAAGCGTGAGACAGTGCACCATCGGCAAGATCAAAGGCGGTTATTTTATTGGATTGATCGTATAAGTCAGTATATGGGTGTGTCGATTCCACCCATACCACCGACCTTTGATGATGAGGCTTAGTATAGTTTTAGTTAGGTTTTTGTTTTAATTTTCTTTCATATTTTTTTTTACATTGGAGATAAATTGTCGAGCGGATAGTTTTATATAGGGCTTTATGTGACCGCTTGGATGATTATTTTCTAAATGATTTTGTTATTTTCTTAGTGTATAAAATGACATTTTTTATGATCAATCGTATTGCATTAGAAATATCCCCGGTTTTTTACGCTTATTTTGCATGTGCTCATAGTTTGAATTATTTTGAGACGTTATTTGCACTATGCGGACATTTCTACGTTTAAGTTTGGGGTTGTATGTGGTTTATGGGTTGGATTGATCAGAAGAGTGTTAAGTGAAAAAACAATTAATAATTTTACAAGCCAAGCTACGCTTGAAGCGTAGGGTACTGTGAAGTGGATTTTGAAAATTTGAAAATTTTACCTGTTAGAGCGGTGTTTTGGCCTGGTTTGTATATGTATTTGTATTAGGATTCTTTTAAGGTATTTTTAGAATTTTTTGTAGAATTTTTGTAGAGGTTTTAGAGTAATCCTAATCTGATAAGGAAATGAAATGGAAGTACAAGTTGGAGTTGGATTATTCATTGCTTTTACTTTCCTATTTAGCCAAGGGGTTAAATCGTTTTTCCTCTTTGATTCTACTACATCCATCTATAAATACATCTATAGAGAAGGCACAATACACAATTCACAATAATTGAGCAATAAGGTTAGATTCTCTTGTTATATTATTTCTTCTTATTCTTTCTATTCCGAGATTGTGAGGATGGCTAGTGATCATGAGAATTATTCTGACCCGAAGGAATTCATTGAGGGTGAAGAACAACATGTAGAGGCCGAAATTTTAAATAATGGAGCAACAAGCCGGAAAAGATAAAAAACCACGCCGAGATCGTTTCTGAAGTGCAGGCTGCAATTTAAGAATGTATTTCATCCAGAAAGAATTAACTGCACCCTGGAGGAAAATCCTTAAAGAACGAGGATTGAGAAGTTTAGAGCAACCGACGGGAGATAAGGTATATCAGGGTTGGTTCGAAGGTTCTATGAAAATATGAAGATTATTGGACCTCCAGGATTTGAGGTTATGTCGGTTAAAGTGACTCAGTGGAGTGCTCCTATAGTAATAGGAAGGAAAAGTATTGTCGATGTGTGGAATATACCGATTGGTAGTCTGACAAACTTAGAAGGAAGACTGATGGATCATCCTCAGGTATGGCCCCATAAGGATGAGAAGATGGTGAGAGAATTGTGTTCTATGTCAGATCCAAGAGATAAGACCTGTGAAAATTGATGGCTGGAGTCAGATCTGCTTTATTTGGATTGTGTCATTTCGACTGAATACTCGGACAAGTGTAAGGGATCACACGATGCTTATAACATTGTATGCCCTAACTCAAGGGTATAAAGTGTGTATTCCAACAGTGATCATGGTTGAGATGTCGATTGCCCGAGCAATTATAAGTAGAGAATGGGCGGATGCTGATGACTTTGAACATTATCTTCCATACCCGTTTCTATTATCAAAGATCATTGCTGAGCAATTGGGTGATAGGATAGAAGAGTTTGATATCTGTAATGGATAATTATGAAAATATATTCGGAGAAAGATTTGAAATTTTTGAAAAAGACAGCGGATTTTCGGATATGGTTAAAAAACACCATGACTAGTGATCATGAAAAGAAGGATGGTTGAGATTAGGGTTTAGTTTTAGTATTAAGATTTTTGGTTATGCTTTGTTTTGTTTTTAGGGATGGTAGACCCTTAAGGTCACGTCTTTATTTTTTTATTTTTTAGGATTGTAGGCCCGTAAGGCAAATCATGTTTTTTTATCATTATTTTTAATAAAAAAAAGAGAGAATTTTTAATTAATTGAAAAATTGTTTTGACTTTTTGGATATGTTTGAAATTTCCTTTCCCTTGCTATGATTGGGTATTTGTGCTTTGTTGATTATATCTAAAGGTGATTCAAATCAAGTTTGGGGGAAGGGATCCATCCTTTGCTTTGGAAGCCAGAATTGAACTTCAAGGGTAACTATATATGTTCTCCTATATTATTTTTGAACATAGGGACATGGTCTGATGTAAGTTTGGGGGTGAGGGTATAAAATTACAAGGAATGGAAAATTTTTGGAAAAATTTTAAAATTTAAAATTTTGGAGCAGTTCTTCGTGTTCACGCATGAATGTTTTGCATTACAAGTTGATTGAGTTTATATTTATGATGCATGAGTAGTATTTAATGTAATATTCCCATTCATGAGACTAATGGTTAGATCAAGTTAGTGAAGGGATGTGGTGTTACATGGGTGAGTGAATGAGTGAAATTGAAATCAAGAAGGATGACATTGACCTATAAGCACAAGCACACATTCACTATGGGAAATAGGTTAATCTTTGAATATGTAGTTGAAAAAATAATTTTGACACAATAAAAGGGGAGATGGGGAGATGTTATGGTTGAAATGGAAAAAATTTAAAATTTATTTTGAGAAAATAAAATGCAAAAAGTAGTTCTTCGATCTGAATAACCGGGCCTTGGTATCACCAATATCATTGTTCGCATTTAAAGGAGAGAAAACTAATGAGGATTATTCCCATGAAAAAAGCTCGGGCCCAGTCGGTCGAGACTAAAATCCTCGCTGGAAAGTCCAGAGCTTAGAAAGATAAAAAGAGATGAAAAGTGGAAAGATGGAAAGAATACGTTTTTATTAAAGATGGCAAAGTTTAATCAATGAAGCAGGAGAAGAGAAACTGAAAGATCATAGTCGAGTGTTCACAAGATCACAGAAGGTTATCCGGATTGAAAGTAGAAAGTAGCGAAATCATTCACTTTAGTGGGAACCATTCATGACACGAAGCTCGAGATAATTATTGTTCAGGAGTGAGTGGAAGTATTTACATCCTTATTATCTTGTGTATTGTAGTATGATTTAATTGAACTTTTGTGTGAACTCATGACTGCGTGATTATAAAGAACTGAGATGTTTGAAGGTACCATCACTGGAAACCTTCACGAGACTTCACTCGTCCACTAGGGGTAACCTAGGGGTTTAAAACACTTGTTACACGTGCTAAGTGTAATCGTCGACCCTCATGAAAGCAGGGGAGTAGTGTAGATTAGGTTAGGTTAGTTAGAGTAGATAAATTAAAATTCATCACAAGAAAGTTCCCTGAGTTTATTGTTAAGGGACTAGTAATATCTAAGTTTGGGGTGTGATAGGTGTTAAATATTAGTCATTTTAACCCCTTAACTCGCTATTGTTATGTAATTTCATTTCATTATTTGGTATTTTTATGTTGTTTGTGTGTTAAAGCATGTTTTAGGAACTTAATGAAGAAATGGAGCTAACTTCGGTGAATTAACTGAAGAGTGTGTTCTTTATATTCAAGAGGAGAGTCGAGGAGGTAGTCCGAGAAAACAATTGCTCCCGGAGCGTCTCTGGAATTTAGGGGTGTGACAATTTGGTATCAGAGCACTAGCTTTCACTATCTTAGGGACGACGATTGAGGGTTGGTTATACGTTCAATGTTTAATGTTATCTACGATTTTAATCTGCGTTTTCTGTGTGCTTTCGGGTTTCTATGTTTTCATTGTGTGGCATTGAGGACGTGTCTTGCTGGATATATCCCATTGTGATTTAATCCCAACGGAGTAGGACTACTCCTCAATCACTTTTCCTTTTCATACTCGTATCACGATGTAGCTATCGAGGAATTTGAGTAGATCATTCGGTCTGATCAATTGGATGTGTTTCGCAGACTAAAATACTCCCTGATTTCGTGGACAAAATCTCCTAAGGTGGTAAGGTTGTAACACCTCGCGTATCCCTTCTTCTTTCTGCAATTCTTTTCGATGTGTTAACGTGTTGTGACGTCACTTATTCATGACGTCTTGTGTAATCTTGGTACATGTAAATTTTTCGCGTTTAAGTTTCGGACTGAGCGGGATGACTTTGTAAACTTTCAATTCCGGCTTCGTGATTATTGTTTGTTGACGACTACGTGTGTTCGTTGCAACGTTTCTAGTTGGAGCTTCGACAATCGTGTTGCGTTCCCGAAAGTGTTACCCTAGTTTATTGTAGACGTTCCGGTGTAGCACTTAAGTGAATTTCTTGTTGTATTTTCATTTTGTGAATAATGAAAATTGTTGAAAATGAGTTCGGGAAAGAAATGACCGAAGAGTAAATGAGTATTTTCATATTTCGGGAAAGTAAATGAAAATTTGGTCATTTCCCATTTTCATGTAGTGTCTCATTCCTAGCCATTGATCTCTTTCTGTCATCTTTGTTCATAACCCTTGGATCATAGGGTCTTGTTTAGATGTCACTTAAATGCAAGAATCCATTATTGTTGGTATTTCACTTGGCAAGACTTCTTGTCAACCCTTTGATGGTGTATTCATTTTCATTGCTTTATTCTAAACCCTTGGATGTTAAGGCCTTGTTAGGCATGTGTATAAGAGGGGTGTTTATTGGTTTAAGTCTTCCAATGACAAGACTATTTTGTGGCCCTTGGATTAAGCTTCATTTGCTAGTTTTATTATTGGTCATTGGATGGTGAGAGGTGGTAGTGGGAACTCTCTACACATTTCAAGTCTTCCAAATGGCAAGACTTCCTCATTTCCTCTCAATTTCCTCTTCACCTTTCCATTTTGGCTCTTCTCCACTTAGGGGTTCATTTGATCACCCTAAACTGGGAATTTGATGTGGCCATCAATATGGAAGATGTTCATGGTGTCCTTCTCTTTGTTTTGAACAAAGGATTGGTAATTGTTCTTCATTCCTTGTGTGTTTTCCATTCAAATCCTAGTTTTGGGGTTCTTGTTAAACCACTTCATGACTCTTGCTCTCCTCTTGTATTGGAGTTTGATTCATTGTTAGGAGGCTATGGTGAAACTTTCCACCGGTTTGCTCCTTTGATTTTGGTGTGGGGTAAGAGCTATGGTTTATTTGGCCTTACTTAGTGATTTGTTTTTCTCTTCAAGAGATAGGGGAAAACTTCCTAACTAGCTGATCTTATGATTATAAGGGTATGAGAATTTGATTACAAGATTCCTAATCTTAGATGTAAATGCTAAGTGTATCCTTGGAATTGTGAAGTTAGGGTTTGGACATATTTATGTAAGTTAACCCTTGTGTATGGAGTACATGGTGATGATATTACTAGGGCTATGATGCATGCTAGTTATGTGGCTATGATTGAGATTTTACATATTCAAGTATGCTTTTATGTTTATATATATGTGTATATGTATGTGGGTATAGTGGTGTATATTTGTAAGTGTAATTATACATATATATATGTGATTGTTAGGGATGTAGCCTTGAAGTGAGATTAGGCTAGCTCCTTTGGTTAATACATTTGAGGTATGTTGAAAATTCATGTCATGTTTGAGATGTGATTTGTGATATAGTTGCTTGAATTGAACTAAGGGCATGTTTAAAAGAATGGAATTGTTATCCTTGTGAATGAAAGGACAACTTGATGAAATGGAACATTAAATGTGCATGATAATGTATCTTTGTGATTTAAATGCTTTAATTGAAGGGTCCGAGGAAAAGGAAGCATTATAAAGATTATAATTCACTACTAGAACGTTTTGTAGACATTAATCCTGAGTTGAGAAGTACGGATTCTATCGATTTGATAGAACCCACTTATGATATCGATTAATAAGAACTATGAACATCGGGCCAACGACGTTAAAAAAGGCCCCGAACAAGAGAGTTTGTGTTCTCTTCAATGGGTATGTATAAGTAGATTTTTTATTTTATTTGTTGTCTGTTTGATTTTCATGTTACTGAGTATAAATCTAAGTGGTTGAGGAGTATGTTCCATGTGGATTTCGAAATATATAATTGACATGTTAATAAAATGCTCAATTGGAATTGGATAATGTGATAAGATGATTTGCATGCCTTGTTTAAAAGCATAATATGAGATTAATGCTTGGACTTGTTGATATGTGCTTATATGCCTTAGAGTGGGGATATAAGTTAGTTTGATGGCTTTCTTGTGATAAGAGAAAGTCAGGGATGATTCATAGCATTGATTAGCGTTGATTATGAATTGAAGCCTTGAGAAGGCGGGTGATGGTTTTGTGGTCTAAGTTAGCCTTGGTGTAGCAACGTGGCATCAATGGTGACTTTGATGTTTTGGATCGGAAAAGGTTTTGATTGAAACTAGTTGGTTCCGTGGCAATGGCCAATAGGTTCCCTTTAGCGATCTTAAGGATATGAATGTCATTGAAGTTGTGGACATTCTTGAATAAGTTGTAGTGGAGTTTAGAGATTTGGATGTCGAACTAGGTATGGTTGGGTTAGAATTAGTGGCTCTGCATATGGTCACTTGCCTTCTCTTCGAGTAACCTTTTTACCTCGGTTCGTCATTTCATTGTTCCATTTGAGCGTCTCTAAATTTGATTTGGTCATTCCATTGGTGTTTTAGTTTGTTTCCCCGAAAACGGATTTTTCATAAGACTTGTATTTGAATCTATTTGGTCTTTAAGTGAAAAACCCATTTTCGCCTACCCCCGTGACCCCGACTAAAGCTTTGGGTTTTAGAAAATGATTTTTGAGTTGTTTGAAAAGATTTTGGCACTTAAAAAGTCGGTAGGATGGTAAAACGGATATCGGGACCAAAACGGTCATTTTACTGCAAATCCACATGAAACAAAACATTTATAAGCTTATTAGTGTAATATTGAATCAGTATATAGGGGTTGAATGCAGTTTTTTAGAACTTGAAATTGGGCAGAAAGTTTTGGTGCTACAGTGCCCCCGCACCAATGCTGCCGGGTGCAGCCTAGTGCACGCGACAATTTTCAAAATGTTGTAGTTATTTTTTCGTAGTTCGGATGGAGCCAATTTTTTTGGATTTGGAAATATGACATCTTGAAATTAATTTTAGGCTTTATAATCTCTCGAGTTAACCTATTTTTGAGTGATTTATGTTCGTTGAAAGTTGGGTACTTCAGCTTTCCGTTTTTGTCGGCGTTGTCCGATACCGTTTTAAAAAATTCATATCTCTCACCTCGTGGCTTTGAATTAGGTTTCGTTTGTTCCTATGACATGTGATAGGTCCAAAATTTGTATTCGTGCTTTGAAATTTCATTTTTACCCTTTAAATGACTGTTTTACCCTTGGTGAAAGTGGGGTACTTCAGCTTTCCATTTTTGTCAGCATTGTTCAATACCATTTTCAAAAATTCATATCTCTCATCTCGTGACTTTGATTTAGGTCCCATTTTTTTCAAGGGTCTGTGTTTGAAATCATTTTCAAAAAATTTGAAATCATTAATGTGAACATGAATTGACTGTTTTACCGTTGGTGAAAGAGGGATACTTTAACTTTCTGTTTGGGTCAGCGTTGTCCGATGTCATTTTCAAAAATTCATATCTCTCGCGTCAGGGCCTCGAATTTTATTCTTTTTATTTCTATGGTTTAACCTATGTCCAATTCGTAGTGATCTATGAGGTGGTATGCACTATAGGGCTTGTATTAGTTGTATATTATATATATATATACATGCATATTTATATAGGTGTGCATTATTATATGTTGTTGTGTTATGACTTCATTACGTGCTAGTTGTCCTATTTGTTGATGCATGGTAAAGGACTAGGGGGATGTGTTTTTGCGGTCTCGTACTGGTGTGAATGCCATGTGGAATATTTGACTGATCTAGGGTAGATGCATGTACACGGGCTGGTGCACACTCGACTTGGACGGTCGTAGGATATGACAGTTATGATTCCCTTTCTCCTACGGGGCTCAATGAGCTCACCCTGACGTTGGTTTTCCCTGGTGGTCTACACCAGTTTGTAGGTAATGTTTTGGCTATGGTCAGCTTGGAGTGGAGGATGGCTCGTAGCACTGATGTTGTTGCGAGATTTGGGACGTTCGTTTGTAGAGTTATTCCATTTTAATTTCCTTTACTTTTCCCCTATATTGCGACTGTTGTTGTACTTCTTGGGAGCCAGTCTATTAGCATATCCCTTCATTGCATTTGGCATCATTGTATCATTGTAGAGATGTATTCTTTCGGCACCTCGATATGCCTTGTGTATCATTTGGTTTAGCTTCCACATGTATGGAATTATTGTTATTAATAATGTTCCATTTCTTGATGGTTATTTAGGACCTTAATTGGTCGTTCCTTGTATGGATCACAACCCGGATTCCTTAGATGTCCCGGTTCGGGAGTCTTTGGAAGTTTGGTGTGTGATAGTTTGGTATCAGAGCACTAGGTTTCTGTATCTTATGGACAACGAGTAAGGGTTGGTGGTATGTTCGATGTTTGATGTTGTCTATGATTTAGATCTGTATTTTCTTTGTGTGCTTCCGGGTCTCTGGGTTTTTATTGTCTGGCGTTGAGGAAGTCTCTTACTAGATATATCCCGTGGTGATTTCATCCCAACCGAGTAGGTCCACTCCTCAGACACTTTTCCTTTTTGTACTCGTATCATAGTGTTAGCTACCGAGGAATCTGAGTAAATAATTCGGTCTGATCAACTAGATGTGTCTCGCGGATTAAGGTACTCCCTAATTTTGAGGACGAAATCTTCTAAGGTGGGAAGGTTGTAATGCCCCGCGTTTCTTTTCTCCTTTCTAGAATGTTTTCCATGTGTTAACGTTTTGTGACGTCACTTATTCTTAACGTTTGAGTTTCGGACTTAGCTGGACTACTTCGTGGACTTTCGTTTCTTGCTTTGTGATTTATTGTTCGTTGGCGACTACTTGGGTTAGTGCAACATTTTCTTGTTAGAGCTTCAGCAATCTTATTACTTTCCCGAACATGTTACATTATTTTATTTTAGACGTTCCGTTGTAGCATATTTAACGAGTGCGTTTCAATAGGTGTAACTATGTGAATTATTTGTTATGTTTTCATTTTGAGAATAATGGGAATAGCTAGAAATGACCTAAGGGTAAATGAGTATTCTCATATTTAGAGCACTTAGTGGATAGTGTAGAGATTTGGCTAGGTGTTGGGATATGAATACCATAATGGTAAATAGAGAGGATAACAAGGGGTAAAAGGGTAATTAAGAGACATGATGACACTCTTGTAATTAACCTTAAGTTGGGAATAAATCGGTAATTTCCCACTTTTATGTGGTGTCTCATTTATAGCCATTGATCTCATTCTCCCATCTTTGTTCTCAACCCTTGGATCATAGGGCTTTGCTTAGTTGGCATTTAAATGCAAGAATCGATTATTGTTGGTCTTTCAATTAGCAAGAATTTTTATCAACTAGTGGATGGTTTACTCATTTCCATTGCCTTATTCTAAACACGTGGATGTTAAGGCCTTATTTGACAAGTGTATAAGAGGGGTGATTATTGGGTTAAGTCTTCCAATGGCAAGATTATTTTGTGGCCCTTGGATTAAGCTTCATTTGCTAGCTCTATTATTGGCCATTGGATGGTTAGAGTTGTGAGTGAAGAATCTATACAACTCTTGGGGTTAGCACATATTTGGCAAGACTTCTCCATTGCCATCTGTTGCTATCTCTTTTCTCCCTCTTTCTTCTTTTCCACTTATGGGTTAATTTGATCACCTTAAGTTGGGAGTTTGATGTGGCCATCAATAAGGAAGATGTCCATGGTGTCCTTCTCTTTGTTTTGAACCAAGGATTGGTAAGTGTTCTTCATTTCTTGTGTGTTTTTCATTTAAATCCTAGTTTTGGGGTTCTTGTTAAACAACTTCATGACTATTGCTCTCCTCTTGTATTGGAGTTTCATTCCTTGTTAGGAGGCAATGGTGAAGCTTTCCACCGGTTTGCTCCTTTGATTTCGGTGTGGGGTAAGAGCTAGGGTTTATTTGGCCTTACTTAGTGATTGGCTTTTCTCTTCAAGAGGTAGAGGAAAACTTCTTAACTAGCTGACCTTATGATTATGAGGGTATGAGAATTTGATTCTAGGATTCCTAATCTTAGATGTAAATGCTAAGTGTATCCTTAGAATTGTGAAGTTTGGGTTTGGATATATTTATGTAAGTTAACCCTTGTGTATGGATTACATGGTGATGATATTGCTAGGGCTATGATACATGCTAGTTATATGGTTGTGATTGAGATTTTACATATTCATGTATGCTTGTATGCCTATATATATATATATGTATATGTATGTTGGTATAATGGTGTATATGTGTAAGTGTAATTATACATATGTGTATATGAGTGTTAGGGATGTAGACTTGAAGTGAGATTAGGCTAGCTCCTTTTGTTAGTACCTTTGAGGTATGTTAGAAATTCATGTCATGTTTGAGATGTGATTTGTGATAAACTTGTTTGAATTGAAGTAATAGTATGTTTAAAAGAATGGAATTGTTATCCTTGTGAATTTAAGGATAACTTGATGAAATGGAACATTAATTGTGCATGATAATATATCCTTGTGATTTAAATGCTTTAATTGAGAATTAAGCATGTTAAAGGAATGAAAATGTTATCCTTGTGAATAAAAGGACAACTTGATGAATTGGAGCATGAGAAGGCTTTTTTGTTGGTTATGGCTTTAAATGAGATTTGAAAGCATGTTGAATGGTGAAAAGCATTCATGTTGACATTTTTGAAATGTTGTTTATAAATATGATGATATACATATTTATGTTGTTGCATCGCCCATTGAGACATACTGCATATGGGTTCACCTTTTGTAGAGAGAATTCAATTGGTGTGGTCTACGTCCGTTTGTGTATTGTACGTGAGTAGACTTGTTTTGGATTGTTGTAACAACTGGTTAGGTGGTGCTTCTCGCTCCTACGAAACTAATCTTTCGAGAAACTGAGACGATAGGGGGAGGACTTTTCCAAATCCTTTTGCACGACAACATCGTGTTTGACGTCTTCCTTGTTAAAAGTGTAAGTGTCAAAAATACTTGGGAGGAACGGTACGATAAATCTACCTTCCTTCATGAGCTTGTATCCTCAAAAGTGAATGGTTAGAGAATGATCATGTTAATTCTTAGAGTAGGGTGTGTGTGGTCGCGTGTGTACCATGAGGTGTGTGAGTCACATTGCATTTGAGTTGCCATTATATGATTTATGTTGACATGTGGATCATGATATTATCCTATGTGATTAAGGAATATGTTTAATGTGAATTTCAAAATATATAATTCACATGTTAATAAAATGCTCAAGTGGAATTGGAAAATGTGATAAGATGATTTGCATGCCTTGTTTAAAAGCATAATGGGAGATTAATGTTTGTACTTGTTGATATGTGTTTATATACCTTAGAGTGGTGATATAAGTTAGTTTGTTGGCTTTCTTGTGATAAGAGAAAGTCGGTGATGAGTCATAGTGTTGATTATGAATTAAAGCCTTGAGAAGGCGGGTGATGGTTTTGTGATCTAAGTTAGCATTGCTGTAGCAACGTGGCATCAATGGTGACTTAGATGTTTCTGTTATGATAGATGAGGTTAGGAGTAAACCGAGTCTATTGTATATTGATGATCATATGATCTTGTTAGAAACCTAAGAGATGTGGTTTCAAATGTGAAATTGAGGTTTGAAAGGATCAGATAAGGTTTTGATTGAAACTAGTTGGTTCCATGGCAACGACCACTAGGTTCCCTTTAGCGATCTTAAGGATAGGAATGTCATTGAAGTTGTGGACATTATTGAATAAGTCGTTCTGGAGTTTAGAAATTTGAATGCGAACTAGGTATGGTCAGGCTAGAATTAGTGCCTTTGCATATCGTCAATTGCCTTCCCTTCGAGTTCCCTTTTTACCTTGGTTCTTCATTTCCTTGTTCCATTTGACCATCTCTAAATTCACTTTGGCCATTTTGTTGGTGTTTCGGTTTGTTTCCCCGAAAATGGATTTTTCATAAGACTTGTATTTGATTCCATTTGGTCTTTTAGTGAAAAACTCGGTTTCGCCTACTTGCGTGACCTCGACTAAAACTTTAGGTTTTAGAAAATAATTTTTGAGTTGTTTGAAAAGATTTTGGCACTTAAAAAGTTGGTAGGATGCTAAAACGGAGACTAGGGGCAAAATGGTCATTTTACCAAAAATCCTCACGAAAAGAAACATTTCTAAACTTATTAGTGTAATATTAAATCAGTCTATAGCGTTTGAATGCAGTTTCTCAGAACATGACATTGGGCAGAAAGTTTTGGTGCTATAGTGTAGCCGCACCTATGCTACTATAGTGCACCCGCACCTATACTTGTTATATTGATTGTCAGTGTGAGACTGGCATGTACGAGTCGTAGTGATCTATGAGGTGGTCTGTACTACAGGGCTTATATTGGTAGTATATTTTTTTTATATATATAGGTGTGCGTCATTACGTGTTTGTTGCCCTATATGTTGATGCCCGGTAGGGGACTAGGGGGATGTGCTTTCGAGGTCTCGTATTGGTGTGAATACCATGTGGGACATTTGACTGACCTAGGATATACGCATCATTGCCTTGTGTTTCATTTTGCATCATTGCATCGTTGTAGAGATGTATTCTTTCGGCGCCTCGATGTGCCTTGTGTATCATTTGGTTTAGCTTCCGCTTAGTTATGTATGGAATTATTGTTATTAATAATATTTCATTCATTTTATGGTTATTTAGGATCTTAATTGGTCACTCCATGTATGGATCACAATCCGGAATCATCGGATGTCCCGGTTCGAGAGTCTTTGGAATTTAGGGACGTGACATCAACAAATGCGTCACCTCTTTCTACTATCATCTCCATATGTAAATGTATAGTCTCAATAATCAAATTTGGAAATGACACCCAATAGCTCATATGAAACTTATAAATCAACTCCACCGTACTTCGATAACGAAGCAATCTATCTTGGTTAAGGTAAATTTGAGTCATCAAAATGAAGTCTAAAGCCCAATAATTGATATCTAGATAATGCTTATCCATCAACTCTACTCCTTCCAGAATTTCAAAACAATTAAAAATTTCCCTCACTATCTCAACAAAAGAAGGAAAAGGATTAGGTGGCATAGTAAACTGGTCTTGCCATTCCTCAGGAAGTTCTCTCTGAATCTCCCACTCTCTGGCTACCATATCCACATCAATTAGAATTGAATTGAAATTGTATTATGTCCACACAGAAAGAGCAATTCCATCGTTTGTTTCAAAACAGTCATATATCTATAGAATTGACGTACTATATCTGGGGAAATGGACATTGGAGCTAGCTATCAAAAGGTTCAGCAATCCTCGATTCAAAAGTAATGTGAAAGCAAAATGAAAACGAGGATTCGTAAGAAATATCACCTCATGAAAATCTAAGGCATGAATATTTGGATTATCAAGAGGAGAATAATCGGGTTTTTCATCTTGAGCAACATCATCAACAACTAAGATATACTCAATCCTAACCTCTTCATTAGGGGAGTTTGAAGCAACAGATGAAACAGGTGAAGAAGGAGAGGAAGAAGGAGAAATGTCAATTATTTCAACCATTATTCTAGTATTCTGGAATAGGGATGAAATAATTTGAAATGTTAGCTCGTATTTTTATAAAGATAAAGAGTGATTAATTAGTTAGGTTATCGGTTTGATTGAAAGAAAAGAATCAGTGATATAAAGTTATACTAATATTATACTATATTAGTTGATACTAAAGGAATACCGTAATGACCTAAATCTGTTCTGTCACACGAAATGTATTTTTATATAATCGATCGACCAAAAGTTTCTAGAAAATAATAATTTTTTTATATTTTAATTTTTTGTATTTATTTAAAAATAAAAATTACAAAAAATCAAAAAATCTGTTTTAAAATAAATATTGAAAATATAACGCACTAGTGGTCATTATTTATCATTAACGACCTGACGAGATACCTTTTTTTCCTTAATCAGAATCATATGTGGGATCTATTAAATCAATAGATACAACCATACCTACATTTGTATCATGTTCATAATAATATTTTTGCCGTTTGTCATTAACCTTAAACCAATTACCATTTTTGGGATCCTCTAATTCCACAGCTCCATATGGATATACAGTTAGAACTGTATATGATACATCCTATCGGAATCAAAGTTTTCCAGGAAAGAATTTTAATTTTGATTAAACAACCATACTTTCTGAACTGATTCAAATGTTTTATGACGGATATGTTTATCGTGGAACGCTTTTGTTTTGGCTTTATAAATTTTAGCATTCTCATAAGCATTGTTACGTACTTCATTTAACTCATTTAATTGCATTTTTCGATGAATTCCTGATTGTTTTAAGTCAAAATTTAGTCTTTTTATGGCCCAATATGCTTTATGCTCTAATTCTACAAGGAGATGACACGCCTTTCCATAAACTAATCAATATGTAGTAGTAACAATTGGTGTTTTGTAAGCAATTCTATATGCCTAATCTTTTTTATCAGGATGCACTATTTTTTCATGTATCTGCTTAATTTCTCTATTCAAAATTTTTGCTTGACCACTAGTTTATGGATGATAACCAGTGCCTACCTTCTATGTTACAGAATACTTTTCACACAAAGTCCCCAAGTATTTATTGTAAAATTGCTTTCCTCCATCACTAATTATAGCCCGTGGTGTTTCGAATCTAGTCAACACATTAGACTGTAAGAATTTGATAACCGCTTAATGATTAGCATTTTTAGTTGGCACAGCCTCAACCCATTTTGATACATAATCAACCGCAACTAAGATATACTCAAATTCTTGTGACTTTAGGAATGGCCCCATCAAATCTATTGCATATACATCGAATAGTTGAATTATAAGAATTGGGTTTTGAGGCATTTGATTCCTTCAAGATATTGCACCTAATTTTTGACAACTTTCACACTCCTTAGAATATTCATATGCGTCTTTAAATAATGGTGGCCAATAGAACCTACTTTGTAGCTCTTTCATTGCCGTCGTTTTTGCTCCAAAATGACCTCCACATTCAAGAGTGTGACAAAATTTTAAAATACTTGCTACTTCACTCTGGGGAACACACTTTCTAATGATTTGATCGGGGCAATACTTAAATAAAAGTGGATCCTCCCATATATAGTGTTTAGCTTGAGAAAATAAACGATCCCTTTCTTGTTTTCTCCAACGCTTTGGTATTCTACCAGTAGCTAAGTAGTTAACTATATCCGCATACCAAGGAATCTCTAAACTAACATGGAATAATTGTTCATCTGGGAATGAATCCTTTATAGGTGTATCGCCCTTAGGTGACTCTATTATTAATCGTGATAAATGATCTACTACTACATTTTTGGTACTCTTTTTATCTCTGATTTCTAAATCAAATTCTTGTAGAAGTAATATCCATCTGATCAATCGAGGTTTTTAGTCTTTCTTTGATAGGAGATACTTCAATGCTGAGTGGTCAGAATAGACTACAACTTTAGTTCCTAGTAGATATGATCGAAACTTATCCAAGGCATAAACTACGACCAATAACTCTTTTTCTATGGTAGTATAATTCATCTGAGTTTGAGTAAGGGTCTTGCTAGCATAGTAAACAACATGTGGTATCTTCTCTTTTCTTTGTCCAAGAACTGCTCCAATAGCATAATCGAAAGCATCACACATTAACTCAAATGGCCGTGACTAGTCAGGGGGTTGCATAATTGAAGCATTAGATAATAAGTTTTTTAGTATCTCAAAAGCCTGATGACATTCTGTATAAAAATCAAATGGTGCATCTTTTGTCTGTAGACTACATAGTGGTCTTGCTATTTTACTAAAATCCTTAATAAACCATCAGTAAAAACCGGTGTGACCTAGGAATGATCATATTTGTCGTACAGTTGTAGGTGGAGGTAAGTTAGAGATTAATTCTATTTTGGCTTTATCTACCTCAATTCCTCTTTTTGAAATAATGTGACCTAACACTATCCCTTCTTGTACCATAAAGTGACTCTTCTCCCAACTTAGAATTAGATTAGTTTTTTTACATCTTTTCAACACCAACGCTAGATGTTCGAAATAGTCGTCAAAGGAGGTTCCGGAGACTGAAAAATCATCCATAAATACCTCCAAATATTTCTCCACCATATCTGAAAAGATTGACATCATATATCTTTGAAAAGTGGCTGGTGCATTACATAAACCAAATGGCATCCTTCTATTTGTGAAGGTACCATAAGGACAGGAAAACATAGTTTTCTTTTGATCCACCGGATCAATTACTACTTGGTTATATCCCGAATAACCGTATAGAAAACAATAGTATCTCTGTCCTACTAACCGTTCTAGAATTTGATCAATAAAAGATAATGGGAAATGATCTTTTCTAGTGTGAGAATTTAGCTTACGATAGTTAATGCATACACGCCATCCGGTAGTGGTGCGTTGAGGAATTAATTCTCTCATTGTATTAGGTAGAACAATAATTCCATATTTCTTAGGTACTACTTGAGTTGGGTTTAGCCATGTGCTATTAGAAATAAGGTAAATTATTCACGCGTCTAGTAATTTTACTACTTCCTTTTTAACAACCTCCTTCATATTAGGATTTAATTTTCTTTGCATTTCTCTAGAGGGTTTAGCATCTTCCTCTAAATGAATACGATGCATAAAAATTGAAGGATCTACTCCTTTTAAATCTGCTACACTCCACCATATTGCTTGCTTATTCTCACTTAGAATCTTTACTAAACTATTTTCTTGCTCTGTATTTAACTGAGCATAAATGATTACTGGTAATATTTTTTCAGGTTCGAGGAATACATATTTCAAGTGATTAGGTAATTCTTTTAATTCCAACTTAGGTGGTGCTAGTAAGGAGGGTATTGGGGGAGTACTTGATAGAGTTGGTAATGGTTCCTTAGGTGCCCGCCATGGTGGTACTCCTAAAGATTGTTCAATGATAGAGATATCTTCTAATTTAGGTAGTTGCTGATTATTTAGTGGCCCAATGTAATCATCTAACATTTCATCATTGCTCATTACTCTTACTAGTGGATCTTTAGTCAATATTTGGGTTGTTATTTCTTCTATCACTTCGTCAAATGCATCAGTGAGAAAACAATCATCTTATTCAATCATTGGATATTTATTAGAGAACACATTTTTCCTAATTTTCATGTTTTCAAAGGATAAATCCATAACCTTAGTTCTACAATCTATGCATGCATTAACAGTTGCTAAAAAAGGTCTTCCTAGGATTACGGGTATTTTCTTAGTAGGATCGTACCTAGCTTCGGTGTCTAGAATGACAAAATCCACAGGAAAGTATAATTTATCAATTTGAACAATAACATCCTCTACAATTCCTCTAGGTGCTTTGGTTAATCTATCAGCAAGTTATAGAATAACAGGTATGGCAGTTAATTCTTCTAAGCCTAGTTGCTGATAAACTGAGTAAGGTTGTAGATTAACGCTAGCTCCTAGGTCAAGAAGAGCTATCCCAATTTCTTGATCTCCTATTATACTGGAAATAGTTGGGGCTCCAAGATCTTTATATTTTGGAGGAGTAGTGTTTGATATGATTGAACTCACATGATTGGTTAGTACTATTTTCTTAGTGTTATGAGTTCGATTCTTCCTTTTTCTTATACATAAATCTTTTAAAAATTTAGCATAACTAGGAACTTGTTTAATAGCATCGAGAAGAGGAAGATTGATTTTCATTTGTTGGAAGGTTTCGAATATTTCTTAAATCTTTTTCCCTTGTTTACCATAAGGAACATGATCTTTTAAGCGTTGCGGAAAGGGCCCTTTCGGTTCATCCGTCTTTGGATTATAAGTCACAACTGGGTTATGCATTTATTTTTGGATTTCGTATTAGAAGTCACAACTGGGTTGTGCATATGAAGTCCCAACTATCTTGTGCATATGAAGTCGCGACTGGATTGTGTAAATGAAGTCGCAACTGGGTTGTGCATATGAGGTGTGTGAGTCACATTGCATTTAAGTTGCTAATATGTGATTTATGTTTTCATATGGATCATGAAATTATTCTATGTGGTTGAGGAGAATATTTAATGTGAAATTTAAGATATATAATTCACATGTTATTAAAATGCTCAAGTGAAATTGAAGGATGTGAAAACATGATTTGCATGCCTTGTTTAAAGTATAATACGAGACAAATACTTATACTTGTCGTTATGTGCTTATATACCTTAAGGGGGCGATATGAGTTGGTTTAAGGGTTTTTTTGTGATAAGTAAAGTCGGTATAGGTTGTGATCTTGGTTGATTGTGTATGATGACCATATGATCTTGTTAGAAACCTAAGTGATAAGGTTTCGAATGTGAAATTGAGGTTTAAAAGAATTGGAAAGGGTTCTTGGTTGAAACTAGTTGGTTCCATGGCAACAGCCACTAGGATTCCTTTAGCGATCTTAAGGAATGGAATGTCATCGGAGTTGTGGTCATTCTCGATTAAGTCGTTATAGTCACTTGCCGTTTCCCTCGAGTTACTTTTGAACTTCGGTTCTTCATTCATTTGCTCCATTTGAGCGTCTACAAATATGCTTTGGTTTTAACGTTGGTTTCGGTAATTTCTCGAAAATGGATTTTTCATAAGACTTGTACTTGAGTTTATTCAGTCTCTAAGTGAAAAACCCATTTTCGCCTACGCCCATGATGCCGATAAAAAATTTGAGTTTTGAGATGGTTTTAAAGTCATGAAATTAAAGATTTTGGCCTGTGGAAGTCGGTGTTGTCCAAAATGGAGACCAGGGGCAAGACGGATAGTTTTACGGATTTTTAAGAAAATGTCTTTGATAAAACTAAACCGAGATTAAATGATATTTTTATCATTTCAAAAGTTCCCTAATAGTTTTGAGGATATCCTTAGTGTTTCATACAAGTTTAAAGTGGTTTTGGGTCAGCTTTTCAAGTTTTAAGACATGTGTAGTCTACTAAGCCCTTCCTATAATCGATTGGACCTTTAAAATACCATTTCAGCATTTTTTTAGTAAGTTCTGACCTGGCGTAGTCGACTTCTCCTTTGGTGTAGTCGACTAAAGCCTCCTGCGTAGTCGACAGGTTAATTCAGCCCTAATTTGACTGTTTTTGGAAATTAATCTCTTTCACCTTGTAACTCGGATTGAGGTCCTGTTATTTCCTATGGCTTCTGCTAAGTACAAATTTTGTAGATAAAATTTGAAATAATTAATTTACACTTGAAATGATTGTTTTACCCTTGGTAAAAGAGGGGTACTTCAGCTTTCCGTTTTTATCGGCGTTCTTCGATACCGTTTTCAAAAATACATATCTCTCCCCTCGTGGCTTTGATTGAGGTCCCGTTTATTTCTAGGGCCTAACCTATGTCCATATATTTGATATAAAATTTAAAATCATTTATTTGCACTTGTAATGACTGTTTTACCTTTGGTGAAAGTTCCCTAATTCGGTTTCGTTTGTTTCTATGGTTTAACCTATGTCCAAATAGGTGGGTAACCTTTGAAAGTACATCATTTCCCTTGAAATGACTATGTTACCCTTGGGTGAACATGTGACCTTTGAGTTATCGGTGTGATGGATTATTCAATCCTTTTCAATTCTTTTCATTTTTCATCAACCTTTATGTCTTCTCTTAGGTTGAAGTGACTATTTTACCCCTGTGTTTTGTTTACGGATGTCGGTAGTGACATGTGAGGTGTTTGATAGTATGAGTTGAAACTAATTTGAGGTTTTGGAGTTCGGTATGCTCGTGACCTAGGAAGTGTGAGTATTATCCTTCCTAGAGTGTTATGAATAGGAATGTTTCTCCCATATTTTGGTGATAGATATTGTGTTGATTGTCAGTGTGGGACTAGCGCGTACGAGTCATAGTGATTTATGTAGTGGTCCATTCTATGTGACTTGTATTGTTGTATATCTCTCTATATATATATACGTGCATATATATATAGGTGTGCGTTGTTATATGTTTTTGTGTTATAGTTTCATTATGTGCTAGTTGTCGTATTTGTTGATGCATGGTAGGGGACTAGGGGGATGTGCTTTTGGGGTCTCGTATTGGCATGATTGCCATGTGGGACATTTGATTGTTTTATAGTAGATGCTTGTACACAGGTTGGTTTTCACTCGACTTGAACGATCGTAAGATGTGACAGTTACGATTCTTTTTTCCTACGGAGCTTCAATGAGCTCACCCCGGCATTCTATTACTTGGCGTCCCAAACGCCAATTTACAGGAATGGTTTCGGCTACAGATTGCTTGGGTTGCAACGGAACATTCTTTTGTTTCTGAATTACAGGATGACTCATGGCACGGATACTATTACGGGATTTGGGACATTCGTATGTAGAGTTGTTCCCTTTTGTTTTCCTTTACTTTTCCCCTGTATTGGGACTGTTGTATCTCTTGGGAGCTAGTTTGTTGACATATCCCTTCCTTGTATTCGGTATCAGTGCATCGTTGTATAGATGTATTCTTTTGGCACGTCAATTTTCCTTGTGTATTATTTGGTTTACCTTCTGCTTGGTTTCGTATGGAATTATTGTGATTAATCATATTCCATTCGGTTTTATGGTTCTTTAGGATCTTAATTGGTCACTCATTTTATGGATCACGACCCAGATTCCTCAGATGTCCCAGTTCTGGAATCTTTGGAAATTTGGGGCGTGATAATTTTGTATCGGAGCACTAGTTGTCACTGTTTTAGAGATGATGGGTAAGGGTCGATAGTGCATTCATCGTTAGATATTATCTACGATTTCCATAAGCGTTTTCTCTATGTGCTTCTAGGTTCTATGTTTTCATTGTGTGGCATCGAGGAAGTGTCTTTCTAGATATATCCCATTGTGATTTAATTCCAACGGAGTAAGACTACTCCTCAGTCACTTTTTCTTTTCGTGCTCGTATCATGCTGTAGCTACCAAGGAATGTGAGTAGATCAATTGGTCTGATCAACCGGATGTGTCTCGCGGACTAAGATACTTCCTAATTTCAATGATGAAATCTCCTAAGGTGGGAAGGTTGTAACACCCCGTGTTTTCCTTTCCCTTTTCTGGAATTATTTTTCAAGTGTTAACATTTTGTGACGTCACTTATTCATGACGTCCTGTGTATTCTTGCTGCGTGTAAATTTTTTGCGTTTGAGTTTCGAACTTAGCGGGACGATTTCATGGTATTTTGTTTTTGGCTTCGTGGATTTGAGTGTCACCAACGACTACGTGGGTTCGTGCAACATTTTCTCGTTGGAGCTTCGACAATCGTGTTACGTTCCCAAAAGTGTTACCCTAGTTTATTGAAGACATTCGGTGTAGCACTTATATGAATTTCTTATTATATTTTCATGTTATAAGTAATCAGAATAGTTAGAAACCATTTTGGGAAAGAATGGATCGAAGGGTAAATGAGTATTTTCATATTTAGAGCACTTAGTAAAAAGTGTAGAGATTTGGCTAAGTGTTGGAGGATGAATGAAATAGTAGTAATTAAAGAGGATGACAAGGGATAAAAGGGTAACTAAGAGGCTTGATGACACTCTTGTAATTAACCCTAAGTTGGGAGGTTATTGGTAATTTCTCTCTTTTGGGTGTGTCTCATTCCTAGCCCTTGATCTCATTCTCCCATCTTTGTTCTAGACCCTTGGATCATAAGGCCTTGTTTGGATGGCCCTTAAATGCAACAATCCATTATTCTTGGTCTTTCACTTGGCAAGACTTCATGTCAATCCTTAGATGGTTAATTCATTCCCATCTTTATTCTAAGCCCTTGGATGATAAGGCCTTGTTTGCCAAACTAATGGGTTTTGTATGTGGTGTAATAAGTCTTTCATTGCAAGACTTATTCCTAACGCTTGGATTCATTTGTTTTTTCCCATATTTGTTTTGGGCCATTGGATGGTGAGAGTGGTGAGTGGGAAATCTCTACACATGTATGAGTGTAGTTTTATTTCATTGGAAGACTTCATCTCTTCTTCTCCATTTCCTCTCATATTTTCTCTCTTGGTTCTTCTTCGCTTAGAGGTGGATTTAATCACCCTAAGTTGGGAGTTTGGTGTGGCCATCAACATGAAAAATGTTCAAGGTGCTCTTGTCTTTGGTTTGAGGCAAGGATTGGTAAGTGTTATTCATTTCTTGTGTGTTTTCCATTCAAACCTTAGTTTAGGGTTTCTTGTTAAACAACTTGATGATTCTTGTTTCCCTCTTGTGTTGGAGTTGGATTCATGGTTAGGAGGCTATGATGAAGCTTTCCACTAGTTTGCTCCTTGGATTTCGGTTGGGTGAGAGCTAGGGTTTTTTGGCCTTGCTTAGTGATTGGCTTTGCTCTTCAAGAGGTGGGGGAAAACTTCTTAACTACCTCATCTTTTGATTGTGTGGGTATGAGAATTTGATTCTAAGATTCCTAGCCTTAAAAATGAAATTGCTAAGTGTATCCTTGAAAATGTGCAGTTAGGGTTTGAACATGTTATGTGAATTAACCCTTATGTGTGGAGTACTTGTGATGATATTGAATAGGAATATGATGCATGCTAGTTTGAGTTGTTATTCTTTAGAATTACCATAGTAAAGTATGTTTCATGCCTATATATATGTGGATATGTATGTGGGTATTGTGGTGTATATGTGTAAGTGTAATTATACATATGTGTAGGTGGGTGTTAGGATTATAGCCTTGGAATGAGATTAGGCTAGCTCCTTTTGTTAGAACCTTTGAGGTATGTTGGGATTTCATGTCATGTTTGAGATATGATTTGTGATAAACGTACTTGAATTGAACTAATAACATGTTTAATGATTGAAAATGTTATCTTTGTGCATTAAAGGATAACTTGATGATTTGGGATCATGAATGGTGCATGAGATCATATTTGTTGATTATTGTTTTAAATGAGATTTAAAAGAACGTCGAATGGTGAAAAACATTCATGTTGACATTGTGGAAATGTTGTTTATAAATATGATGAAATACATATTTATGTTGTTGCATGACCCATTGACACATAGTGTATATGGGTTCACCTTTTGAAGAGAGAAATCAATTGGTATTAAGTCGTAACTGGGTTGTGCATCCGTCTTTGGATTATAAGTCGCAACTGGGTTGTGCATCCATTTTCGGATTTCGTATTAGAAGTCGCAACTGTGTTGTGCATATGAAGTCGCAACTGGGTTGTGCATATGAAGTCGCAACTGGGTTGTGTATTCGTTTTCGGATTCGAAGTCACAATTGGGTTGTGCATTGAGTTTCATAGGTTGAGAAGATTTACCATGAGGTGTGTGAGTCACACTGTATTTGAGTTGTTAAGGAATGGAATGTCATCGGAGTTGTGGTCATTCTTGGTTAAGTCATTATAGGGTTTATGAGTTTGAATGTGGAGTGAAATGTGGTTAGGTTAGAGTTAGTGCCTTGTGTATAGTCACTTGTCCTTTCCTTCGAGTTGCTTTCGAACTTTGGTTCTTCATTCATTTGCTCCATTTGAGCCTCTACAAATACACTTTGGTTTTTTCGTTGGTTTCGGTTGTTTCCCGAAAACGGATTTTTCATAAGACTTGTATTTGAGTCTATTCAGTCTTTAAGTGAAAAACCCGTTTTCATCTACCCCCATGATGCCGAAAAAACTTTGAGTTTTGAAATGATTTTTAAAGTCATGAAATAAAAGATTTTGGCCTTTGGATGTCGATTGTGTCCAAAACGGAGATTAGGGGTAAGACGACTAGTTTCAAGGATTGTTAAGAAAATATCTTTGATAAAACTAAACCGACATTAAATGATATGTTTATCATTTCAAAAGTTCCCTAATAGTTTGAGGCTATCCTTAGTGTTTCATACTGGTTTAAAGTGGTTTCGGGTCAGTTTTTGAACTTTTAGGACCTGTCTAGTTGACTAAGCCCTTCCTATAGTCAACTGGACCTTTAAAATACCATTTCAGCATTTCTTTGGTAAGTTTTGACTTGGTGTTGTCGACTGCCCCTTTGGTGTAGTGGACTACAGCCTCCTGCGTAGTCAAATGGTTAATTCAGCCCTGTTTTGACTGCTTTCGGAAATTCATTTCTGTCACCTCGTAACTCGGATTGAGGTACTGTTTGTTCTTATGGCTTGTGCTACGTACAAATTTTGTAGATAAAATTTGAAATAATTTATTTACACATTAAATGACTGTTTTACACTTGGTGAAAGAGGTGTACTTCAGCTTTTCCTTTTTATCGGTGTTGTCCGATACCGTTTTCAAAAATGAATATCTCTCGCTTCGTGGATTTGATTGAGGTCCCGTTTGTTTATAGGGCCTGTACTATGTCCAAATATTTTATATAAAATTTAAAATCATTTATTTACCCTTGAAATGACTATTTAACCCTTGGTGAAAGAGTGGTACTTTAACTTTCTGTTTGGGTCGGCGTTGTCCGATGTCATTTTAAAAAATTTGTATATCTCGCGTCAGGGCTTTGAATTTGGTTATGTTTGTTTCTATGGTTTAACCTATGTCCAAATAGGTGGGGTAACCTTTGAAAGTACATATTTTCTCTTGAAATAACCATTTTACCCTTGGGCGAATATGTGACCTTTGAGTGGTTTTGTGATGGATTATTCAATCATTTTCATTTATTTTCGTTGTTCGGAAACCTTTGTGACTTTCCTTAGGTTGAAGTGACTGTTTTACCCCTGTGTTGGGTTTACGGATGTCGATAGTGACATGTGAGGAGATTGATTGTATGAGCTGACACTAATTGAGGTTTTGGAGCTCGGTATGCTCGTGGCCTAGGAAGTGTGAGTGTTATCCTTCCTATATTGTTATGAATAGGAGTGTTGATTCCGTGTTTTGGTGATAGATATTGTGTTGATTGTTAGTGTGGGACTGGCGGGTATGAGTCGTAGTGATCTATGTAGTGGTCTATACGACGTGACTTGTATTATTGTATATTTCTCTCTATATATACGTGCATATATATATATAGGTGTGCGTTATTATATGTTTTTGTGTTATAGTTTCACTATGTGTTAGTTTCCCTATTTGTTGATGCATGGTAAGGGACTAGGGGGATGTGTTTCCGAGGTCTCGTATTAGTGTATTGCCATGTGGGACATTTGACTGACTTAGGGTAAATGCATGTACACGGGTTAGTTCGAACTCAACTTGAACAGTTGTAGGATGTGACAGTTACGATTCCTTTTTCCTACGGGGCTTCGATGAGCTCACCCCGACATTCTATTGTCTGGCATCCCAAACACCAGTTTGCAGGAAAGATTTCGGCTACGGATTGCTAACGAAATCAACACCGTATCTCTACCGAGAGACTACAAACCTCTTAAAAAAGGATCATCACTTGAAAAATATATAAGTCGTGGGGTGAGCTCACTAGCCCAGTAGAGGAAGTGTCATCACCTCAATCTCAGTAGTCCAAGTGGTACCACCCACCCATAGTACATGCAACTAATAATAGGTCGGTCTCTTGTTCCACATGGCTCTCACACCAATTCGGTACTCCATCAAACCCAATAAACAATTCTCCTAACATGCTCGCATTATAATTATTCACAATTATAACATGCTTCAACATCAAAACCACAATCACATATATATAGCAGTTTAGATGTAATCCGACCCAACACACCCATGGTACGCACACGAACACACACCCTAACTCTAAGTGTCAATGGGATCATTCTCTAACCCTTCACTTTATGCTCATGTAGGAAGGTAGATTTATCGTACCGATTCTTCCCAATTGATTTTTGACACTTTCACTTTTAACAAGGAAGACCATCAATATGACGCGGTCGTGAAATAGGATTTGAAACAAGTCATCTCCCTACTGTCTATATTTCTCGGAAGACTAGTTCCGTAGGACCAAGAAGCACCCCCTGGCTAGTTGTTACGATGATCCAATACAGACAACTCACACATAGTTTACACAACCCGTATAAACCAATACCCATGTTTTTGACACTACATGGTGTACTCAAAATGCATCAAGGTTTTCAACAACAACCATATTCCATCACAATACATGATTATCTCAATTTGAATTATATTGCGTCACACTTATCATAATGCTTACAATTTCACATTTATTAGTAATAGTTCTCAACATCCTCCATCAAAATACATGCTCATTTCATTATGCAATATATTGTACTCAATTTATCACAATTCTTACAATTTCACATTTATAAGCAATAAATCACCACAAGCATTTATATCACACAATCATGCTTTCAAGGGCCTAATTTCTCGTCTAAGTTATTAATACTCAACTCGCATATATATATATGGCATATATACACATATACACACACACCCCTCGTACAAAAACTAAAATAATTTATTTTTCCCCTACCTCAATCCAAGCAAGCCTACACAAGAATGCCCAAAAGAGCTCCAAACCAATCTACCAATCCAAGTGCTCAATAGGATAGCTTCCAACTAGCAAAACACCATTCAATGAGCAACAAGTTTACAATGGTGTCACAATAAACCAAAACTATTCAAAAGTTGCTCCAACCACAAGAATCAAATAAATCCCTAATGATAGCTAATTTAGGGTTTCATGGAAAAACATAACTCAAGAGAAATGATTCTTGAACTTACCACAACTCCACTACAATATGAGCCAAATTTCACAAGATGAGCTCCAAGCATTTAATAACCGAAACACTCAGTGAAAAGGTTCAACTTATGGTCTTTAACAAGATTCAATAGAGAAGGAAAGCAAAATTCAAAAGTTGAACACATAAATTCAAGAATATAGATTCTAGGGTTTGAATTTGGAAAACTTAAAAGAGTTAGACACTTACCCCAATACTTAAAGCAAATGCAAGAGGAGAGCAATCCAAACAAGTTCAATGTTAAACACTCATTCAACCTCCAAGTGGAAGGAGATGAAATCTAATGAATAAGTGGAGAAGTGAAAGAAGAAAGGAGAAGTGTAGAGAAATGAGTTTGTAGAGAATGAAAAAGTCTTGCTAATGGAAGACTTATGGAGTTGTAGAGATTCTCCACTCACACCTCTCATAATCCAATGGTGTACATTAAAGCTAGAAAATGAATGAAGGATCCAAGGGTTGAAATGAAGTCTTGCAAAGTGAATGACCAAGAATAATGCATTCTTGCATTTAAGTGTCATCCAAACAAGGCCCTATGATCCAAGGGTTGAAATTAGAGATGGGATAAAAAGATCAATGGTTGGAATTGAGACAACACATAAAAGTGGGAAATGATCAAATTTTTCTCAACTTAGGGTTAATTACAAGAGTGTCATCATGACTCTTAATTATCCTTTAATCCCTTGTCATTCTCTCTATTTACCACTATACCACTCATACCCCAATACTTAGCCCAATCTCTACACTTTCCACTAAGTGTTCTTAATATGAATATACCAATTTACCCTTCGGTCATTTATTTCCCGAAATCATTTTGAACAATTTTTATTATTCTCAAAATTAAAATAAAACATGCAACTAACAAATTTAATATCACATAAAACATGTAAGTCATGTTAAGCACATAAACACATTAAGCACATAATCACATAAGCACTCAATTGTTAATAAATATTTTTAATTAACACGTAAAAATACCGGACGCTACATTCTCTCTTTATTTTCTCCCTCATTCTCACTCCCATCAGTCTCATAAGATCAGAGTTCTTCAATTTTTCACCCTTTCTCCAAATATTATCGTCTTACTTTTCCCTCTTTATCGCATGAATCTCTCAAATCTTATTCTCTCAAAACTCTTATAACTTATAATACCCCATGTTATTATCCTTTTTCTTGAAATTATTTCTGATTTAATTTTGGTTGTGACGTCACTTGTTCATGACGTCGTGGTTATTTTTGGTAATTCGCATGTAAAGTTTTTCACGTTTTACGTTCGGACTTGGCGAGACGATGTTTATACGGGTTCTTATTGTCGACTACGCAGTTTCATTTTAAATTTTAACGTTTGGTGCTTCAAGTGGGTTATTTATATCAGACTATTTCAATTATTGGGTGTCATGTGGATTTTCGAGTTCGCGTGATGTGGTTTAGAAATTGATCCGTTACTTTCAGAATTAATTGTGCCTATATAGATTTTTAGTTATATAAGTATATACATATGTATATTACAGTATTGGAGAGAGTGGACTTACGCAGCTTTATTTTCATCACACATAGGCGACCTACGCCTCCTTCTTCCTCTTCGTACTTCTTCCTTCATCCATGGCCGATGAGAGAGAGAGAGAGAGGTTGGTTGGAGGGGTGAGGACGTTCATACAATAACAATGCCTCTTGGGGGTGCTTCACGACCAGGGATCGGGAGGTCGGTGAGATGGAGAGTGGTGGTGGCATGGTGCGATGGCGAGGTGCTGAATCGTGTGACAGCAGGTGGTGCGTGGTGGCGGCATGGTTGTAGGAGCCATATGTGGCATAAACAGGGTCATTTCGTCTAGTTTTTGTGATGCCGATTTAGTCGGCTTCCCGAGCTACGATGACTATGATTTTTGGAGGGTTACTTCGTCTCGGTGCTAGGTACGATAGGTTTTAATTTTTGTTTGGGTTATTTAAGATTTGCCAATATTTATTAACCTATTTCTAATGGGCTTCGTATATATTGAATAGGTTGTTAAGGCAGACGTTTCGGTATATTTGGAATTTCAATCGGATGACTTTTGTTGGTGGACCCCATATTCGGGTGCCAGTACTATTCAAGGTGGGCCCCACTTTGAGTGTGCATTTTAAGGTGGAAAAAATATTCTCACTCCTGTATCGTATGTTTTTGTTTGGGTGTGCAAGCTATTATTTTAATCTAGATTTATTTATTTGTGAATATAAAATATGTCTATTGGTGGCTTAGAAGTGATGCAGGGTGTAGAAATTAAATTGATAAATTAAATGAAGATTATTTTCCTGCAAAATTTAAAACCTATTGGAACTGAATGAGAATAGGTGGCCTAGTAACCCCTTGAGATTTAAAGTGGGTTAGTAAAATTTGTAAAAGTTGGACTTAAACATAGAAGGTGATATTAGTTTCCTCTTTTGATTGTGTTTACGGAATTTAAAACATGTTAGGGGATAGGTGACAGTGAGGGACGTGAAAACTTAGACGTTATTCTAGTTCCTCCTATGATTTGTGGATTATTGTTTTAAGTGAATTAAAAAACATGTTTAAAGAAATGAAATTGTGTCCTTAGTGATTTAAATTCTTTAATTGAGATAAAAGTATGTTAAATGAATGAAAATGTTATCCTTGTGAAATTAAAGGACAACTTAATGATTTGGAATATAAATGGTACATGAGAAAACATCCTTATTGATTATTACTTTAATGAGATTTAAAAGCATGTTGAATATTTAATGGCATTCGTGTTGTCATTTTGGGAATATTTTCATAAATATGATGTATTGCATATTTGTGTTGGGACATGGTTTTTATTGAGGCCCTGTATACATATGGAGTACACTGTGTCGTGTTGAGTACATGGGTGTTGGTCTATGCGGGTCGTGTAACCATGTGTGAGTTGACTTGTGTCGGATAGTCAAATGGTTTCATAAATATGATGAGATACATATTTGTGTTGGTGCATGGGTCTTTTTAGACATAGTGCATATGGTGTTCACCTTCTGTATTGAGAACTCAATTAGTGTTGGGCTACGCCCGGTCGTGTAACCATGGGTGAATAGATTTGTGTCGGATTATAAGTCGTAATGGGTTGTGCATCCGTCTTCGGATTATAAGTCGCAACTGTGTTGTGCATCCGTCTTCAGATTAGAAGTCGCAACTAGGTTGTGCATCCATCTTTGGATTATAAGTCGTAACTGGGTTGTGCATCCATCTTTGGATTTCGAGTCGCAACAGGGTTGTGCATTGAGTTTCATGGGTTGAGTGGGTCTACCATGAGGTGTGTTGAGTCATATTGCCATTATATGATTTATCTCTACATGTGAATCATGATATTATTCAATGTGGTTGAGGAGCATGCTTAATGTGAATTTCGATATATAATTCATATGTTATTAAAATGCTCAATTGAAATTGAATAATGTGAGAATATGATTTGCATGCCTTGTTTTAAAGTATAATGTGAGATGAGTGCTTATACTTGTTGATATGTGCTTATATACCTTAGGGGGGTGATATGAGTTGGTTTTATGGCTTTCTTGTGATAAGTAAAGTCGGAGGTGGATTGATACTAGGTAAAACTTATTGTTGTGATTTGCTTGCGACAGCTCTAGGGCTTCATTTTGCGACATCTCTAGGGCTTTGATTTGAGATTCGCTCTTCAACTTCATCCTCAAGCTCAGATCAACACACTTATGTTTCACTGCACACTAAGTGTTCGACAATTTGTCCCGAAGACGATTGAATGGCTTCTCAAGTGGATGATGAGTTAATCACTATAAAAGAGATGTTGCGCGCAATTCAAGAGAATGGTAAAGTGCATTTGAACGAAGAGTAGCCCTACACAGAAAGTTGTTGATATGTCTGAAGTTGTAAATGGTGATGCTAACTCGGCTAATGATGATGTTGTACCACCTAATTCATCTGACCCTCTGGGTGTCACGTCATCTGGGGTTATTGTTGCTTCCCAATCTGAGTTTCCTCCTCTTCCTGGCACCCGACCTACTCCTATATCACAACTAGTCTCTTGGGCTCAGAGACTAAATACCAATATTCAAAAGGGTAAGATGAAGTTGCGATACATTTCTCCTAACAAAGACAACCCTAATAGAGTTGTGCTTACTTCTGAGATGGCGCAATATGCAGATTGGGAACCATGTTTGGTAGCCTATTTTATTGATAAGCATCTTCCATTTTTAACTGTTGAATCTATTGCAAAGAAACTATGGTGTAAGGAAGGTCTATGCGGTGTTCATAACCTAGATAACAATTTATTTTTGTTCAAATTCACTTCAACCATGCAAAGAGATGCTATCATAGAAGGAAATACATGGCACTTTGCAAATCATTTATTGGTATAGCAAAAATGGAAGCCAGGTCTAATCTTGCAGAAAGACGTTATCACTTCATTACCAGTTTGGGTCAAATTATTTGGTATTCCATTAGAATTTTGGAATGAAGATGCCATCAGCTCTATATCTAGCCAATTGGATACTCCTTTGTATGTGGATGCTCTAACTGATAACAAAAAGAGATTAGGTTTTGCTAAGGTCTGCATAGAGATGGATGCTAAATCTGATTTTTCCAAGGTAGTTCAAGTTGAGTTACCCGATGGTACCTTACTTTATGTTAAGGTTGAATACTAGTGGCTTCCTCATAAGTGCCCTCGTTGTAATGTGTTTAGTCACTCTACTATCAAATGTCTGAAGGCTCCAAAAGAAGGTCCATCTGTTACTAGAAAACCTACCCATCAAGAGTGGAGAGTTGTTGATAAGAGTGCAGTGACTACTACAGAAGCTGTTATTCCAGCTAATACTAAGCCACATGATCAGGATGTTTTGCCAAATGATCAAGCAGTTACTAATTCTGGCAATGTTACTTTTGTTAGTCATCCTCTTGCAATGGTTGCAAATGTTATGAATGCTAGTCAATTTAGTTTACTTCAAGATATAGAAGGCGAGATTGCTTCTGTTTCTCCTATTGTTATTGCTAATGATCAATCAGTTGATAATGCTACTAAGGCTTTTGTTGAGAAGGAGATTTCTACTGATGTTTCTCAAAGCACTCTAATTACTTCAGATTTAGCCGTCACTGAGGTCGCTGCTCCTCACAAAATTGCTGGTGTCTCTAATACCATCAAAGCTACTGATGTTATTCCTGAATCCATGGAGGTTGTTGCCAACACTGATCATATTAATTCCAACCAAAAAGAAGGAATGGCTAAAACAGGTAAAGGGATGGAGAAATCCAAGGCTAAGTTACCTACTCTTGGTGTTAAAACTAGAAGGGGTTCGACCAATAGCTCTCCTAAGGGGGGGGGGGTATGGGTCTTTGAGTTCTGTTTGTTGTGCCTCCCATCTTTGTACAATAGTTTTAATGAATTTTGGAATATGGAATCTTAGAGGTTTTAATACCTCCAGTAGGCACAATGAGGTGAAAAAGGTTATTAAAAAATATAATTTGCCTCTTTTTTGTATTGTGGAATCTAAGATTAAGGAGAAGAACTTGGTGAGAACTATGAATTCTTTTGCCAAAGACTGGAGTGTTCTAACGAACTATGATCATGCTTATAATGAAAGACTCTTGGTATGTTGGGATCCAACTTTTCTTTCTATTACTCCTCTTTCCAAATCAGATCAGATTATTATCTGTTCCATTTCTAATATTGTGACCTCAAAGCAATATGTTGGGGGTTTTGGTTCAAATGATAATGTTTAAAGGAGAGCTCTTGGGAAGGGCACTTTACAAGCTACTTAAGATTATTCCTCTCTTCCTTTCTTTTTAGCAGGAGATTTTAACGCTATTAGATACTCTCATGAAAATTTTGGTGGTTTTGTTCAATGGGATCCTTTTATGCAGGAGTGTGGTGACTGTTTACAACAAGCCTCTCTTCTTGATTTAAGATATTCTGGTCTTCAGTTCACTTGGAATAATCACACTTATTTTCGAAAGCTTGATAGAGTCTTGGTGAATGAAACTTGGAATAATACTTATTTTCAATCTAAGGTCCTATTTGAACCTGGTTGTGTTTCCGATCATGCTTTGATTATCCTAAAGTTGGGCACTAATCTTCAAAAGAAGAAACCCCCCTTCAGATTCAACAATTATCTTATTCATCACAACTCTTTTATGGATATAGTTCTACAAGTTTGGTAGCATCCTATTTCTGGGTCCTTTATGTATCAGGTGGTTTCTAAGTTAAAAATCCTGAAGCAAGAGTTGAAGAAGTTGAATAATTCTCATTACAATTATTTATCTACAAAAGTTCATGATGTTAGAGAGAGATTACAGTCCATTCAAATGCTTCTTGATTCTGATCCAGGTAACTCTTCTTTGATTGATCAAGAAAAAGCTTGTCTTTCTGAGTATAATCACTTTTCCTATGCTAAAGAGTCTCTATACAAACAACAGTCTAGAATTCAATGGTTGAAGTTGGTTGATAAAAACACTGTTTTTTTCCACAAAATGGCAAACTTCAGGAAAAAGGCTAATAGTATTCTCACTTTGAAGACTTCAAATGGTGCTCTTTTGGATCAGCATGATCACATTCAAGAAGAGGTCATTGGTTTTTATTAAAATTTGCTTTCAGCTCCTACTTCTTTTTTTGTTCCTGATTTACAAGATTATGTCCATTTTCCTTTAACTGAGGAACAAATTTATGCTTTACAAAGGCCTATTTCTGATGAAGAGATTAGAAAAGCTATCTCTCTTTAAAAGATGGGAAAGCTCCAGGTAGTGATGGATTTAATGTGTTATTTTTCAAGCATTCTTAGTCTATTGTTGGCACTGATGTTACTAAGGCCATTCAAGCTTTTTATCATAGTGGCCACATGCTTAAGTAGGTGAATTCTACCATTATTACTTTGGTTCCTAAAGTCGCCAACTCTACGTATGTTTATGATTTTAGGCCTATTTCTTTATGCACTACCATTTATAAATGTATTTCAAAGGTTCTTGCTAATAGGCTTAAACCTTGTCTTCCAACATGCATTAGTTCAAACTAAGGAGCTTTTATCATAAGGATGAGGGTGATGTTAGAATTGCTTTGAAGGTTGATTTGACAAAGGCTTTTGATTCAGTTTCATGGCCCTTTTTAGAGGCTACTCTTAGAGCTTTTAAATTCCCTGAGCCTTTTATCAAGTTGATCATGTCTTGCATTTCTTCCCCTATGTTTTCTGTCAATATTAATGGTGGTTTGGCAGGTTACTTTAAAAGCTCCAGAGGTATTAGGCAAGGTGATCCTCTCTCCCCCTACCTCTTTATTTTGGGCATGGAAATTCTCACTGGGTTACTTGCTCAGATGACAGATGTTAGTGGATTTAATTTTCATTGGAAGTATAATGCTCAGAAGATTACCACTCTTTTATTTGCAGATGATTTTATCCTTTCTTCAGCGGTTGATGTTGCTTCAGTGGATTGTGTCCTGGAGGCTTTAAAATTTTTTAGTTTGCATTCTGGTCTTCTTCCTAATCATGCCAAGAGTTCGCTTTTTCATGCAGGTGTCCCTACCCCTATTCTACAACAAATTGTTTCTAAACTTGGCATTCAAGTTGGTTCTTTGCCTGTAAAATATTTAGGAGTTCCACTTTTATCTTCCAAGCTCTCTAAGCAGGATTGTGATGTTCTTTTATCTAAGATTGCAACCATAATTAATAGTTGGTCAAGCAAGTTCCTCTCATTTGCTGGTAGGTTGCAATTGGTTAAAGTTGTGTTTTTTGCAACCTAAGTTTATTGGTCTTCAATCTTAGTTCTTCCAAAGTCTGTTATTAATGATCTTTCTTCTCTTTTTATAAAATTTCTTTGGACTGGCTCTAAAATGTGTAAGGGTGGTTATAAGGTTGCTTGGAGTACTGTATGTATTCCCTTTCAAGAAGGAGGTCTTGGAATTAAAGACTTAGAGGAATGGAATGTTGCTGCAATGGCTAAACATCTTTGGTCTCTTCTTAGTCCTGCATCTCATTCTCTTTGGTCTTCTTGGGTTCAGTTGTATCTTATTAAGCATAAAAAATTCTAGAATATTCCTATTCCAAGAGGTTGTTCTTGGACTTGGAAACAATTATTGAAGATTAGGCCTTATTTTAGAACTACTATCAAGTCTGTGATTGGTGATGGAAGGAAAACTTCCTTTTGGTTTGATAATTGGCATCCTAAAGGCCCTCTTGTCTCTTTCTTTAGCCCAACAGTAATTAATTCCTCAAGGCTTGGTCAAATGCTACTGTAAATAGGTTGATTACTAGCTCTGGATGGCATTTTCCTACTCTTAACTCCCAAGAATGGGTGGATTTTAAAGAAAGCTTTCTTCTACTTTTGTTCCTTTACCTACTATAGGTGATTGTCTTCAATGGGTGCCTGGTAATGGCAAATTTTCAATCAAGTCAGCATGGGATTTTGTTAGATACAAGCCTAATAAGGTTGCTTGGCATGGTTCTATTTGGTTTTCTCATCATGTCCCAAAGCATTCTTTTTTTCATTGGTTGGTTCACCAAAACAGATTCAACACCATGAATTTTTTGTTATCTATTGGGTTTCTAATGTCTGTAACTTGTGTGTTCTGCTCCATGCATATGGAGGATAGAGATCACTTGTACTTCGGTTGCAGTTTCACTAAAAGACTATGGAAGATGGTGCTTCAATGGGATCTTGGAAATTGGCCAAATGGAGATTGGGACTCCTTAATGCAATGGTCTATACTCAATCTTCAAGATAAATCTCTTTTTGCTCCTGTAAATAAATTAACTTTTTCAGCCTTAATTTATGAAGTTTGGATAGAGAGGAATAGAAGGATTTTCTAGTATGAATTTAGTACCATTGATATTATCTTTTAGAAAATTATTCAAAGTTTTAGATTCACTCTTTTTCTATGCAGAACTATCCCCCTACTCCTATTAATCATGCCATCATTGCTAAATGGAGCTTGCCAGACACTATTCTGGTTCATTGATTTGATTTCGGATTTCATGATTGAGGGCTGCTGTACAGATCAGTCCATTGCTTGTGTTGTTTTTTTGCTTTAAATTTACTGTTGTTTGGATCAAGTTCTTGTCCCTGCTGTGCTTGATGGTTTCTCTGGAAGGAAGATTCCTGCTACAACTTTGTTTTTTCATTTGGCTTGGAGTTATATCAATCAGTCCATTGCTTCTGTTGGATTTTTGCTTCAATTTAGCTATTGTACTGATCAAGCTCTTTTCTTGGTTGTTGATGTTGGTTGGACGAATTTGGGTCCCATGAGTTATACTAGCCTCTATCATTTTCTTCTCATCCTTTATACTCTCATTTTTATTGCTAGTTTCTCTGGAAGGAAGAGTTCAGCTACAAATTTGCCTCTTCATTAGGCTTGGAGTTATTTCATTGCTATGAAGGCTAAGATGATTAATTTTAGGGTTTCTCTAAGGCTTTCTGTCGAGGGATCTTTGAAGACTATCATTGCTTCTTTAGGTTCGCAATTGCTTATTAGGCCATATGGTTGTCTTTTGTTCTTTATTTGGTGGACTTTTGGCTTTCATATTCTCTTTGTAATCTGGGGTATGCCCCTTAGCTTTTGTATGGCTTAGCCCATTTTTCTTTTTATACTATCTTTCTTTTCAAAAAAAAAAAAAGTCGGAGGTGGATTATAGGGTCGATTGTGAAATAAGACCTTAGAGAAAGCAGTTGATAACTTTATGATCTTGGTAGGTAGTGTGGTATTGATCACTTGATGTTCTTTCACAATTGAGGGGTGTATCATCCTTGATGATTTTTGGTGATCTTGGTTGTTTATGTAGTGATATCCATATGATACTTCTTTTGCATTTGAGGAAGGTATCGTTTATTATACTTTGAGGTTTTGAGTTGATTAGGTGAGGTGATGATTGATCTTAGTCACTTGTGTAGTAATGGTTATTGATTCCGTTAGTAAACTAAGAGAGGTGATATTACGTGTGGATTGAAGTTTGAATGGATTGAAGGAGGTAGAGATTGAACTAGTTAATTCAGTGGCATTGACTACTAGGTTTTCCTCTTCTTTTGGTTTCTTTTGTCCGGGTGTTTTCCCTAAACACATATGGCATTCTTAACCTTGACATTGATTGTCTCAGTTATCCGTTGGTTACCATTGAGATCTCTTTTCCCTTGCTTTGTTTCTTGACCCTTTTATGGTTGTTCATGAGAGTTGCGTTCATATACTCTCCGTAATTTGATCGATTAGTTTTTCTTATTAATAGTGAGAGTGTCGGTGATTTATTGATCATATTGGAGATAGTATTAAGAGATTCATATGGTGATGTGATTTAGGTGATTAAGTCCTTGAGAGGTAGATTGCATCTATGAATGGGATGATGATTCTTATATATATATATATTGATGACGATTGTGTTAGTACGCAAGGACATGAGTGTTTTCCTTCCTGTGTTCTCGGGGAGTGGGTTATGAGCCTTCTTTGGTACTTGTTGTGGATTTTGGTTTTCTTTAGATATTAGAGGTGAGTGTGATTCCATCTATTTTGATCTTCTGGTTAGTATTGTAAGCACTTGATGAGATGTTAGATTGGACTTGGGTGTCGTGTATTTAGCGTACGTTGCGAGAGTAGTGTAGACTACTTAAGTTGGTACTTGGAGTACTAGTCTTAGTAGTACCTTATGGGACTCATGTTGTGTAATTCTATATATATATATATGTATGTATATATATATATATCCCCCATATACCTATGTATGGTAGTATATGGGTGCGTGCCTTGTGATTTTGGGGCCGGAATTAGTTATGGGCTACGTATCTTGCTGGATAGTTTAGTATTACCTAAATAGTTGTTCAATCTCAACTTAAGAATAGAATCAATAAATAAATCTTATTTAGGTTATTTGTTTGGTCTCTCTCTACATAATCATCATATAAGTGTCTTTCATCAGATTCCCCTCTTTGCAATAAAAATAAATAAAAGACTACATTACTCGGCTAAGGCAAAACCCTAGATACCGACTAGCCGCTAATGGAAAGAAGAGACTCCATTGTTGATGTAGCCGCCATCTTCATTATTGGATGGTTGGTTCTTGAGTTCTTGAGGAAGGAATCTTTATGAACAATGATATGAAAATACGTTTTGAGATAATTTAGAGATATTTCCAAGATATCTTCTCGTCATGAATTCTACCCGTATTTATAGACAAAAGTTAGTGCAGATATGACATGTTCCTTGCTTGCACTCCAAGGGAACTTAGGGACTAAGAAATGGAGTTGAATGAACGATTCTACCCTGTGATATACATGTACACAAAATCATAATTCTGCAGTGTAATTTTGCACAGATTCCAAGACAGCTTACTCAAAACGATCGAAGAGCCCACCGATCGATCGGTGGCTCCTAGAATTTATTATTTATTTAATACGTGAATTTCCTTGCTTCAACCACTTGTACTCTACTTTACTGACTTGTACTTTGCTGATTTGAGTGAAAATATCTTCTAAGTGTTCTTCTGAATTCAGCATATTTGTTAAAAACCCCGAATTAACACATTTGACATTAAGGCCCTGAAAACATGCTTAACGCACAACTCGCATAAAAATACCAAATTAATAGAATAAAGAGACTAACAAGAGGTATATTAACACCCAAAATACCAATTATTCTGGTCTCATCAAGCCCCCAAACTTAAACATTGCTAGTCCCTTAGCAATAAAGAATCAAAAAGAAATCAAGAAAAATAATTAAATCTAAAATAAAAACTAACTCATTTCTTTCATGAGGGTGAACGATTGCACTTAGCACATGTAACAAACCTTTTAAACCCCTAGGAAAAATCCTAGTGGACGAGTGAAGTCTCGTCAGGGTTAAATAGATTACCCACAACTTCTTTATAATATTTAATTATCACATATTCATGAATATACTTGATCATTGACAAGGAAATGATATAATCTATAGAATAAATGCTAGCAAATAAATTCTACTTATGCAAATCAGTAATTATCTCAGATTAACGTTAGGAATGGTCTCCACTAGTGACTAAACTTAGTTAATCTTTACTTCTAGAGCCAACAATCTTCCGTGTTCTATGACCTTTCTCTATAGCACATTTACTCCCATTTATAGTATATCTCCATTTTGTTTTTGAAGAGGGCTTTCCTATTTATTTTTGCTTTTTCCTTTTTCCTCTCATATATATGTATTTTTTTTTCTTTTTTTTAGAGAAGGTTTTCTTCTCCTATTTGCTTTTTCCACTCTATATTTTCTTTTTAGTACGCCATTCTCCACATTTTTTATTGTGTATTGAGAAGAATGTTTACGCACTTGTATAAATGTATTGTTTTTTCAGTATATATATTTTTTAGAGATAATACCTTCTATACTCATAAATGGAACTATAGAGATCATGTGCATGTGCCAATAGGTCAAGATTGTCTTTTCTATTTTCAATTTCACCAAATTTACCCACCTATAGAGAACCACATCTTTCCACCTTTCTAATTTAACTATTATTCAGAAAAGTAGAAAATAATCACATACATCTATTTTCTAAACTAGTCTCATGTCATAATTAACACACAAATTTAATCAAAAATATGTTTAAATAAAAATAAATATGAATATAAATTAAATTAAATTTTAAGAATAATATAATAAATAAGTATTCTACATAGATATCTTTATTTATATAAGTTAGTAACAAGAAAAATCACTATATAAATCTATATATATATAAGAAATTTTTTTTGTATCGAACGATTGCAACAACGGCCGATCGATCAGTCAACATTTTATACGTTTTTAACAGTAGCCTCAAGTAGCTTACTGCAGTTTATTCATTTTCTTTAAAAGATTTTAAAAAAATTTGTATTCCTTATATTATTGTCTATACTATTCCACCCTCCCCCCCCCCCCCCCCCCCCCCCCCCCCCCAAAACTTGAATTGAACCATGTCCTCATGGTTATAATAAACATAAAAATATAGGGATAGAAAAATATTACCACTTATATGAGCAAGATTTCCGAATGGTGACAAAATATCCCCCAAACTTATTGTGTACCATAATCTGCATTCTAATCAAGACTAAAACCAAGATCATAGTATATTTATTGCATGTAGACAAGGAATATAAAGGAATGAAATTTTCATTAATGACGAAAAATTAAAGATAGTTTAGCCATAGGCCTACAAGGAATTGAAGTTGCAACCAAATAAAAATAACCTAATCCTAGAACTTGAAATAATGCAAAAATTAAAAACAAACTAATTAATTCCATCCCTTGCAATAAAATATTTGCTCAACCTCTAGCCACTTTCCTCCCTATGAAACTACTCCATATATTCTCCCCATCTATTCATATCCTTTTGTTTATAATTATCAAGAAACTTCCATTAATCATATTCAGTAGGGTACCAATAACAAGATGGTATATGAGAACTAACTTGATCATGAAGGAGTGCACCAATCAAGCAAGGATAGGATAACTTTATAAATCCTATTTTTGACCCCTTGATAATAGCATGCTTGTGTGTAACTATACTATTGAAGATAATATCGGGGAAAGAAACCCAATAATTATTTTTCAGATAATAAATTATTTTGACCATAGTATAATTACACTTATCTTTAGGTACTTCTGGACAAAGTTACCTCCCTAACATGTTAATAGCCATCCAATAACATGGAGCAATTCTAATCCTTGGGATCACACAAGCTCTAGATTTTACCCTAAACACCCCACATATGTCTTGAACCATAGTCTTAAATGAAGGAGATGGTGAAGGGAAAGGTTTCTCTACTCCAGTGGAAACAAGAGGTAATGTCCAAACCATAGCAATAATTTTTGGTGAGGTTCTGATAACATAATTTGGGTTGATAGTGGTAATCATGGCTCTCTTTTCACTATTCTCCTCAAATTCCAAATTCTGATAAAATTCATCTATGATAGAGGGAAAGATAAGATCAGTAGCAGGAGCAAAGATTTTCTCCAACAACCTCTTGCGGACCATCTACGCACAATGCTCAATAGCAGGCTCAAGGAAGACATCATGAAAAAAAACACATTCATATTTGAATTTGGCAGTGAAATCAAGAAGAGAGTAATCAGGAATATAAAGGAATGAAATTTTCATTAATGACGAAAAATTAAAGATAGTTTAGCCATAGGCCTACAAGGAATTGAAGTTGCAACCAAATAAAAATAACCTAATCCTAGAACTTGAAATAATGCAAAAATTAAAAACAAACTAATTAATTCCATCCCTTGCAATAAAATATTTGCTCAACCTCTAGCCACTTTCCTCCCTATGAAACTACTCCATATATTCTCCCCATCTATTCATATCCTTTTGTTTATAATTATCAAGAAACTTCCATTAATCATATTCAGTAGGGTACCAATAACAAGATGGTATATGAGAACTAACTTGATCATGAAGGAGTGCACCAATCAAGCAAGGATAGGATAACTTTATAAATCCTATTTTTGACCCCTTGATAATAGCATGCTTGTGTGTAACTATACTATTGAAGATAATATCGGGGAAAGAAACCCAATAATTATTTTTCAGATAATAAATTATTTTGACCATAGTATAATTACACTTATCTTTAGGTACTTCTGGACAAAGTTACCTCCCTAACATGTTAATAGCCATCCAATAACATGGAGCAATTCTAATCCTTGGGATCACACAAGCTCTAGATTTTACCCTAAACACCCCACATATGTCTTGAACCATAGTCTTAAATGAAGGAGATGGTGAAGGGAAAGGTTTCTCTACTCCAGTGGAAACAAGAGGTAATGTCCAAACCATAGCAATAATTTTTGGTGAGGTTCTGATAACATAATTTGGGTTGATAGTGGTAATCATGGCTCTCTTTTCACTATTCTCCTCAAATTCCAAATTCTGATAAAATTCATCTATGATAGAGGGAAAGATAAGATCAGTAGCAGGAGCAAAGATTTTCTCCAACAACCTCTTGCGGACCATCTACGCACAATGCTCAATAGCAGGCTCAAGGAAGACATCATGAAAAAAAACACATTCATATTTGAATTTGGCAGTGAAATCAAGAAGAGAGTAATCAGAAGTATAAGAGATCCCCCCCCCCACCCCCCCCCCCCCCCCCCCCCCCGCCCCCCCCCCCCCCCGCCCCCCCCAATTGTGTATATCAGAATGGTGCTAGGGTTATTTGAGATGTGCAAGACTAAAGTTAGGGTAATGTATATATAAGAATCATAAATAATAAAAAAAAAACTATGAAGGTAAATTTATACTTGGGTATAAATATATTATATATTATAGAATAGTTATATAACCATATTTAAAAGTGTATAGGAAAATATCAGTCTTTTTCAAACATATAATATTATAATTTTGGTAAGTTAGACTAAGAATGAGCTCAGATTGGTCTTAAAAAGGCATAAATCAAAAGTTTCCTAAAAATATAAAATTCTGAAAAATTGCAACTTACCGATCGATCGCTATGATACTCGATCGATCGGTCACTACTAATTTTTATTTTATACTAAATATATACCAGAAATACATGAATAAAAGTATATATATAAAATATAGATTTTGTTAAAATGCTAAAAGTAATTATATATAAAGTCCCCTCCCCCAAACTTATTTATTACATAAATGAGAAAATAACTTATATTTACGATATTAGATAACTATTATTGATGTATGTCGGGTATGGTTAAAAATATGTGTTAAGAATGCACCCTTTTGACAGAGCTAGGTTTTACCTATTCGCAAGCGCATGAATCAATTGTAATATAAAAACAGCTTTAGAACGGGAATGTTAAACTCACAGAGACTTATTTATTCACTTCAGCAGTTCAAAAGTATTGAATTATGTTTTTGAAAAAGTTTTTCAATTTTATTTTTTAGTATTAAACTAAAATTAACTAAGAAAGCAATAAAAATGATAGTTGTGATCAAGAGATAGAGAACACTAGGGTTTTCATCACTCCACCATTAACCGCATAATATAATCCTTAATTTGCACAATTATAAGACGGCGATCTATTACTGTAAATTAGGTCATACCGCAAATCGTCGAATATAACCCCCAAAAGAATACTATCAACCGAATTCGCTACAACCCATCTCCGGACATAGTATGACTAGTTCATGCATCAACTCTAAACTACTCCTACTAATAGAAATTAAAAAGCATGTTATCTCATCTCGTTGAGGCATTGTCTGTGGAAACCTAGGGTTTCAAGTGTTAAGAGTCATTATGTAGAAAATCATGTATTAAGCATCTAAGTTCAAGCCCATAGTGAATAATCATGATTGAGTAGAAAAATATATTTATTCCATCTAAGACAAGAATTTAGAATAAATATAAAATTATGTATAGAAATAAAAACAAACACTCATTTACTACAATCATCTTAGAATAATCATAGTTTCCCCTATATTACAATTGAAAACAAATGTAGGGACTACATTACTTGGCTAGGGTTTTTCTAGAAAACCCTAGATACCGGTTTAGTTGGCCATGGAAGATGGTGACTGCATCATAGATGTAGAGACGCACTCCATGGTCTTCTTCTCCGTTTCTTTAGGTCTGAGTATGGCTCTTCTATCCTACAACAAGAAGTCTGAATAAACATATGAAAATTTAATGAAGCAACAGCCAGCCCCCTAATTCTGATATATGGTCATGTATATATAAGCAATGGTGAAGAGGGGCCCTTTTTAGTCTTTTCACTCTCCAACTTATGTAAACCCTAATTTCTCATATATATAAGTGTATATACATGTATACAGAGGTCTGGAGTTGCAGGGCATGTCTTCCAATTAAGTTAGGGTGAAATAGGAAAAATCCACGCAAAACCATTAACAGTTGCCACACTTCCGCTTGGAGCCTACGTTGTAAGCGTACCAGGCCTATTGTCACGGACTTATTCTTGAGCCTCCGTGACAACACACCTCGACCTTTCGAGAGACAAGCATGCTGGCTGGTGGATGTACTTCAACGTCAAATGACTGGAATGGTTCCAGGGAAGGGGCGTGCAGAACACAAGGTGGTAACCTCCATTGGGTCACCCCTGCACAAACTGGTCGGGAGCTGGAGCCGTTCCCCTGATGAGACGAAGGCAGGTCAAAACCAGTCAGTGTGCAAGCCGATTGAGGCACGTCGTGCGAGGTATACCATGCCCTCACAAGGTCATATTCGAGGCATGGTGCCGCACGGGCCGTGCCGCTGCGCGTGAAAACTCTAGGCCCGTGACAAGTGATATCAGAGCAGGACTTGGGAGTAAGCACATCCAATTGTGTCCCTAGGTCGATCTTTGGGCCAAGACGGAGTAACACGTGTACCGGAGGATAATCCTCCATTGCCACCTCCCACGAAAAAAGCGCTTCACCCTGAAGCTGATCGGGTGGTCTCATTGAAGTCAGGTGTCCCGGGCCATGTTCACATCGTGCGTAGAGAGTAACTACGGTGATTGCAGAATTCACCCGACTCTCCGTGACAACGTAGCGTTGGAGGCCGACGAGGTAGAAGCTGCGGCGGAGCTGTTGAGATCTCTTGGCCACACCTACCATAGACCTCGACCCTTGCTCGAGGATATGGCAATGAGATCCACTTGTGACTGCGACGAGGACGTTCGCAGATTGAGTGGGGGAGAATGTCACGGACTTATTCTTGAGCCTCCGTGACAACACACCTCGACCTTTCGAGAGACAAGCATGCTGGCTGGTGGATGTACTTCAACGTTAAATGACTGGAATGGTTCCAGGGAAGGGGCGTGCAGAACACAAGGTGGTAACCTCCAATGGGCCACCCCTGCAGAAACTGGTCGGGAGCTGGAGCCGTTCCCCTGATGAGACCAAGGCAGGTCGAAACCAGTCAGTGTGCAAGCCGATTGAGGCACGTCGTGCGAGGCTTACCATGCCCTCACAAGCTTATATTCGAGGCATGGTGCCGCACGGGCCGTGCCGCTGCGCATGAAAACTCTAGGCCCGTGACACTATGCTTCAAGTGTAGGTCCAAGCATACCCTCTATGTGTAGGTCCAAGAGTAGTTTTGTGTTTTCTAACCAATTTTTGGAACTGGAAGCGTAGGCACAATCGTAGGGAATTTATGGAAAACCACTTTTCTCTGTCATTACACCAAAACTTCCATCTTGAACCCACAATACTTTTTGTTGAAGATGACAGCTTCTAGAAAAGTCATTTTTGCCCTCCGGGAGTCATTTTTATCTCGGATTGCCTCCTTAAGTCTCCTTTAGGATAGAAAGAACACACTCTTCAGTTAATTTACCGAAGTTAGCTCTATTTCTTCATTAAGCTCCTAAAACATGCTTTAACACACAAACAATATAAAAATATCAAATAATGGAATGAAAAAACATAACAATAGTGAGTTAAAGGGTCAAAATGTATAATATTTGACACCTATCACACCTCAAACTTACATATACTGTTAATCCCTTAGCAATAAACTTAGGAAACTTTTTCTTGTGATAAGCTTTTACTCTAACTATTCTAACCTAATCCCTTGCTTTCGTGAGGGTTGACGATTACACTTAGCACGTGTAACAAGCTTTTTAAACCCCTAGGTTACCCTTAGTAGACGAGTGAAGTTTCGTGAAAGTTTCCAGTAATGGTACCTACAAATATCTCAGTTCACTATAATCACACAGTCACGAATCCACACACAAGTTCAATTAAGTCATGATATAACGCAAAAGACAACATGGATGCAAATACTCCCACTCACTACTAAACAACAATTATATCAAGCTTTGTGTAATGAATGGTTCCCACTAAAGTGAATGATTTCGCTACTCTCTACTTCAAATCCAAACAACCTTTCGTGATTTTATGAACACTCAACTACGATATTTCAGTTTCTCTTCTCCTATTTCATTAACCAAACTTTGCCGTTTTTCATAAAAACATATTATTACCATCTTTCAACTTTTCATCCCTTTTTGTCTTTCTAAGTCTCCGGACTTTCCAGCGAGGATCTTTAGTCCCAACCAACTGGGCCCGAGCTTCTTCCATGAGATTTATGCCCATCAGTCTTCTCCCCTTTAAACTCGAACAGTAATATTGGTAGTACCAAGGCCCGGTTACTCAAATCATAGAACTGCTTTTTGCATTTTATTTTCCTAAAATATTTTATTTTTCAATTTTCTCCATTTCCACTATAACATCTCCCCTTCTCCCCTTTTATTGTGGAAAAAATAATTTTCAACTACATAGTCAAAGATCAACATATTTCTCATAGTGAATGTGGGCTTGTGCTTATAGGTCAAAGTTATCTTTCTTGATTTCAATTTCACTCACTCACTCAACCATGTAAAACCACATTACTTTACTAACTTGATCTAATCATTCCTCTCATGAATGGGAATATCATATCACATACTACTCATTCATCATATACACAACCTCAATCAAATTGTAATACAACTCATTCATGCGTGAAAATAAAAAACTGCTCCAAAATTATTATTTTTTTTCGAAAATTTTCATTCCTTGTAATATTATACCCACACCCCCAAACTTAAATAAGACCATGTCCTCATGGTCAAAAATAAAATAGAAGAACATATACAGTTACCCTTGAAGCTTAATCCTTGATTCCAAAGCAAAGCATAAATCCCTTCCCCCAAACTTGACTTGGATCACCTGTAGATTTCATCAACACAACAAAAATACCCAATCATAGCAAGGGGAAAAAAAATTCATCATACACATTGAGAAATCAACACATGTTTTCAAGGAATCAAAATTTATATTTTTTTTATTTGAAAACAAGGATAATAATAAACAATTGATGTGGCCTTAAGGGCCTACAACCCCTACAAATAAAACAAAACAAAAATCCTCAATCAAAACCTAAGCCCTAATCTTCCTCCTCTTTATCACTTGACATGATGCTTTTCAACAATATTCGGCGGTCTGCAGTTTCTTTTAACTTTTCCAAATCTTTCTCTGGATAAATTTTCATAAACGTCCACCACTTCGCATCCATCTCCTTAATCCTATCACCCAGCTTCTCAGCAATGATCTTGGATAACAAAAACGAGAATGGAAGATAATACTCAAATTTATCAGCACCCACCCACCGTCGACTCACAATCGCTCGAGCAATCGACATCTCGGCCATAATTAATGTTAGAATACACACTGTATACCCATGAGTTAGGGCATACAAATTTTTAAGCATAACGTGACCCCTTACACTGTTCGATTATTGGGCCAAAGTTGAGCCAAAATGACACAATCCAAATAGAGCAGATCTACCTTCAACCACCAATTATAAAATGTCCTATCATCTGGATTGATACTGCACACAAATCCCAAACCAACTCCTCATCCGTATGTGGCCATCCTTGAGGATATTCCTTCAATATTCCTTGTAAATTTGCCGGAGTACCAATCAGTACATTCCACGCTTCGATAATTGTTCTTCTCCCAACCACAATAGTATCACACCATTGAGATACCTTAGCGGATATCACTTCAAATCAAGCCGGTCCCATAATTTCCATATTTTTATAGAATTTCCGGACCAACCCTAGATACACCTTCTCTCATGTCGGGTGTTCCAAATTGTGCAATCCTCTTTCTCGAAGGATTTCCCTCCCAGGTGCAACTAAAATTCGGTCCATCCTACCCGGATGAAACACTTCCTCATATTGCAATCTGCATTGCATAAACGAATTTGGTATGGTTCGGCTTTCTTTTCGACTTGTGGCTCCTCCATTCGAACTCTCCGCATCCACATGCGGTTCAACAGCTTCCATGAATTCCTATGGATCAGAATACTCTTCTTCAATAGCATTATCCATACTATCGACCCCGGGATAGAAATAATAGAAGAAGAATAATATAAGACTTTCTCGCTTTAATGCTCAACTCTTGAGAATTGGGAATTGTAAATTGTTTCTACTCTATGGATGTATTTATAGATGGATGATGTAAATTCAAAGAGGAAAATGATTTAAAACCCTTGGCTAAATAGGAAAGTGGAAACAATGACTAATCCAACTCCAACTTGTATTTTCATTCCACTTCCTTATCAGACTAGGATTACTCTAAAAATTCTACAAAAAATGTTAAACATATTTTAAACAAATCCTAATACAAGTACAGATACAAACCAGGTAGAAATACCCAGCAAATGGGTCAAATTTGAAAATTTTCAAAATTTACCTCATAGTACCCTACGCTTCAAGCGTAGGCTTGGCCCAACCAAAAATTATTATTATTATTTTCAAAGAACAATTCCCCGATCAATAAAACACATAGACACCCCCAAACATAAACACACAAATGTCCGTATAGTGCAAAATAAAATTATGAAAGAATTTAAACTATCAACACATATAAAATACACGTAAAAATCTGGGGAATTTAAACACAATTGGATTGAACATAAAAACTGTAATTTTATAAACTATGAAAATATCAAAAACATTCAGAAGATAATCATTCAAGCGGTCACATTAAGCCCTATACGAAACTATCCGCTCGATAATTTATCTCTAATGTACAAAAAATGAAACAAAAATAAAATGAAAACAAAAACCTAACTAAAACTAAGCTAATCCTCATCATCAGAGGTCGGTGGTGTAGGTGGAATCTGCACACCCATATGCTGACACAAACAGTCAAATAGATTAAATAATTACCTCTGATCCCTCCATCGGGCCTGTCTCTCCTCTACCAAAGTCTGCTCTATCCCTTGCATCCGTGCTATAAGAGCATCAAACTATACCCGAGATAAAGTAACTATATCACTTGCAGATATCTCTAGCATCACTACCTCCTCAGCAGTAGCTGGTATATGTGGCATCTCAGACTTGTGAGTAGCCTCAGCCTCCTGCGCAATACTTGCATCATCCTGAACCTTAGCCTGTGCATCCGGTGCTGGTAATACACCGAACACTGGTCGACGTTGCATAATATCACATGCGTGCAACTGGGTCCAGACACCAGTCCACATCCCTCTGGCATATGGAGTACCCTCTCTATATCTATTATGCTCACTCGCATCCATCTTGATCCCGGCATCCATCATAATCTTCATCACCAAGCACGGGAATCAAATTTGAAATCCACGCTGGCTCACCTTGGTCTCCTTGCACAGATGAATGTAATGCATGTACAGGCCCTGTGACAAAATCTATGGAATAGAAATCCACCTCTCAAACTCAAATGCGTAGTGGAGGGCAGGAAATGATGCATAACATATAGTCGTGTGGCTGTGCGGTAGAATCTGAGATCGATCTACCCAATCCCAGAACCATAGTATAGGATGATAGTTCACCTTCTTCGTGCAATTCTGATGATCATCGGCCCACTGCCCAGTAGTCTGAAGTGTAACCAGCTCAGAAATAGATGGGCGTACCTCGAGCATAGGTGAGAACTCAGAAACTAGCTGGGGTGGACACTCGTCTAGAATACCCAATGCCTCAGCAATAGTATGGGGAGTAATCTAGATCTCTGTGCCTCGGACCACTGTCCGTAGTCTCATCCCCCTGCTGAAGTGTCGCATGTGTAGCCAAAAGTCCCGGATCATATCCTCACAAATGTGTGGGGTAGCCAGGGCTAGAATAGGCAATAGACGTCGTGCCCTCAATCGGCCGATCGTCCAGGTTCGCACTGGCTGTAAATCCTCAAATATCCTCATCAAGTATATCCTCTCCTGCTAATAGCCCCCTTTCAGATCGTCTGGTCTAATAAATCCTCAACCGATGCTGTCATCTGGATTGTCTAGGCGGGGATAGATAAAAATGTAGTCAAAAATCCGGGTTCACCCTCCACAGGTAGCTCCGGAACCCTCTCATCTGCTCAATCCTCATCCTGAGTGGCGTCCTCTTCCATCTCAGCGTCATCACCCTTTGTATCCTCCTCCATCTCCCTAGCCTGCTGCTCCGACATAGTCGGTGGTGATGGTGCCTATGGAGCAACTAGTTCAACTACTAGGCAACTATGTGGCAATAGGATGTCACATCCCTGTGTGGAACTCTCTGGCACCTCTACCTCAACCGATGAGGAAGACGAGGACACTGAGTTAATATACTGTGGTCTCCTGGTGTGCGTTCTATGGCAGTGAATAGCGGCCTGAGCCACTCGCCTCGCTGACAACTTGGTCCGTGCCATACCTACAATAGTTAATTTTTGAAAAGTAAGCGATAATGAGCCAGAAACCGAATCAAACTCAAACTATATCTAAAGATATCCAATACGACGATTAAACAAGCCTTCATCCAAACATTCGATATTCAATCCGATTGCGAAGTTGAAAAACTCAACTTTTAGAAAACGGATCAAAATGTGATTTTAATTGGGCTTGTTGGTCAATAATTGTTTAGAATAGTTAAATAAGTTATATGAAATCAAAATAATGGAACAAAAATCACTGAATCTAAAGAAATGATGATTTTCTAAAATTTGAGTTTTTGAGAGTTTTCGAGTTCTTCATGCGAATCCGGACGAATCACCAACTAATATGACGATCTGCTGGCAAGGAATGATGAGGAGTTGGATGACTATTCAATATAATTAAAATTCTTGAAGAATGGTGGAGAACTGAGGGAGATAAAGGATTTAGAATGTAATGGGGGGAAATCGCTGACGGGTACTGTTTATAACAGGCCCGCAACTACGCTTTAGGTGTAGCTTGACCTACGCTTTCACTGGCCCCAAAAATGAATTTTGTTCCTTTCTTCATCTTCTCATCCCATCTTCAACTCCACACACCCTTAATGCTTCCTAGGCTCTTTTTACACTCCTTACTCACATGATGATGGCCTCGCGAATCAATTTTACGGACTTAATCTTAAATACCGAAATAACTAAATTACAGTCTACAGATACAAACTAGGCTCAAAAGCTACTCTTCTTTACCTAGTAGCAATGTTTAACGTCATTGGCTCGACGTGAATGTAAATTAATAATCTGGATCAAGTTCATCCAACTTAGGCGGTGGTTCAATTAGATCTATTGTTTCTACTGCACACTCAGTTGGTTGAACGTCAATATATTGCTTCAATCTCTGACCATTCACTATAAACCACTTTCTTGTATTGGGATCATCAAACTCTACTACTCCATGGCGGTAAACCTTTGTGATTTGATATGGCAAATTCCATCTAGATTGGAGCTTGCCAAGAAACAACTTCAACCTCGAATTAAACAGCCACACCTTTTGGCCTACCTCAAAGACCTTTTTCCGGATATGTTTATCATGAAACGCTTTGGTCCAGGATTTATAAATTCAAGCATTATCGTAAGCATTATTTCTCAACTCCTCAAGCTCTTGAAGTTGAAGTTTCCGCTGAGCACCAGACTTCTTTATGTCAAAATTCAGCCAACGAACTGCCCAATACACTCGGTGCTCTAGCTCCACAGGGAGATGACATGCTTTACCATATACTAAATGATACAATGACATTCCAATTGGTGTCTTATATGCAGTCCTATATGCCCACAGTGCATCGTCCAACCTTTTTGGCCAGACCTTCAAATCTGGGCGCACTATTTTTTCCAAAATATTCTTGATCTCCCTATTTGAAACTTCCACTTGCCCTTGTGTCTGGGGGTGATAAGTTGTACCAATTCTATGATTGACACCGTACTTTCCACATAACTTATCCAGAAACGAGTTATTGAAGTGCTTTCCGGCGTCACTAATGATCACACGTGGTACAACAAATCTTGCAAAACTATTTGATTTTAAAAATTCAGCTACTATCTCATGATCAACATGCAAATTGGCTATTGCTTCCACCCATTTCGAGACGTAGTCCACCCCCACCAGTATATACTCCTTATGATCAGCTTTCGGAAAGGATCCCATGAAATATATCCCCCATACATTAAATAATTCTACAATCAGAATTGGGGTGAGAGGCATCATGTCGCGTTGAGATATAAATCCCAACTTTTGGCATCGCAAACACGCCTTACCATACTCAACAACATCCCTAAATATGGTAGGCCAGTAAAACCCACTCTACAACACCTTATGGGCTGTCTTTTGAGCTCTAAAACGCCCTCCACATTCAAGCATGTGGCAAAACTTTAATATGCTCGGTACCTCACTTTCAGGGACACATTTTCTAATAATCTGATCAGAGCAATACTTAAACAAACATGGATTATCCCAAACATAGAATTTAACTTGGCTGAAGAATCGGTCTTTCTCATTCTTAGACAATCCTTTCGGAATCTGACTCGTGGCTTTATAATTGATGATATCTGCATACCACAGTATCTATTCCACAACAGTCATACTAAACAGATGTTCATCTGGGAATGAATCCTTAAGAGGAGTATTTTCCTTTGTAGAGTCAATAATGATCCTCGACAGATGATCAACAACTACATTCTCTGAACCCTTTTTATCTTTAATCTCCAAATCAAATTCTTGTAGTAGCAGAATCCATCAAATCAATCTTGGTTTCGAGTCCTTCTTGGTCAACAAGTGCCTTAATGCGGCATGATCGGAATATCACACTACCTTGGTTCCTAAGAGATATGATCAAAACTTATCCAAGGTAAATATCACCGCTAACAGCTCCTTTTCTGTTGTTGTATAATTGATTTGTGCATCATTCAAAGTTCGGCTGGCATAGTAAACAGCATATGACAGTTTGTCTGTCCTCTGACCCAACACTGCTCCAATAGCATAATCGGAAGCATCGTACATTAACTCAAATGGCAGAGACCAGTCTGGAGCACGAATGATAGGGGTTGTGGAGAGTCGATTTTGCAATTCCTTGAAAGCATGCAGACACTATTCATCAAAGACAAGGGTTGTATCTTTTGCTAACAAGTTACACAGTGGCCTTGCAATTTTATGAAAATCCTTGATAAACCACCGGTAAAATCTAACATGGCCTACAAAAGATCTTATTTGCTTGATAGACGTGGGATGAGTTAATTTTGAAATTAGTTCGACTTTTGCCTTGTCTACCTCAATCCCTCGTGCTGATATGATATGGCCAAGTACATTCCTCTCCTAATCCATAAAATAGCTCTTCTCCCAACTCAGAATTAAGTTCGTCTCTCTGCATCTTTTGAGTATCAGTGCTAAATGTTCGGACAATCCTCAAAGGTTGCTCCGAAGACCAAGAAATCATCCAGAAATACTTCCAGAAACTTTTCCACCATGTCAGAGAAAATAGACATCATACACCTGTCTATATGCAAATGTTCTATACGGACAGGTAAAACTAGTTTTCTCTTGGTCAACAGGATCAATCACCACTTGATTATAGCTAGAGTATCCATCCAAAAAGCAGTAATAATTCTACCCAACTAATCTCTCCAGGATCTAATCAATAAATGGTAAAGGAAAATGATCCTTCCTGGTATAAGAGTTGAGCTTTCTGTAGTCAATGCACACACGCCACCTTGTGGTCCTGCATTGACGAACTAGCTCACCCTTTGAATTGGATAAAACTGTGATACCGGACTTTTTCGGTACCACTTATGTTGGGCTGACCCATGTGTTATCTGAGATCGGGTAGATGATACCTACATCTAGCAACTTTACCACCTCCTTTAATTCGGGTTCATTCTTCTTTGCATTTCCCGAGATGGTTTTGCATTATCCTCTAGATGTATGTGATGCATGCAAATTGAAGGATCTATACCTTTCAGATCAGCAACGCTCCACCCTATAGCCTCCTTATTCTCATCTAGGACTTTGATTATACTCGATTCCTGGTTTTCTGTTAGCTTTGACGATATGATCACAGGAAGAGTCTTATCTAATCCTAGAAAGACATATTTTAGCTTGTCAAGTAACTCCTTGAGTTCCAAGATTGGTGGAGATAGTAGAGATAGAGTTGGTGGTTTGCTTAAAATTGTAGGAAGCGGCTCAATTGGTGCCTTCCAAGGCTCGCCATATAACGCGGTCTCCAATTCGGCAATGCCTGTATAATTCACACTCATATGTGCTTCCCAATCCTCAGGTTCATCTTCCAACCTAACTCTAGTGATAAGTGATTCAATTTCATCCTCTCCAAGATTCTTGGCATGAATTCCTCCACAATTTCTTCAATCTCATCCACTTCATCAATTCTGAAACATTCCACCGATTCGGGAAGTTGATGATTTGTATCAAACACGTTCAGTCACACCTCCATATTGCCAAAGGAGATCTCCATCATTCATGTCCGATAATTAATACACATATTGGCAGTGGCCAAAAATGGTCTTCCGAGAATAACAGGGATATGCTTCTTTGAATCGGATACAGGCTCTGTGTCGAGAATTGTAAAGTCAACTAGATAGAAAAACTTATCCACTTGAACAATAACATCTTTCAGGATTCCTCTCGCTTGCTTAATTGATATATCCGCAAGTTGAAGCACTATCGATGTGGGACTGAGCTCACCCAAGCCTAGTTACTGATAAACTGAGTATGGAACTAAGTTTACACTTGCGCCCAAATCAAGAAAAGCTCGACTAATTTCCTGGTAACCTATAATACATGGAATAGTGGGAGCACTGGGATCTTTTCTCTTAGGTGGTGTATCACTTATTAGCAATGAACTTACTTGTTCAATTAACAAAATCTTCTTCGGGACCTTTGCTCTACTTTAACGCTTTTGGGTACAGAGGTCCTTCAGAAACTTCACGTAGGTTGGGATTTGGCCGATTATATATAAGAGAGGAAAATTAATTTTGACTTGTCGAAATGTTTCCAACATGTCCAATTGTTTATGCTTACCAAACTTGGCTGGCTCTCTCAGATGTTGAGGAAATGGTGTAGTTTTCTCATAACTAGCCCTATATGGCACTATCTGATCAATATCTTTTTCAACCATTTGAGGTTGTTCTCTCTACAATTTCTCAGCCTCCTTTCGCTTACTTATCTTTTCCTCATGCTCTTGTTCAACTATGTTCTCCACCTCTTTCCCACTTCCCAAAGTCGTAATAGATTGGACCGATTCATGTGAACTCTGCGCAAATTATCAGAGCTCCATTGTCGGTTTTATCTTCGGGTTCACCACCGGCTGACTAGGCAATCTTCCTTCTTCTCACCTATTCAGTGAGTTTTCCACCTGTCCCATTTAAGCATCCAGCTTTAATATTGATTGAGCATGAACACTGAGCTGGTTCTAAATGGGTTGTTGTGTACTCTGAATAGCCTGCAAGGTCTTATCCAGATTTGAAAAATCATAGGTCGGATGCTGTGGTGGTGGAGTTTGACTCCTTTGAGGTTGGGGTTGGTAGTTAAACAATCGAGTGGGCTGAGAATTGGGCTGATAAGTCCGAGTCCTTACTTGTGGTTGAGAATTAAATAGTTTTTGACTCGGTTGAAAATTAGGTTGTGGATTTTCAACATGCTGGGATCTATATGAAAGATGGGGATGGTTTCGCCAGTTCAAATTGTAAGTATTGGAAAAAGGAGAATTATTCGAATTAGACCATGCTACATTAGCGTTCGCAATCACTACTTCATTACCTTGACACTCATTTTTTGAAAACTCTGGCCCTATTGTTAAAACCTCTCTCTGAGTCGACTGTGTAAGGTTGATGAACTTATCTATCTTTTCTCCTAGCACGACTACCGACTCTCTAACATCATCATGATTACCGCTCCTATCAATGATAGACGCTTTGTCAGATCTTCTTGCATATATATCTCTTGGACTTACCTCAGATTCTTATTAAATCGAATTATCGCTTACACTGTCAAACAATTCCAACAGCTCCTTAGCTGGTCTAAGCACAAATTGTCCTACTGTAGCTGCATCGATGAGATTCTTATGCTCGGACCCAAGTCCAGGATAGAAGTTACGTACAAGGTCTTGGTCCACGAACTTATGGTCGGGACACTTTCTTAAAATCTCATTAAATATGTCCCATGCATCATGGAACTCTAATTAGAGAACTGTTTGAAATGAATGATAGCTTCTTGTGCCTCATGACTTCTTCCTACTGGGAAATATTTCTCTAGAAATTCCACTTTCAGGGTTTCCCAATGGATTTTCACATTGTTAGGCAAGGGCATGTACCTATGCTTAGATTTCTCTCTTAATGAAAAAGGGAATAGTCGCATATGCAATCCATTAATACTAAGGTTCTCAATTCTAACTGTAAAGTCCATTTCTAAGAAATCGTTAATATGCTGGTATGTATCCTCTTTCTTTAGCCTGAAGTACTTTTGAAGCATGTTGAGAACACTAGATTTAATCTCATAGTGTTTCACGCGATCCTATTTTGGAAATTCGGCAAACGTCTCTTGAGTAGCTGAAGGAGCAAAGTACCCCTTCAAGGACGTGGTTGGCGGTCTCCTTGCATCAGCATCTCGATCGGCCATCTCTTCTTGCTCCAACTATTGACGACGGTTCAACTCCCTAGTTTTACGATTTCGATAAAACGTACGTTCGATTTCGGGGTCAAAGGGAATTATCATAGTATTAAGGTCAAAACGAGAAGTCCTATCGATCATGCATTAAACAATGATTTTTTTTTTCAATTTATAAAAACAAATTACTACTTCTAAATTACTCTACTTATTAATAGCCAGTAAAGTTAAACATCAAGTGAAGAATCTAGCTATACTGAAACTCACAAAGGGCCCGTCGACGCAACTTCAGCTGCTCCACTTTCTCCCTTTATGCTTTTCAGAATATCTGTCAAAAACACAAGAATTCTAACTTTAGATACACTACAATAATTCAATGCAAATAAACTATTAAAGTTGTGAATAATGCCAAAAACTTGATGTCCGTCGGGTATGGTTAAAAATATGTGTTAAGAATTCACCTTTATAACGGAGGTAGGTTTTACCTATTTGTTAGCGCAGGAATCAATTATAATATAAAACCGGCTTGAGAACGGGAATGTCGAACCCACAGAGACTTGTTTATTCACTTCAACAGTTTAAAAATATTGAACTATGTTTTTGAAAAAGCATTTGGATTTGATTTTTGAGTACTAAACTAAAATTAACTAAGAAAACAATAAAAATGATAGTTGTGATCAAAAGATAGAGAACACTAGGGTTTTCATCACTCCACCACTATCTATTACTTTGAATCAGTTCATACCGCAAATAGTTCCCAAAAGGATATCGTCAACCGGATTCGCTATAACTCATCTTCGAACAGAGTATGACTAGTTCATACATCTACTATAAATTACTCCTACTAACAGAAATTAAAAAGCATGATATATCATCTTGCCGAGGCATGGCCTGTTTAAACCTAGGGTTTCAAGTGTAAAGAACCATTATGTATAAAATCATTTATTAAGCATCCGAGCTCCAGCCCATAGTGAATAATCATAATTGAGTAGAAAAATATATTTATTCCATATAAGATAAGAATTTAGAACAAATATAAAATTCTGTATAGAAATCAAATCGAACACTCATTTACTACAATCATCACAGAATAGTCACAGTTTCCCCTCTATTACATTTGAAAACAAATATAGGGATTACATTACTTGGCTAGGGTTTTGCTAGAAAACCCTAGATACCGGTTTTGTTGGCCATGGAAGATGGTCACTGCATCATGGATGTACAGACACACTCCATGGTCTTCTTCTCCATTTCTTTAGGTCTGAATATAACACTTCTATCCCACAACAATAAGTCGGAATGAACGTATGAAAACTTAATGAAGCAACATCTAGCCCTCTAATTATGATGTATGGTCATGTATATATTGGCAATTTTCAGTCTTTTCACTCTCCAACTCATGTAAACCCTAACTTCTCATATATATAAGTGTATATACATGTATACAGAGGTCTGGAGTTGCAGGGCACATCTTCCAATTAAGACGGGGTAAAATAGGGAAAATCCACGCAAAACCATCAACAGTTGCCGCACTTACACTTGGAGCCTACGCTAAAGCGTACCAGACCTAAGCGTAGGTCCAAGCATACCTTCTAAGTGTAGGTCCAAACGCAGTTTTATGTTTTTTATCCACTTTTTGGAACTTGAAGCATAGGCACAAGCGTAGGGAATTTATGGAAAACCATTTTTCTTAGTGAATTCACCAAAATGTCCATCTTGAACCCACAATACTTTTTTGTTGAAGATAACGGCTTCTTAAAATGCCGTTTTTGCCTCCCGGGAGTCATTTTTGTCTCGGACTGCCTCATTGACTCTCCTCTTGGATAGAAAGAACACATTATTTAGTTAATTTACTGAAGTTAGCCATATTTCTTTATTAAGCTGCTGAAACATGCTTTAACACGCAAACAACATAAAAATACCAAGTAATGGAATGAAAGATCATAACAATAGTGAGTTAAGGGGTCAAAATGTCTAATATTTAACATTTATCAATTATTTAAATTAAATATGAAATCACACAAAATGTCAAAATTTCCATATAAATCAATCGGTTTCCCCTAAGTCTGGGCAATCGAATTAGGAGTAATCTTAAGCTCCTGGTGGCGAATAAAGGTAAAGAGCCAGACCCAGTCCTCCTCCAACCGTATCTCCATCCGGATCCAGAACTCTTCAACCATCCTATCATAAATCAAGTCGTAGGGGGGCAGACAACAATGGGCCCAACCCTCGAGAGACAAAATCCTTGACTACCTAGGTGGTCATCTCATCGCCCATAAAATAGTCGACGTCGTACGTACCGTCATTGCGTAAGGGCTTCTGGACAGCCTGATGGACGATGGCCCAGACCTCCTGTAGGGTCGATGAAGAGCTTCTTTTGTGCCCGGCGACGCTAGACTCGGCCTCAGTTGCTTTCTTAGTGGGCACCATCATTGTTTTGAAGAAAAGGCAAAAATAAGATTTTCTGAACGATCAAAGTACTAAGTGATCGATCTCTTGAAGCTACCGCTCGATTAAAGAAAATTGTGGTCAATGGCTCAAATCTAATCGAACGATCACAACACTAATTGATCAATTGCTCGAATACTGTCTCAAAAGAAATACAAGATCAATCACGAATAATTATAGTATGAGCCTCTTCGAGGGAGCGAGTTATAGTTTATATATAATTTTTATTTTTATAATATTATTATTTCTTTTATTTTATTCTAACCTAATAAAAGTGGGGGTTTAATTTTTGCTAACTACCTACCTCGATCGATTGAGAACATCATCGATCGATTGATACAATTAAATATTTTATAACATTTTTGAAATTTCATAAAGTTAAATAAATATAATTTTAAAATAATAAAGTATACAAAAATCCTAATTAATAAACTCGGTTAAAATCTTAGGTAACATTTAAACTGAGACCATTGTTTAATGTCGATGGCACGATAGCTTTAGCATGGCTAACCAAGCTCATCTATGACATCTATCATATTGATAGATGTGCTAGTACCTCGAGCATTTAATTTGTTTTCCTTAATACGAATTTTATTTTGTTTAATCATTTTTTATTGAAATTCCCACCATCGACCCATCTCTTCGTAACTTAGTGTAAGGAAAATTTTCCAATGGTCATATTCTTTACTGACAAAAATGCCAGTTTCTGATGGGATTTCAAAGTTGAGCTCCAACTGATCTCTTATCATAGGTTGAACTAGGAACGGGAAATAAATTTTCCATTTTCTAATCGAAAGGAATTTCACACACTATTACGGCTTCCCAAAATGTTTCCATATGATCATAAATAATCTCAGGAATTGAAATTCAATCTCTTGTCGAAACAATAAAGAATCTTAATAAGTGATTGCCCTCATATATTACCAAATTTTAGACTAACTTGTCTTGAAATAATCATATCTAAGAACCATAATTCAGGTTTAATTTTAGCTTTTGTAATCCCCTCCCATAATTAATTTAATATTATCATCTCCACATATTCTTATAGTCATAATACGATTTGTAGGATTAGGAGTGGTTATGTCATGCCGCTAAAATCCTAAGACTCCCGAACCGGGATATCTGAGGACTTTGGGGTGTGATCCATACAATGAGCGACCAACTAAGATCAACAATAACAATAATTCCATACACAACTGAGCGGAAGCTAAAACAAAAGGATACATAAGATACATCAAAGCGCCAAAAGAATACATCTCTACAACAATGCAATGATACCAAAGATAAGGAAGGGATACGCCAACAGATTGGCTCCCTAGAAATACAATAACAATCCACATATAAGGGATCGGTAAAGGAAAGCTAATAGGAACATCACTACGTGAAAATATCCCAATCCTACAACGGCAACAACATCTGCACCACAAGCCATCCTCTAACGAGGAAAAATAAAACAAAATAAATGTGTCATTTCACCGCATGTTGTCCATAGCCGAAATAATTCCTGCAAACTGGCATGGAATACCAGGGCATAAAATGCCGGGGTGAGCAATGAAGCCTAGTAGAAAAAAATATCATAACCGTCACATCTTCTGACCGTCCAAGTCTAGTGAAAACCAACCCGTGTACATGCATCTACCCTAGGTTGGTCAATCGTCCCTCATGGCACTCTCGCCAATATGAGACCCCTAAAACACATCCCTCTAGTCCCCTACCATGTATCAACAAATAGGGCAACTACCACATAGTGAAGCCATAACACAACTACACGTAGCAAACACACCCCTCTATATATATAGACAGACAATCAATACAAGTCACGTAGTACAGACCACCTCAGAGATCACTAAGACTAGTACCCGCCAGTCCAACACTGACAATCCACACAACCCCTATCACCAAAACATGGGAGAAACACTCCTATTCATAACTCCCCAGGAAGGATAACAATCACACTTCCGAGATCATGAGCATACTGAGCTCCAAAACTGCTAATTGTTATCAAATCATGCTACTAATCACCTCACATATCATTCCCCACCATTCTTAGACTTAACATAGGGGTAAAAATAGTTATCTCAACCTAAGGGAAGTCACAAAGGTTGTCAGAGAAAGAGGTGGAAGTGAAAGGGATCAAATGACTCATCAAACCGACCATTTCAAGGTCACATGTTCACCCAAGGGAAAAATGGTCATTTCAAGGGCAAAAATATAATTTCAAACTTTATCCCACCTATCTAGACATAGTTCAAACCATGGAACCAAATGAGACCTAAATCAAAGCCATGAGACGAGAGATATGAATTTTTTAAAATGACATCGGACAACGCCGACCCAAACAGAAAGTTAAAGTACCCTTCTTTCATCAAGGGTAAAATAGTCATTTCAAATTTAGAAATGAGATAATATCATCTAATCTCAGTTTAGTTTTATCAAAGACACTTCCTTGAAAATCCATAAAAATAACCGTCTTGCCCCCGGTCTCCGTTTTGTACACCGCCGACTTTCAATGGTCAAAATCTTGTATAAAATGTATTTAAAACCATTTCAAAACTCAAAGTTTTTATCGGGGTCACGGGGGTGAGCGAAAATGAGTTTTTCACTTAAAGACCGAATGGACTTAAGTACTAGTCTTACGAAAAATCTATTTTCAGGAAACAAACCGAAACACCAACGGAAAACCAAAGCGAATTTAGAGACGCTCAATGAAGCAAGGAAATGAAGAACCGAAGTAAATGGTACCTCCAAGGAAAAAGACCAAGTGTCTCTACTCAAGGACACTAACCCCAATCCAATCACACTTACCTCTATATCCAATTCCCTAAACTCCATAACGACTTAATCAAGAATGACCACAACTTTAAGGACACTCCAATCCTTAAGATCACTAAAGGGAACCTAGTGACCGTTGCCACGGAACCAACTAGTTCAATCAAAACCTCTTCTGATTCTTGTAAACCTCAATTTCATATTCGAAACCACATCACTTAGGTTTCTAACAAGATCATATGGCCATCAATACCTAATCAACCAAGATCACAAAACTACCAAGGATGATACACCCCTTAAATGTTCAAGAACATCAAGTGATCAATACCACACTACCAACCAAGGTCATGAAACTATCACCCGCCTTCTCAAATATCACAAATCGCAAGCAACTCTTTAGTCCATTACCAACTTTAACTTATCACAAGAAAGCCATTAACTAACTTATAACACCACATACGGGCATATAAGTACATATCAACAAGTATAAGCATTCATCTTACTTTATACTTTAAAATAAGACATGCAAATAATATTCTCACATTATCCAATTTTACTTCAGCATTTTAATAATATATGAATTAAATATAGAAATCCACATTAAACATGTTCCACAACCACATTGAATAATATCATAATTCATATGTAGAGATAAATCATATAATGGAAATATAACTCAACACACCTCATGGTATACCCACTCCACCAATGAAACTCAATGCACAACCCAGTTGCGACTCATAATCCAAAGATGGATGCACAACCCAGTTGCGACTTATAGTCCATAGACAGATGCACAACCCAGTTGCAACTTATAATTCGAAGACAGGTGCACAATCCAGTTGCGACTTATAATCCATAGACGGATGCACAACCCAGTTGCGACTTATAATTCGAAGACGGGTGCACAATGCAGTTGCGACTTATATTCAGAATACGGATGCACAAACCAGTTGTGACTTATAATCCGAAAACGGATGCACAACCCATTTGCAACTTATAATCCAACACAAATATACTCATCCATGATTACACGACTGAGTGTAGACCAACACCAAATGAATTCTCAATATAAAAGGTTAACTCCATATGCACTATGTCTCAATAACCCATGCACCAACACAAATATGTATCTCATAATATTTATGAACAACATTTTCAAAATGCCAACACGAATTCTATAATTCATTCAACATGTTTTTCAATCTCATAAAAGCAATAATCGACTAGGATGCTTGCTCATGCACCATTCATGTTCCAAATCATCAAGTTGTCCTTTTATTTCACAAGGATAACATTTTCATTCATTTATCATGCTTTTATCTCAATTAAAACAATGGTACACATTAACTCATTTTCATATACAAGTTTAATGTTCAAGATAATAACTTCAAGATCAACAAGAGTGAGGGAACTAGAATAACACTCTAAGTTCATGATCTCACATAACATAATCTATTCACCTCCATATCTCAACATACTAACCAAGTAGCTAGCCTAATTTCACAATCAAGGCTACACTAGTAATACCCATAATCATATATGTATACTTACACTTATACATACACACAACCAAACCCATATATATATATACATATAGGCATACAAGCACATTTTAATATTGATAATCTCAAGAACTATAACTCAACTAGCATGCATCATAGTCCTATCAATATAATCCTCAAGTACACCATACACAAGGGTTAAATCACCTAAACATGTACAAACCCAATTCCATATTTTTCAAGTATACAACTTAGCAAATATATCCAAGGTTAGGAACCCTAGAATCAAATCCGCACACCTACACAATCACAAGATGAGATAGTCAAGAAGTTTTCCCCTACCTCCATGAAGAGCAAAGCAAAACCACTAAGCAAGGCTAAAGAAACCCTAGCTCTCACCCAATACCAAAATTAATAGAGTAAATCGGTGGAAACTTCACCATAGCCTCCTAACAATGAATCAAGGCCCAAACCACAAGGAAAATAAGATTCAAAAGGTGGTTTTGTCAAGAAAATTCAAAACTAGGGTTTAAAGTAGAAACTCACAAAGAGGAAGGAATACTTACCAATCTTTGACTCAAATCAAAGAGGAGAACATCATGTACAACTTTGATGTTGAAGGCAACATCAAACTCCAAGCTTAAGGTGATGAAATCAAACCAAAAGTGGAGAAGAAGCAAGAGGGGGAGAAGAGAAATGGAGATAGCTTCTAAGAGATGAAGTCTTTAAGTGGAAGACTTAAAGGAAAATTGTAGAGATTCTCCATTATCTCTAACCAATCCAAGAGTCCAAAACAAATGTGGGGAAAAATAAATTGAATCCAAGGGTGCACAACAAGTCTTGCAAATGGAAAACTTAAATCAATATACACAAAACCCATTAATTTTCCAAACAAGGCCTTAACATCCAAGGGTTGAGATTAAACATCGGAGGGAAGATCTAATGCCCAAGAATGTGACAACACATTAAAGTGGTCAAAGACCAAAAACCCCACAACTGATGGTCAATTACAAGGGTGTCATTACAATGTCTTTCCCATTTAACCAAAGTCTTTCACTCTATTTACCTCTATGTAACTCAAGTGCTATTTCAACACTTAGATAAATTTATAGGATTTTTCACTATCTCTACACTAGTGAAAATACCATTATACCCCTAGGTCAATATGTTCTCGAAATCATTTTTAACTATTTTCATTTTTTTTATGAAATGAAAACACAACAAGCATAAAATCACATAAGTGCTACACCGGGCGTCAAAAATAAATTAAGGCAATACATTCGGTAACGCAATACGATTGTTGAAGCTCCAACGAGAAAACATTGCAACGAACCCACATAGTCGTCAATGAATAATAAATCACAAACCCAGAAACGAAAGTCCACGAAGTCGTCCCGCTAAGTTCGAAGCATAAAAGCAAAACATTTACACGTACCAAGATTACATAAGATGTCATGAATGAGCGACATCACAAACTGCTAACACATGGAAAAGAATTCCATAAAGGAGAAAGGAAATGCGGGGCGTTACAGGTTCTTTTTTGGGAAAGCATTTTCTAAATCCGAGGTTATTTTATTGGGAATTCGCCATGCTCTTGCAATAGTGCCAGGGGATATTTCTATCTTGTGCCCCTGCACTTTAGTATGTAATACTTTACTTATCTCCGGATCTTTTAAATATATGTTTTGATAGAACTCCCGACCTAAATTAAGGTAAGCAATGAATGAAGTAGGTTGTAAAAGATTTTCTAATCTTCGTTTCTTAAGCTCTGATATAACTTTCTCAATTTCTAATTCTTAATGTTCATCCTCAAAGAAAATACATTCATGGTTTAAAGAGTAATCCGCAAGATAATTATCTTTTGTAGGCTGCAGATATAATTTTGGTAAAGTAGGTTCGGGTTTCATTACTTCCTTTCTATTTGTTTCTTCTATTTCCGCTTTGTGTTGATTTCGTACCACCTCAAAATAGAAATCTAAAACACTCAAGGATTCGGGTCTAGGTTTATTTGTTACCTTGTAATTTCTTGGCAATTGTTTATCTTCCGTAGTGTTTAGTTGATATGCTAGGCAATTTCCAGGCGGTCTATCTACTGGTTGAGGTATCAGCTTTGGTCGTGTTTCATCAAGTGTATTAATCATAAAACATTCTCCATTACTATCTAACTGATAACCAGTTTCAAAACCATTCTTCCGCACCTTCATGTTTCCAAAGGATAGATCCATAACCCCAGTTCTACAGTTAATAGATGCATTAGCAGTGGCTAAGAAAGGTCTTCCTAGGATTATGGGTATTTGTTTAGTAGGATCATATACAAGTTCGGCATCTAGAATGATGAAATCCACATGAAAGTAGAATTTATCAATTTGACCATTAATATCCTCTACGATTCCTCTAGGTGTTTCAGTTGATCTATCAGCAAGTTGTAGAATAACAGGTGTGGGAGTTAAATTTCTGAAAGGTGCTTAAAAGTTTCCATTTTAAGCCCCTATCTTGCATTTGTTACATCTTTTCATTTCATTATTTGGTATTTTTATGCCATTTCTTTGTTTAAGCGTGTTTCAGGAGCTTAATGAAGAAAAAAAGCTAACTTTAGTGAATTAACTAAAGAAGTGCTCATTTTTATTCAAGAGGAGAGCTTAAAGAGGTGTTTTCAAGATAAAAGTGTCTTCCGGAGGACGAAAACGTCATTTTTATGAGCTATTACTTGAAGAATCATGAAAAGGGAATCGAGGGGATGTAAACAACACAAATATTAAGAAAAATTGGTTCCAAAGGTTTTTCTATGCATGAGGTACGCTTATGACAATCAAAAAGTGGCTAGAAAGTGTGTTTCTACGCTTGTGACATAAGAAAATAGAAGAAAACAACATTTCCTACGCTTGGAGCATAGTGAACAGTGTTTTCAACACAAAAATTTCAGCCAACTTCGAGAGCCCATATCTCGGTCAAAACAGGTCCACATGGGGTGATTCTTGAACCTATCATCAAGATTGAAGTCAGATTTCTAACAAGCTATTACACACCTCCATACAATGTGTGTAGCTCTATATATAATCAAAAGAGTTAGAGGTGTCTTGCAGAAAAAACTGGAAATTTCATAATCGGGCCAAAATCCTATTTTGACCCGGATTGATCCGAATTGACCCGGATGAATTTGAGTTCGACCCCACCACCTCTAAACACATGTTTTATACATATTATACATTATATTGAAGGATTTGGCTCAGTTTGGAAGGAAATCATACCAAAGGGGTATCCTATTCTCAATAGAAGTCTAACACAAGTTAGGGTTTCCTTTATCTTTGTCTATATATACCAAGGTCTTCTATAGATCTAAGGGACTTCTCTCCACATAATTTTAGGACTTCTTTCTACCCAATTTTTAGATTCATATCATTCGAAATGGAGGAGCCATTCAAGATCTAGAGATCCGGAGAAAACGACCATGGAGGGCGATTCTACATCAACGATGCAGTCTCCTTCTACCATTAGCAACTAATTCGGTATCTAGGATTTTCTAGCAGAACCCTAGCCAAGTAATGTAGTTCCTTTATTTTTTTTCAATTCTAATGATGGGAAGCTGTTACCATACTATGATTATTGTAGTAGATGAAAGACAGTTTTATTCTTGATACAAGTTTACATATTTATTCTGATTTTTGTCTTAAAATGAATGAATATATTTATCTTACACAATCATGGTTATTCACTATGGGTTGGAACTCAAATGCTTAGCTTATGATTTTCTACACAATGGTGGTAATAAAACTTGAAACCCTAGGTTAACACAGACCATGCCTTGGTGATTTAATATAGACATGCTGCTTTAGTTTATTTTCATGCATTAGGAGGAGAATAGAGTAATTTAATTGGCATGTACTAGTTAGGTCATTCATGAGGTGGGTTGTCGCAATCCGGTTGATGGTAATCTTTTTTAGGGTCGTATTTAGCTATTTGCGGTACGACCTGATTCACAGTTTATGGATCGCCCTCTTACAATTGTTACATTGGTAGAATTATATTATGCGATTAGTGGTAGAGTATTAAAACCCTAGATTTTATTTCTATTGTTCTTGTCTTAATATATCTTGTCTTATTAGTTAATTAGTTTAGAAATTAAAACCAACAAATCATATTTTTATAGCAATTTAAGAGTATTATTTTACGAGAATTCAGAATACGACTTAGTCTCTGTGAGATCGATAACCTTTCGCAAGCTGAACTATACAATAATACGATTCGTGCGCTTGCGATAGGTAAAACCTAAGCCGTCATAATGGTGCATTCTTAACATATATTTTTAACACACCCCGATGGACATCAAGTTTCTGGCGCCGTTGCCGGGGACTAACGAATATTCTGAGTTTTCGAAATTTAGTATCCTTGAATTGTTTGTATTATATTTAATGTTGGATTGTGTATTTTCCGAAGTACACTGAAAAGCGCGAAGGGAATCTACGGAGCAGTGACGATTGCATTGTTGGACCACTTGTGAGTTCTAGTGCATCTTAATTTTATGCATAATCTTAGATTTATTTAATGTCCATAGTTAGTTTTAATTTTTAAGAAAAAAAAAAATCTGCAGTTTTCATGTAAATTGTCAGAAAATCCGATTTTTGCAAAATAAGAGAGGTTTTTGAGTGGAAATGGGCCAATGAACAAAACTCACTTTATGTAGTGATCCCAGTTGATTTTTGGCCAAAACACATCGTTTAGGACCTCAAAACCCCGATTTTGTGATTGCTAGAAAAAAAATGTATAATGGTTATACCAATTCGGCGAGTGTTCTATATTATAATTCATATAACCCGGATTGGAGAAATCATTCCAATTTCCATTACCAATAATCAGGTATAGGAAATTCATCTCAAAGCTTTAGTGAGGATCCACGATATTTCGATCATGGATTAGGGTATTGACCGTATAGTCAAGATTATTATAATCAACCATCAAATCAATTCCAATTTAAGTCAAGTGTGTATTCGTGTCCATAGCCATTGTCTGTTGAAGATAAATTCTTGCCCATTTAAGAGAAATCAGAGCAAACCCTCGCCCGGAGTCATTGTTTTCTAATGACCAAATCTTATTATATATGAGCAAAATTGAGACCCCTCAAAATTGTAAGGAGATCAAATACAATGGAGACAATTCATACTTTCTAAACACTAAAAATCCTCAAACATTCAATACTCCGGATTTTCAATCTAATAATACCCAATTGTTCCAACTCTCCAACCAAAATGCACCCTAGTTCCAGAATCAAAATCTGATGTCTAGATCAACTAGTGATGAAGAAAAACTGATAAACTCCTTGAGAGATATTGAAAATTAATTAAACTTTAATTCTCAATCTTTGATTAGGTTAGGAATTCAAATAGGGCAACTAGAAGTGTAAAATCAAGTGGTAGATAATTTTGAAGATGAGGAGGATGGGTATAGTGAAACAAAGGAAATTTTTAAAATTAAGAATGAAATTATATATGACGAGAGTACACAAACCAATCCTTTACCACAAGAGCCAAAAGAGACACCATATGAACCTCAAGCAATAATTACCCAATGTCTCGATGAGCTGTGTTTTGAAGATAAACAAGGATGGGATGAGTACCATGTAATTGATGGGATTGATGAGGTGATGAAGGACCTTTTACCTTATTCATTGACAGAAGAATCATTGGACATAGGTGTTAAACATAGGATAAGTATCGAGTATGAGAAATGAGAGAAGGTATGTGATAATTATTATGTGCTTGATGTCTTGCTTGTTGATGAATGTTCATAATGGACACCATGGACAGATTTACTTCCCACACTTGCTCTACCATGTGGTGGAAGTGTCGAAGAGAGGAAGGCTGTTGGATAACCCTTTACGGAGCGTTATGCCAAAGACGTTAAACATTGGTCATAGGCTGTGAAAATTAGTTTCTAGCCTCGGTTTGTAGAATAGTAGGTCATTTAATTTTTGCAAAATTTAATTTTTAGAGATTGTAAACCCTTAAGGCCAAATCTTTGCTGATTTTATTTTAATTTTGTAGGATTGTAGGCCCTTAAGGCAAATCATTGTCTATTTCATTAAAAAACAAAAAAAACTCATTCCTTGTGCAATATTGAGTAATGATTTCCAGAAATCGATGATGTATTTCTTCTTACCTTGCTATGATATTGGGTATTTGTGCTTTGTTGAATATTTTTACAGTTGGCTCGATTCAAGTTTAGGGGGGAGAATGAGCATAAAGAGTTGAAATTCCGGATCTGTGCTTCAAGGGTAACTATATTATTTCTCATGAGTATGATTGTGAACCATGAGGACATGGTTTAATTTAAGTTTAGGGGGAAGAAATAGTTGGTTGTATACATATTATAAGGAATGAATAGTATAAGGAATGATTGGGAAAAAAAATTGAAAAATTGAAATTTTTTGGGGAAATTCTTTGTTTTCATGCATGAGTGTTTGGGATTACAAGTTGATTAAGTTTGTGTTTATGATGTATGAGTAGTATATGATGTTATATATTCCCACTCATGAGAGTAATGATTAGATCGAGCGAAGTGATGTGATGTGGTTTTACATGGGGTGAGTGGATTAGTGAAATTGAAACCAAAAAAGACAACTTTGACATATATGCACACATTCACTATGGGAAAAATAGTTGATCTTTGACTACGTAGTTGAAAATTTAATTTTTCCACAATAAAAGGGGAGATAGGGAGTTGTTATGGTTGAAATGGAGAAAATTGAAAATATTTATTTTGAGAAAATAAAATGCAAAAAGTAGTTCTTCGATCTGAGTAACCGGGCCTTGGTATCACCAATATCATTGTTTGCATAAAAAGGGGAGAAAATTAATGAGCATAAATCCCGTGGAAGAAGCGTGAGCCCAGTTGGTCAAGATTAAAAATCCTCGCTGGAAAGTCCGAAGCTTAGAAAGAGAAAAAGGGATAAAAGTGGAAAAATGGAAATATGTATTTTTATGAAAAATAGTAAAGTTTAATCAATGAAGTAGAAAAATAGAGATTGAAATACCATGGTATAATGTTCACAAAAACACGGAAGGTTGTTTATATTGGGAGTAGAGAGTAACAAAGTCATTTACTTTAGTGGGGACCATTCATGACACAAAGCTCGAGATAGTTATTGTTCGGTAGTGAGTGGGAATATTTTCATTCATATTATCTTATGCATTGTATCATGACTTGGTTAATGCTTGTGTGAACTTATAACTACATGAATATAAATAATGGAGAAGTTGTGGGTAGTATATCCAACCCTCACAAGACTTCACTCGTCCATTAGGGGTAACCTAGAGGTTTAAAAAGCTTGTTACACGTGTTAAGTGTAAGGGATTAGGTTAGATTACTTAGATTATAAATCATCACAAGGTAGATTTTCCTAATTTCATTGTTAAAGGACTAGCAATATGTAAGTTTGGGGGTGTGATAGGTGCTCAAAAGTTTCCATTTTAAGCCCCTATCTTGCCTTTGTTACATCTTTTCATTTCTTTATTTGGTATTTTTATGCCATTTGTGTGTTTAAGATTGTTTCAGGAGCTTAATGAAGAAAAAGAGCTAACTTTCATGAATTAACTAAAGAACTGCTCATTTTTATTCAAGAGGAAAGCTTAAAGAGGTGTTTTTAAGATAAAAGTAGCTTCCGGAGAGCAAAAACTTCATTTTTCCGAGCTATTACTTCAAGACTCATGACAAGGGAGTCGAGGGGATGCAAATGGCACAAATATAAAGAAAGTTGGTTCTGAAGGTTTTTCTACGCATGAGGTATGCTTCTGACAGTCAAAAAGTGGCTAGAAAGTGTGTTTCTACACTTCTGACAGAACAAAACAGAAGAAAAACAGCATTTCCTACGCTTGGAGCGTAGTGAATAGTGTTTTCAGCCAACTTTGGGAGCCCATATCTCGATCAAAACAGGTCCAAATGGGGTGATTATTGAGCCTATCATCAAGAGCTTGAAGTCAAACTTCTAACAATATATTACACACCTCCATCCAATGTGTGTAGCTCTAGATATGATGAAAAGAGTGAGAGGTGTCCTGCAGAAAAAGTTGGATATTTCAGAATCGGGCCAAAATCCAATTTTGACTCGGATTGATCCGAATTGATTCGGTTGACTTTGAGTTCGACCCCACCACTTCTAAACACATGTTTTGGATATATTATCCATTATATTGAAGAGTTTGGCTTACTTTGGAAGGAAATCATACCAAAGGGGAATCTTATTCTCAATAGAAGTCTAACACAAGTTAGGGTTTCATTCACCTTTGTCTATTTATACCAAGGTCTGCTACTGATCTAAGGGACTTCTCTACATATAATTTTGGGACTTATTTCTACCCAATTTTTAAATTCATATCATTCAAAAGAGAGGTGTTATTCAAGACCTAGAGATCCGGAGAAGACGATCATGGAAGGCGATTCTACATCAACGATGCATTCTTCTTCTACCATGAGCAACTAATTCGGTATCTAGGGTTTTCTAGAAAAACCATAGCCATGTAATATAGTTCTTTTATTTGTTTTCAATTGTAACGAGGGGAAGCTATGACCATACTGTGATGATTGTAGTAAATGAAAGACCATTTTATTCTAGATACAAGTTTATATATTTATTCTGAGTCTTGTCTTAAACTGAATGAATGTATTTATCTTACATAATCATGGTTATTCACTATGGGCTGGAACTCAGATTCTTAGCTTATGATTTTCTACACAATGGTGGTAATAAAACTTGAAACCCTTGGTTGACACAATCTATGTTTTGGTGATTTAATATAGACATGTTTTAGTTTATTTTCATGTATTGGGAATAGAATAGAGTAATTTAATTAATATGTACTTGTTAGGTCAGTCATGAGGTGGGTTGTCGCAATCCGGTTGATGGTAATCCTTTTTGAGGTCGTATTTAGCTATTTGTGGTATGACCTGATTCACAGTTTATGAATCGCCCTATTGCAATTGTTACATTAGTAGAACTATATTATGCAGTTATTGGTGGAGTATGGAAACCCTAGATTTTATTTCTATTATTCTTGTATTAATCTATATTTACTGTTTTATTAGTTAATTAGTTCAGAAATCAAAACCAACAAATTATATTTTTATAGCAATTTAAGAGTATTATTTTATGAGAATTCAGAATATGACTTAGTCTCTATGGGATCGATAACCTTTCACAAGTTAAACCATACTATAATACGATTCGTGCACTTGCGATAGGTAAAACCTAAGCCATTATAAGGGTGCATTCTTAACACATATTTTTAGCACACCCCGGCGGACATCAGTTTCCTAAGCCTAGTTATTGATAAACAAAATACAATAGTAGATTAACACTTGCTCCTACCACTAGCCTTATAACATAGTCCTTTAATTATATTACTGAAAGAGGGTGGTCCATCACATATGAATCAGACTAGTAACGCTACATGCAGTTGCCTAGTCCCAAAAAGGATGCAATCGGTCCATATTCGCTACAATCCATCTGCGATTAGTATGACTATTGTATGCATCTATACTACAACTACTCCTAAAACATGAAATTAAAAAGCACGCTAACAATTATCTTCTCTAAGCATGGACTGTGTAAACCCAAGACTTTATCATACCAAATAAGTACCATTAGGTAGAAACTGTTATTAAATCACGAAATTTCTTTCCCCGTTGATAAAACACATTTGATTAAGATAAATCATTAATTCAATCTCAGCTTAAGAAAAGAGTGAATAAATAAATATTATTTAGGTTATTTGTTTGGTCTTTCACTACATAATCATCATATAAGTTCCCTTCATCAGATTCCCCTCTTTGCAATAAAAATAAATAAAAGACAATGAAACCCTAGATACCGACTAGTCGCTCATGGAAATAGGAGACTCCATTGTTGATGTAGCAGCCATCTTCATGATTGGATGGTTGGTTCTTGAGTTCTTGAGGAAGGGAACCTCTTTCAAAGAGAGAGGCATTTTATTAACAACGATATGAAAATACGTTCTGAGATAATTCAGAGATATTTCCAAGATATCTTCTCTTCATGAATTCTACTCGTATTTATAGACAAAAGTTGGTGCAGATATGGCATGTTCCTTGCTTGCACTCCAAGAGAACTTAGGGACTAAGAAATGGTGTTGAATGGATACAGAGTTATAATTCTGCAGTGTAATTTTACACAAATTCCAAGACAGCTTATTCCGAACGGTCAAAAAGCCCATCGATCGATCGGTGGCTCCTGGAATTTATTATTTATTTAATACGCTAATTTCCTTGTTTCAACCACTTGTACTCTGCTTTACTGACTTGTACTTTGCTGATTTAAGTGCAAATATCTTCTAAGTGTTGCTCCGAATTCAACATATTTGCTAAAAACCCCGAATTCATGTATTTTTGCATTAAGGCCCTAAAAACTTACTTAACACACAACTCGAATAAAAATACCAAATTAATAGAATAAAGAGACTAACAAGAGGTATATTAACGTCCAGAATACTAACTAATCTGGTCTCATCAACAACCTAGAGAAACGCAAGATTATACTTCATATCTCTAAGTCACACACAATGATTTACAACCCTTTCATCACATATTATCACTCCAAGGCTCATAAAACTCATCTCTTAGTGTTACCCAAACTTACAATCTATAATCAACAAATCACTACTCTTAGACCTAAAGTCCTTCTATAACCATGGAAGGATACAATTACATCATAACCCCCAAGTAAAACAATCTCAAACAACTAGAATGATACTCGAGCAACACACATTGAATACCATAAGAGAAAACATCTACTAACAACTACTCCAATAAGAAAAATCTACCTTATGACGCCTACACAAGGGCATCTAACCACCAAAACCTTTAATGGTTCAAGAACAAAGGAAACCAAGGCTTAGGTTATACCCCACCAAATCACTAATAAAGTAGTTACCACTCATACGCACCACACACTCAAAGTGGACCTAACGAAACCGCCGTAAAGCAAACAAGTAACATGCGATACAAAGGAACATGGGAAGAAGACTAACTCCATTAATCAAAATCCCACCACAATGAAATAGTAGAGGCCCTACCTTGTATGAAGGTGAGACATGCAACAAAATCATATAGCATGACCAAAATCGTGCAGCCCAGAAGAGGCACGACCCTGCAGATTTGCTTCTTGAAAGGGTGATTGCTGAGGAAAAGCTATAAGAGCCTCAACTGCAGGGCAATACTTGGTGATGTGGCCTTGCAGTCTGCAATGAAAGTAACCTCATTTGCGCCATGTCCTACTATTAACCATCAAGAGATAGGACGGACATTCTGGCCTCTTGTGTTCTTGTTGATTAGAATAATAACACACCACCCCCTAGGTGGAACTAGCTGTGAGCGCTGCTAGACTACAGCAATACGAGCAATCCTTCTCAAACGCTTCTGAGAACTATGCTCTGGCAATGCCCCAATGCGCATTCCCAAGCTCCGCGCCCCTTTAGAAACCAGTGCATCCTCAACCGCCCAAAGAGCTCTAGTCGTTTGTTTAAGGACTGCTGTTAGCTAACGCGTGACCTGCGTCTCATCAACTAGAGCTATAATTATCGACTCCCCGCCTTGCATAAGATTCCTTTCATATGCCATGACTCTGAAAGAGAAACGAGGAAGAAAATTTAAAGCATAAGGATGAAACCTTCCTTTCGAATGTACAACACGCTAGTCCGCCCTACTCAAGCTAAGCACACAAGACACCCCTCTAATAAGTCAAATTTTGAAAACAATCAATTCACACAATGAAGGGTGATACCAATCCATGCCCAAAATGAAGTCAAAACTCAAAATGCTACAGGAAGTGAAGCTAAAATGATAACGACCGTACACACTACCTCCCACTAACACATAGACACACCATGCATCATCAAGAAAAGAGAGAGCTAGTCCCAAGATGAAACAAGGGAGAAGCAAAGCGAAAGTAACAAGAGAAATAATGATCCTGGATCATAAGTAAGTTATCCAACTCCTGAAGACAAGGAGGAAGGATCTAAGCAAGACTAACCCAAAGTACATCTAACTAAATAATAGCATTGTCCCAACATACGCAGAAGTTAACATGATAAAATAACTACCACTAGTAAGTGACAAGTCGTAAATGAGAGACCATGAAGCGAAAAGTGATAACGACCCTCGCCCGTCGTCCCATAGAGAAAGAACACGCTCTGATACCAAGCTGTCACGCCCCGAATTTCCTAACTCCCTTAACAGAGCCTAAGAAGCCCAAGGGTGATGTAAACCACAGTAGACCTAAAAGGATAAATGCGGAAGACGAAATGTGGATCTAAACCAATCCTTTAACCTAACAAATAACATCCCCCAAAGGCCACTAATAAATGCCCAAGCATAGTAATAGAAGTAGTGAAACATAAGGGAGAGAAAGGAAGCAAGTTAAAAAGAGGTGTACAAAACAGACTCCACCGAGTACTCGGTTGTAGAAGGGTCGAGTACTCGATGACACTTTTGTGCATTATAAGGCTACCGAGTACTTCATGTACAAATCAATGGAAGTGTTACCGAGTACTTGACCCTTCTATAATCGAGTACTCGGTGAACAACTCGGTGGAGTCTGTTTCGTGCACCTCTTTTAATTTGTTTCCTTTCTCTCCCTTATGTTTCACCACTTCTATTACTATGCTTGGGCATTTATTAGTGGCCATTGGGGGATGATATTTTTTAGGTTGAAGGATTGGTTTAGATCCACATTTCGTCTTCCGCATTTATCCTTTTAGGTCTCGTGTATGGTTTACGTCACCCTTGGACTTCTTAGGCTCCATTGAGGGAGTTAGGAAATTTGGGGCGTGACAGAAACTTTTAAACTTTCTTATTTAACACGAAGTGATATGTAGGTTCATGAGCTATACTAGATTAATCGATGCTTTTGAATACCTTTTGCATGATCTTGAATGTTGGGGTGATGTTGAAAGAAGAAGGAATGAAATAATGAAATATGTGAAAAAATAAAAAATGCAAAAAGTAGTTCTTTGATCTGAGTAACCGGGCCTCCTACCATAAAGTAGTAGAGTGTTCACGTAAAAATGGGAGAAAACTAATGACCATAAATCTCAAGGAAGAAGCTCAGGCCCAGTTGGTCGGGACTAAAAAACCTTGCTGGAAAGTCTGGAGCTTAGAAAGAAAAAAAGGGATAAAGTGAAAAGGTGCAAAAGAATAAAGTGTGTGAAAAAAGAAAGTATTATCTTATTTTCCTTAAAAAATAATAAGGTCCGAGCTAAAGATTTGACTTCTAGTTTAGTTTTTGGATTAAAGTATCATCACGGTTAGTGAGGAGATTATTAGAGTTAGTACATATTGCTTTCATCTTAATTGTTTGCTTCCCCCTGAATATTTTTCATATATACAAAGACTATGTAAAGCTAGTTTTGTTATTACTTGTGTTTACAAGGTATGTGCGTTAATAAAGTGTTTACTTAGATTCTTTGGTCTTCCCGAATATTTTCCCAATATTTACACTTTGTCTATTCTCCTTTATCTCTCTTGACTATTTTTATTATTATTTATTACCTTGTCATTTCAGTGATAAAAATGGGGAGAAGTATTTAGTTAAGGGCAGTGATTATTTCAGTATGGGGAGAAGTATTTAATTGAGGGGGAGAATTAATTATTATTGATTAATGATCATTATGCTTCATGTTGATATTGATTAACTATGATCATTTAATTTTGATTATTCGTACTATTTGTTTTCCACACTTACTTTTCATATATTGGTTTGTTTAAGTGTTGTGATTGCAGGATTAGTAGATCATCATGACATCAAGAGAAAAGTCTATGTCTATGTTTGTCGGTCTATGTTCAAAGGTATATATTTTATTTTTATCGTAAGGATATATTTATAAAACATGGTTATCTCAAAAATGTCAAGGGGGATATTATAAGAACATTTGTTTATGTAATGGCATGTTTCTAATCAAAAACCATGTTGAGAGTTGAGAGTTTTAGTTTGGGTTAATCAAGTTTGAAGTGGTGAAGATGCAAAGGAATTTGGATGAAGCCGCAATGTATAAAAATTATATTTTCAGAATTTTGTTCCATCGAGTACTCGGTAAATCGCGAACTGCAAAAATTTGGAATTGAGATTTTCTTATTTGGAAGGTGTTGTCTTGCTACGCAATTATCTCCTCACCACTTTGGGACATTATTTGAAGGTATTATTGATATATTGGACTATCATTAACATATTAGTTTATTTTTGGAAGATTTAATTGGTGGAAATATGTATCCTGATTGGAAAATGATTCTTACCATTAATTGAAGACTCTTCTCTATATATATATATGGGTTAAACCAAAGAGAATGGTTGGTTTTTGAGAGATCTTTGCAATTCTTCTACAGATTGATATCCTTCTACAGAGATAAATAGGGAGAAAAAATAATTGAGTGATCATCTATATTCTAGTTCTCTCTTATTTTTGGGGTTTTCCAATTGTGCTTCTACACTGAAGATCGTTATGCATAATTGGATGATCTAGTTACTAAAAATCATCATACCAACTTGATCGAAGCAGGAGGCTTCCTGATTCTTTGATCCGTTGATAGGCGGAGCCGTCAGAGTATGGAGATCGGAGTGAGAGCTTCGTGGGTAAAACCAAAGAGAAGGGTTGGTTTTTGAGAGATCTTTGCAATTCTTCTAGAAATTGATATCCTTCTATAGAGATAAATAGAGAGAGAAAATAATTAAGTGATCATCTATATTCTAGTTCTCTCTTATTATTGGGGTTTTCCAATTATGCCTCTCCATCGAAGATCGTTATGCACAATTGGATGATCTAGTTACTGAAAAATCATCACATCAACTTGATCAAAGCATAAGGCTTCATGATTCTTTAATCCATTAAGAAGCGCAGCCGTCAGAGTACGGAGATCGGAGCGAGAGCTTCATGGAGTGCGAGTGATTCAAGATTGTCAGACGTCGAGTGGAGAAAGGTAGATCATGAGTGATTTGTAAGTCTAAAACTTCATAGAGTCTGTGTACTTCTTAAATCATAGTACATCGATACCCAAACGTATCCGTGGTTTTTTACTTAGAGTCTCTCAAAGGTTTTTCCACATAAAAAATTGGGGTCGTCTCTTGCTTTATTTTCTGTACCTATATTATTTATTACATGTATTATTTATTTAAACTAATTGAATTAAAATTGAATTTTCCCCAATTAACATTTTAATTGGTCAATTAATTCATAAAAAGCCTATCCCCCCCCCCCCCCCCCTCTAAGCTTAGTTCACCATTGTCTAGGTATTTTCAGGAGGAATCAATGAAAGGTTTGCCCCAATTTAGGTTAATGACATAGGGTTAGATCTTAAACTTAAACGATGGACGTTCCTCGAGAAGGAGGTTTTATGACTAGGTCCCCTTTGTTTGATGGCTCTAATTATACGTATAAAGCTAGGATGAGAGCATTCTTGAAATCTCTAGATGAGAGAGCATGACTTACTATAGAAATAGGGTATTTACCTCCCACTGTGATGGACACGACTACTAATAAATCTAAATTAAAACTGGTTTTCGAGTGGACTATTGCTGAGACAAATAATGCAAATTGCAACTCTAAAGCTTTAAATGCGTTATATAATGCTATTAGCTCGAGTGAATTTAAGATAATTTCTATGTGCAAAAATGCTAAAGAAGCTTGGGATATTCTCCGAGTAACTCATGAAGGAACTTCAAAAGTTAAAGTATCGAAACTCCAAATGTTAAATTCTAAATTTGAACAACTTAAGATGGAAGAGGATGAAATTTTTGCTGACTTTGAAGATAGACTAACTGACATAGTAACAGGCTGTCACAATCTAGGAAAACCCATTCCTGAGACTACTATAGTAAAAAAGATTCTTAGGTCTCTCCCAGAACATTTTCGATCTAAGTTTATTGTCATCTCAGAAGTAATGAGTATTAAAGAAATAAAAGTTGAAGAATTGGCTAGATATCAAAAATCTTATGAGATGAAGATGTTCAAAAGTCCCCCTAAGAAGTCTAGCAGCACTAAAGAAAAGAGCATAATTTTTTAAACCACTAGAGAAGATCTGTGTAAATCTGATAGAGAAAGTGATTTGAATATGAATGATATTTTCATGTTTGGTAAAGGGTTAAACAAATTTGTTAAGGCTAATAGTGGCTAAAGGAGTGGCAAAGGATAAAATTTTGAGGACAAATTAAATGATTTTAGAAATAAAAATAAACCCCAATATATGAATGACCATTTTGACCTTAAAAGAAGAAACCTCAGTGTTTTGAGTGTAAAAGGTATGGTCACATAGCTGTAGAGTGTGCAAACACTTTGAAAAAATCCAAAGGCTTAGCTGTCACTTGGGATGATGATTCAAATGATGGATCAATGAGTGATACAACAGACTCGGAGGTAGGTTATGAGTCTAAGAACTACATCGTGTTAGCTGCACAAAGTAAGGAGGTTAAAGAATTCGCTACCAGATGGTTGATGTCTGAAGATGGAGATTTTGAGGGTAAGGAAGAATGTGATGACATGCCTCAAGCTTCTTCAGATGAATTACTTGATAAACTTACTCAACTTAACTATCATCACAATCAACAATTTACTAAATATTTAAGAATGGACAAAGAATTACATTCTTTAAGGGGCGATTTAGCCAATAGTCCCCAAACCCTAAATCTCTTAAAGACCCAAAAAGCTCAATTATCTGAAAAATTAATTGAGTTTGAACAAGAAAGGAATTTTTCTTTAAAATGTGTAGATGATTTTAATAAGGAATTAGTTACTCTTAGATCTGATATAAATGAGAAATCTACGAAATTGAGATTTTGGGAAAAGAACTGAAGGTTGCTAACTCAACTATTTATAAATGGTCTTGTAGAACCCTTAAGCTTGATCATACGTTGAGTATAGGTAAATCTGTGGGAAATACTAAAGGATTGGGTTTCGTAGGACACAACGGGTAATTCAAATATCATTCCCAAAACTACCTTTATTAGGGCTTCCCAAGTAACACCAAGTTCTTTTCATGATAAATCTGATAGAAATTCGAATGTTCAGTCTTATGTCAAAAAATCGATCGAGAATAAGTCTCCCTTTATCTCTAAGTATCATAAGATTTCTAATAATGTTTTTCAAAGATTTATTCCTATATGTCATCACTATGGAATGAAGGGAAATATTCGACCCATGTGTTTCAAATTGAGAGGAAGTAATTTGAACTCAATGATGAATCGAAGAACTCAAAGAGGACCCAATGTTGAAGATCAAATTAGGGTTTTAAGTAAGGAGGTAAAGAATTTGTCAAAGTTGACAATTAGAGTTCCGAAAAAGATAAAGGCATGGGTATGAAAAAGTGAGTTATACTGTTTTATTGTTCACACTGCTTTTAGAGCACATGATTCTAGTGCTTGGTATTTGGATAATGAATGATTTAGGCACATGACTGGAGATAAGTCATTGTTTGGTTTTTTCGAGGAAAGTAATGGTGGGATAGTTAATTTTGGATATGGAAAGAAGTCTAGAGTTCGAGGAAAAGAAACTATTGTGGTTTCTGGTATGCCTAGATTGGAAGATGTGTTTTAAATTGAAGGCTTAAAAACAAATTTACTGAGTATTTGCCAAATATGTGATAATAACCATAATGTCAATTTCTCTCCCGATAAATGTTTAATCGTTGATTATTTTGGAAAGTTTGTTATGGAAGGTATGTGGTCATCTGACAACTATTATTCCATTGTACCTAAACCTAAACTAGCTTGTAATAAAGTTAAGCTTGATGAAATAGAAATTTGGCATCGAAGAATGGGACATGTTAACTTTCTTGATTTAACTAAGATTTCTAAAAGTGAAATTGTTAAAGGTGTTTCCTAAACTTGGGTATATCAAAGGTCTTGTGTTTGGTCCGTGTCAAAAAGGAAAACAGATTAGATGTCAACACAAGAAAACTAATACCATACGTACTTTTAGACCCTTAGAGTTGTTGCATATTGATTCAATGGGACCAACTAGGACCTTAAGAAAAGGAGGTAAGAAGTAAATTTCTGTGATGGTTGATTATTACTCTAGATTTACATGGGTTGAATTTTTGAGTGAAAAGTATGAAACTGCTGAAAAATTTAGGAATATATGTTTAAAAATTTAGAATGAGAAAAATTATCCCATTACTAGAGTAAGAAATGATCATGGAAAGGAGTTTGAAAATTCAGGGATTAATACTTTTTGTGATGAAAAAAGAATAAAATATGAATTTTCTGCACCACATACTCCACAACAAAATGGGGTTGTTGAGAGAAAGAATAGGGTTCTTCAGAAAAATGGCGAATGTTATGTTACATGAAAGGAATGTTCCAAGAAATATTTGGGCCGAGGTAGTGAACACGACTTGTTATACTTCAAATAGAGTTTATTTTAGGCCTGGCACTTTAAAAAAAACCTATGAATTGTGGAATGGCAAGAAATCCAATATAAAATATTTTCGGGTTTTTGGATCAAAATGTTATATTCTTAGAGATAAAGAATCTTTAGGAACATTTGACTCTAAGAGTGACGAGGGAATATTCTTGGGGTATTCACTGACTAGTAGGGCATATAGGGTTTTTAACCTTAGAACCCAAACAATGATGGAATCTGGCAATGTGGATGTTGATGACTCATGTGTTGATGAGTCTCAGTGTTCTGTTGAGAAAAATGAAAGCGAACCGTTTTTCATATTAAATTATGATTCTCCTACTGATACTGAAGAGGAGAAAGCGGATGATGAAGATACTCCTAGTACTGTAGAATCACATGAATCTTCTCATAATATTCAGCCTACTCATACTAAAGAAGCATCTGCTAGAGTTAAGTTAAACCATCCTTTAGATAAAGCTATAGGATCTGTTTGATAAAATGATGGTGACTCATAGAAAGGCTAGGAATGAAATCTCTTATGCTTGTTATACATTTGTTTTAGAACCAAAAAATATTAAAGAAGTTCTTCAAGATAACTAATGGATAAATGCAATGCAAGAAGAACTTTAACAATTTGTTAAGAATGATGTATGGTGTCTTATGCCTAGACCTAAAGACATAAATGTAATAGGTACTAAATGGATATACAAGAATAAAAAGGATGAGAATGGTACTGTTATAAGAAATAAAGCTAGGCTTATTGCTCAAGGTTATACACAGTTGGATGGTATAGACTTTGTGAGATGTTTGCTCTAGTGGCTAGACTTAAATCTATTTGTATTCTATTTACTATCGCATGTCATCTTAGATTCAAGTTATATCAAATGGATGTTAAGAGTACATTTTTGAATGCCATTCTTCATGAGGAAATATATGTGGAACAACCCAAAGGATTTGAAGATCCTTATTGTCCGTGTCATGTTTACCAGCTTAAGAAGGCTCTTTATGGGTTAAAGCAATCTCCTAGAGCTTGGCATGAGAGATGGACCGACTACCTGCTGGGAAGAGGTTTCACCCGAAGGGAAGTGGACAAAAGACTATTTATACAAAAAATTGAAAGTAATATAGTTATCGCTCAAATTTATGTTGATGATATAGTGTTTGGTTCCACCTCTGACTAACTTGCTCATTATTTTGGAGATCAAATGACACATGAATTTAAGATGAGCATGATTAGGGAATTAAATTTCTTTCTAGGGCTACAGATTAGGCAATTAATTGGTGGGATTTTCATTTCTCAAACTAGATATGCCTTAAAATTAGTAAAGAAGTTTGGTTTGGATAAGGCTAAGGATTATCGCATTCCTATGAGTACAAGTGTCAAACTTAGCATAGACACTAAAGGCAAAGATGTTGATCCTACACTTTATAGAAGTATGATTGGAAGTTTGTTGTACTTGATTACCAGTCGACCTGACATAGCTTTTAGTGTTGGTATTTGTGCACATTACCAGGCTAGTCCTAAAGAGTCTCATCTTACTGCTATTAAACATATTATTAAATATGTAAAAGGAACTGTTAATTATGGACTGTGGTACCCATCAGGATCTAATACTAATATTGCTTCTTTTTTTTATGCTGATTGGGTTGGTAATGTAGATGATCGAAAGAGTACTAGTGGAGGATGTTTTTACATTGGGAATTGCTTAGTTGCTTGGCATAGTAAGAAGCAAAATTATGTCTCCCTTTCCACTGTTGAGACTGAGTATATAGTTGTTGGTAGTTGTTGTACTCAGATTTTGTGAATGCGTCAAATGTTACGGATTATGGTTTTCACAAAGTACAATGACTGTTTTCTGTGATAATACTAGTGCTATAAATATTTCTAAAAATCATGTTCAACACTCTAGGACAAAACATATATATATTCAACATCATTTCATTCATGATCTTGCTGAAGATGGTGTAGTGTCTCTAGAGTTTATATCCACTGATTCTCAGTTAGTAGATATCTTTACAAAACCATTAGATTTTTAAAAGCATATAAGTCTTATAAAATCTATTGGTATGCTTTCCTTAGAATAGATATCTTCATATGTATCATTCTAGGAATATCTTACATTATTCTTTTATTCTATAATTGATACATTATCATGCATTTGTTTTTTATTATAATACATTTTTATTTTGTTGTTTATCATTATGCATACATTATGTTTTGCTCCTATTAGGGTTATTCATGCATACATACATTATGTTAAAAATACCATAACAATTATAAAATAAAAATTCTTAGCATGTTGAGCTTGGCTAAGGGTACAAATGGTTATCATATTTCACTCTATTCTCATATTTATTTCTCTTATTATGCTTATGGGAATTGGAGGAGTTAGTCTGACTTGAGGATATAAGTTATTTACTTGACATGTTTAAGTATTAGTTTTTAGAACTCATTAACTTTTGGTGCTTGTTTTACTTCGGAGATGACTGTAATACTTGTTGAAACTTTTAGTCTTTCTTATTTAACCCGAACTGATATGTAGCTTAATGAGTTATAGTAGATTGATCGATGTTTTTTAATACCTTTTGCATGATCTTGAATGTTGGGGTGATGTTGAAAGAAGAAATAATGAAATATGTGAAAAAATTAAAAATGCAAAAAGTAGTTCTTCGATCTGAGTAACCGGACCTCCTACCATAAAGTGGCAGAGTGTTCGCGTAAAAATGGGAGAAAACTAATGAGCATAAATCCCAAGGAAGAAGCTCGGGCCCAGTTTGTCGGGACTAAAAATCCTCGCTAGAAGTCCGGAGCTTAGAAAGACAAAAAGGTATAAAGTGAAAAGGTGCAAAAGAATAAAGTGTGTCAAAAAGAAAGTAGTATATTATTTTCCTTAAAAAGCAATAAGCTCCGAGCTAAAGATTTAACTTCTAATTAAGTCTTTGGACTAAAGTATCATCACGGTTAGTGAGGAGATTATTAGAGTTAATACATATTTCTTTCATCTTTGTTGTTTGCTTGCACTTGAATATTTTTCATATATGCAAAGACTATGTAAAGCTTGTTTTGTGATTACTTGTGTTTACAAGGTATGTGCGCTAATTTTCTTCACTACAATATATATAATAGCTAAGTCAAATATTTGAATATGATGTGTTAATGATTAGTTCATTGTCTCTACTACTCTGCTCACATGTTTCTAAGAACAAAAATATTTTTTTTATTTTTTTACGGAGCATTTTGCATTCATGCATTAGAATTAAGTTCATGCATTGCAGAGATTTCCGTTACCGGATAATATGGATATATTCTTATGAGTTCTATGACATGATATAAGCATTGCTTAGATTCTTTGGTCTTCCCGAATATTTTCCCAATATTTACACTTTGTCTATTCTCCTTTATCTCTCTTGATTATTTTTATTATTATTTATTACCTTGCCATTTCAGTGATAAAAATGGGGAGAAGTATTTAGTTAGGGGCAGTGATTATTTCAGTATGGGGAGAAGTATTTAATTGAGGAGGAGAATTAATTATTATTGATTAATGATATTTATGCTTCATGTTGATAATGATTAACTATGATCATTTAATTTTGATTATTCCTGTTATTTGTTTTCCACACTTGCTTTTCACAGGTAGGTTTGTTTAAGTGTTGTGATTGCAGGATTAGTAGATCATCATGAGATCAAGAGAAAAGTCTATGTCTATGTTTGTCGGTCTGTGTTCATAGGTATATATTTTATTTTTATCGTGAGGATATATTTTTCAAATATGGTTGTCTCAGAAATGCCAAGGGGGAGATTATAAGAACATTTGTTTCTGATAAAAAACCATGTTGAGAGTTGGGAGTTTTAGTTTTGGTTAATCAAGTTTGAAGTGGTGAAGTTGTAAAGGAAATTGGATGAAGTCGCAATGTATAAAAAATGTATTTTCGCAATTTTGTTCCACAGAGTACTCAGTGGGAATTTTACCAAGTACTCGGTAAGGTTGATAGCGTGAAATTCTAGAGAGCTGTGCGACTTGTCGCACACATTGGTGTTCACCGAGTACTTGGTAAGTGGCGAACTGCAAAACTTTGGCATTGAGATTTTCCTATTTGGAAGGTGTTGTCTTGTTACACAATTATCTCCTAACCACTTTGGGACATAATTTGAAGGTATTATTGATATATTGGACTATCATTAACATATTAGTTTATTTTTGGAAGATTTAATTGGTGGAAATACATATCTTGATTGGGAAAGGATTCTTACCATTAATTGAAGACTCTTCTCTATATATATATGGGTTAAACCAAAGAGAAGGGGTGGTTTTTGAGAGATCTCTGCAATTCTTCTACAGATTGATATCCTTTTACATAGTTAAATAGATAGAGAAAATAATTTAGTGATCATCTATATTCTAGTTTTCTCTTATTATTGGGGTTTTGCAATTGTGCTTCCACACCAAAGATCTTTATGCACAATTGAATGATCTAGTTACTAAAAAAATCATTACAGCAACTTGATCGAAGCAGGAGGCTTCGTGATTCTTTGATCCGTTGAGAAGCGGAACCGTTAGAGTACGGAGACCGGAGCGAGAGTTTCGTGGAGTGCGAGTGATTCAAGACTGTCAAACGTCGAGTTAAGTGAATGATTTTGCTACTTTCTACTTAAAATCCAGACAACCTTCCGTGATTTTGTGAACATTCAACTACAATATTTCAGTTTCTTTTCTCCTACTTCATTGATCAAACTTTGCCATTTTTAGTAAAAACGTACTCTTTCCATCTTTCCACTTTTCATCCCTTTTTGTCTTTCTAAGTCTTTGGACTTTCCAACGAGGATTTTTAGTCCCATCCAACTGGGCCCGAGCTTCTTCCATAGGATTTATGTTCATCAGTCTTTTTCCCTTTAAACACGAACAGTGATATTGGTGATACCAAAACCCGGTTACTCAGATCAAATAACTATTTTTCCCATTTTATTTTCTCAAAAATTTTTGTTTTTCATTTCAACCAAAATATCTCCCCATCTCCCCTTTTATTACAGCAAAATTATTTTTCAACTACATAGTCAAAAATCAACCTATCTCTCATAGTGAATGTGTGTTTGTGCTTATAGGTCAAAGTCGTCCTTCTTAATTTCAATTTCACTTATTCACTCACTCATGTAAAACCACATCACTTGGCTAACTCGATTTAATCATTATTCTCATGAGTTGGAACATCACATCACATACTACTCATGCATCATATACACAAACTTAATCAAACTGTAAATGCCAAACATTCATGCGTGAAAACAAATATTTTTTTTCTCTCTTGAAAATCTTTATCCCTTGTAATACTATACCCTCACCCCCAAACATAAATCAGACCATGTCCTCATGGTTAAAAATAAAATAGGAGACATATACAGTTACCCTTGAAGCTAAATTTTGGATTCCAAAGCAAAGCACAAATCCTCTCCCACAAACTTGAATTGGAGCACCTGGAGATATCATCAATAAAGCGCACATACCCAATCATAGCAATGGAAAATAAATTTCATCATAAATATCCAAAAATCGACACATGTTTTTAAGGAATCAAATATTATCTTTTCTTTTCTTTTTTTTTTATTGAAATGTTTTTTTTATAACAAAAATAATAATAATAAAAAAAAATGATTTGGCCTTAAGGGCCTACAATCCTAAAAAATAAAAATAAAATAAACGGAGACGTGGCGTTAAGGGTCTACCGTCCCTATAAATAAAATAATCTAAAAATCCTAAACCTAAATCCTAGTCTGCCTCTTCTTCTTCATCACTTGACACGGCATTCTTCAACCATATCCGGCAGTCTGCAGTCTCTTTCAACTTCTCTAAATCTTCCTCCGGATATATTTTCAAAAATATCCACCGCATCTCATCCAACTCCTTCAACCTATCAGCCAACTACTCAGCAATGATCTTTGATAGTAAAAATGGGTATGGAAGATAATATTCACATTTATCGGCACCCGCCCATTCTCTACTCACAATTGCTGAAGCATATGACATCTCAGTCATAATCAATGCTGGGACACACACTTCATACCCATGAGTTAGGGCATACAAAGTTCTAAGCATAACGTGATCCTTTTCACTAGTTCGATTATTAGGCCAAAGTTGAGCCGCAACGACACAATCTAAATAAAGTAGATCCGACTTCAACCACCAATTATCACACATCTTATCTATCAGATCTGATACTGCACACAATTCCTGAACCATCTCCTCATCCTTATGTGGCCATACTACAGGATGCTCCTTAAAGATTCCTTGTAAGTTTACTGGAGTACCAATTGGTATATTCCATGCATCGGCAATACTTCTTCTTCCTATCACAATAGGAGCATTCCAATGAGTCACTTTAGCCTTTATCACCTCAAATCCTAGCGGTCCCGAAATTATCATATTTTCATAGAATTTTTGGACCAAGCCCAAATACACCTTTTCGCCTGCTAGTTTTTCTAAAGTCTTCAATCCTCGTTCTTTAAGGATTTTCCTTCTGGGTGCAACTAATACTCGATTCATCCTCCTTGGACAAAATATCTCTTCAAATTGCAATCGACACTGCAAAAACAATTTTGGTGTAGTTCGTCTTCCATTCTGACTCGTAGCTTTTTCATTCGTGCTCTCCATAACCACATATGGTTCTGACCCTTGTATGAATTCGTCCAGGTCAAAATAATCTTCATTAGCATTATTCATACTAACCCTTCTTAAAATAAAAAGAAGAATAGAAGAAAAATATCTAATCTAATGCTCACTCCTTGAGAATTATGAATTGTGAATTTTGTCTATCCTATAGATGTATTTATAGATGGATGTAGTAGAATTAGAAGAGAAAAATGATTTAAAACCCTTAATTGACTAGGAAAGGGGAAGCAATAACTAATCTAACTTCTATTTGTATTTGCATTCATTTTTCTTGTCAAATTAGGATTACTTAAAAAAAATCTACAAATATTCTACACAAAATCCTAAAAATAAATTAATCAAATCCTAATACAAGTATAAGTACAAACCAGGCTAAAGCACCCCAAAAATGGTCAAATTGTTTCACTTTTTTAGGCCCACCCACGTACTACCCAAACTTAAACGCACACATGTCCTCATAGTGCGAAACAAAATCATATATACTCAATGTAATAAACATAGTAAGGCACACATATAAGTATAAACGGTCAAAACCTGTCATTTTATAAAAAATAAAAAATACCACACACAGTTAAAGATGATCGTGAAAGCGGTCACAAAAGATCAAACACTAACTCTCCTCTTTACAATTGATCTATACTTTGGATAGCTAAAAACAAAAAATCCTAAAAACAAAATAAAATAAACAAAACTAAACTACAACTACATAGTATCATCCGGAGGTGGCTGTGGCAATGGAACTGTCACTCCCATGTGTCGCATCATAATATCCCACCGATCCATCATCTCACGGTGCTCACGCTGTCGAGCCTGCCTCTCTTCTGCAAATGAGCACTCCAATCCCTCAATATGTCTAATCAATTGGTTGTACTGAGCATGAGTCATCATAACAGCACCCCCAGTCGGAGCCTGTGGCGCATCACCTTCTATAGCAACCTCCTCAGCCTGTGACACCTCCACCTCAGGCATCTCATCCGGCATAGCCTGCTCTGCATCATCCTCCTGCTCATCTGGCAATAAAACTCCTCCAAATCTGCATCGGCGAGCATATGTCGTTGGACCCTTCTTGGACCACCCATTGTTCCATGTTCCCTATCCATACACAATCAGTTGTGCATACCTATCCTCAGCCTCTATATGCATTCCCTGATCAAACATCAACTTCATCACAAGGCAGGGAAGAATCATCTGAAACTTGGCAGTCCCAACCTTGTTCTCCCGGCGCAAGTGAATATAATACCAGAACAAAGTCTGCCAAAGGGCGTGTGGAATAGAATACCAGTGACCAAAACATCGGATGATAGTTGGACTTCCTGCCCATTATGCCTATTATCTGCCCACTGCCCCTCGGTCTGCAGTCTCACCATATCATAAAGTGGCGGAAGTGGGTTTGGTATAGGTGGGAACCGCTCCTCTAGCTCTGCAGGGCACTCATGTGGAATACCCCACACATCAGCAATACTCTCGGGAGTAATCTCAAACTCCCGCCCCTGCACCACTGTCACTAGCTGAGTCCCTATGCTGTAATGCCTCATATGAAGCTAGAACTCATTAATCATGTCAACGCAAATGTGTGGTGTAAGTGGGGCTAGGATCGGCAATAATCTGTGCTCCCTCAGTACGCCTATAGTCAACTGTGGAACTGGATCTATCGGTTCAAGTGGCACAATAAAAAAAATACGTTTCTATCGAAACCCCTTCTTCAAAGTTCGGGTCATCAGCGTCTCTTTGGAAACCATGGAATGCTTCTATCTATAAGAAACAAGCTCACCTCATCATCATCGATTGTCGGCTTAGGATATGGCACCTGGCCGCACTCAACATCCTCCGGCTCATCCTCCTACTCAACCTCTTGCTCTGCCTACCCATCCTCACTATCACCACTATCGGTAGTCTACTCATCAGATGTCTCTGACTAATGTGTCAGTAGTGATGGCTCAGGGACTAGAGACTGTGCCTGGGGTCGTGATGATGCCCTAAGTGTAGCAAGTGGAACTGCCATCGGGCCATATTTAAAATTAAGCTCGATGCCCTCTATCGGTGCACTCGCCCTCTCAGCCTCCTCCTCATCGGACGAATCCGGCTCAACATACACTGGTTTCAGCGCCCGGCTACTACGGCGTAAAGGACGCATACTCTCCATGGGTAGTGACCGTGATCTATCTCCCTGTACTGTCGTCCTCGACGTAGATGCTCCCGCGGCAGCCTTCGTTGCTCCTTTTACGCAAGTCATGCTTACAGAATTTAGATTGTTACGAAAATGAGCAAAAATTGACTGGTCACTGAATCAAACCCAAAACTATATCTAAACTATTCTAATATGATGATTAAACAAGACCTCATCTCAAAATTTCAATATTCAACCCGTATCTAAAGCCGGAAACCTAACTTTTTGAGAACGGATTAAAACATGATTTCGATCGGTCTCATTTATCAATATTAGTTTAGAATAGTTAGATTAAGTAATCAAAACCAAAAGAATGGATCAAAACTTATCGAATTGCGAGAAACAGCAAATTCCCCAAAATTGGATTCCGGAGACTTTTCGAGTTCTTCACGTGAATCCGTACACACCGCTCACTAATCCGACAATCCACTACTTGGGAATGATAAGAAATATCGATATTCATCTTTAGGAACCAACGTGATTCGATTTGGTGGAGAGGAGAGGGAGAACAGTGAAATTTTGAAATGAAAAGTCGCGGGACTATTTTTATACAGTCCCGTGACCTACGCTTGGGCGTACGTCACAAAGCTGAAATTTTGGCTTTGGCCATTTTTTTGCCGTATTCTCGATTCCTAAACACTCAAACCTCCACCCTGCACACATATTTACTTGTTTGACTTGGATTCATCAAAATTTAGCGTTTCATGGATGAAAACACCCCTCCGAATGATGATGACTATTTCGGACTCGATCTTAAAATTTTACAAAAACTAAATTAAAATACTATTTTACAACTACAAACTAAGATCAAAAGCTACTCTTTATCACTTAATACCAATATTTAAGGTCGTTGGCTCAACGTTACTGCTTTTCAGTACTCTGGATAGAAATCATCCGACTCTAGTGTCAGTTCTGTTAAATTAACCGTCTCAACAGCACACTCTGTCGGTTCAACTTTAATATAATGCTTCAAACGCTGACCATTCACAACAAATTGCTTTCCTTTGTCAGGGTCGTCAAGTTCCACCACTCCATGGGGGTAAACCTTAGTAATTCTGTACGACCCGTCCCATCTTGATTGGAGCTTATCGGGAAACAATTTGAGTCTTGAATTAAACAACCACACTTTCTGACCGACCTCAAAGATTTTCATTCTGATATGTCTGTTTTGGAATGCTTTGGTTCGGGCTTTTTATATTCTAGAATTCTCATATGCGTTGTTCCTCAACTCCTCAAGCTCTACGAGTTGGAGTTTCCTCTGAGCACTCGATCTTTTGATATCAAAATTTAATCTTCTAATCACCCAATATGCTCTATGCTCGAGTTCCACAGGGAGATGACATGCCTTACCATAGACCAATCTATATGGTGACATACCAATCGGTGTCTTATAAGAGGTCGTGTATGCCCACAGTGCATCATTTAACCTTCTCGGCCATTTCTTCAAGTCATAATCCACCGTATTTTCAATAATGTTCTTTATCTCCCTATTCGAAACCTCCACTTGACCACTCGTCTATGGGTGATATGGCATTCCAATTCTATGAGTGACATCATACTTCTTGCACAAAGCCGGAAGAAACTGGTTGTCAAAGTGGTTGTCGACGTCACTGATCAACACTCGTGGCATACCAAATCTAGAAAAGATATTGGATTTAACAAACTCCTCAACCACAATGTGATTCGCATGCGATATGGCAACAACCTCTACCCATTTAGAAACGTAATCAACTCTCACTAATATGTACTGCTTATCACCGGCTTTTGGAAACGGTCCCATGAAGTAAATGCCTCAAACATCAAACAACTCAACCACCAAAATTGGATTCAGTGGCATCATGTCTCGTCGAGATATGGATCCCAATTTCAGACATCTCATACAAGAAAAACTCGAACGCATCCTTGAATATGGTGGGCCAATAAAAATCACTCAGTAGGACTTTGTGAGCTGTCTTTTGAGCACCAAAATGCCCTCCACACTCTAGCATAAGATAATTGGGTTAGATGAGAGTTTAGCACGCAATTCCTCAAAGGCATGAAGACATTCTTCATCAAAGACAAATACTACATCCTTAGCCAATAAATTGCATAATGGCCAGGCGATTTTGCTAAAATCTTTGATAAACCTTTGGTAAAACCCGACATGGCCAAAAAAAAATTGTATCTACTTCACAGATGTGGGAGCAGGTAATCCTGAAATCAGCTCGACTTTTGCTTTATCGACCTCAATCCCCTATTTTGATATAATGTGGCCAAGTATTATTCCCTCTTGAACCATAAAATGGCTCTTCTCCCAACTAAGAATTAAATTTGTCTCTTTATACCTTTCAAGTACTAGTTTTAAATGCCTCAAACAGTCTTCAAAGGTTGCCCCAAAAACTGAGAAGTCATCCATGAACACTTCTAGAAACATTTCTACCATATCAGAGAAGATAGACATCATACACCTCTGGAATGTCGCTAGTGCATTACATAAACCAAAAGGCATCTATCTATATGCGAATGTGCCATATGGACAAGTGAAAATGGTTTTCTCCTGATCTGCAAGATCAATTGCCACTTGATTATAGCCAGAATATCCATCCAAAAAGCAGTAGTAACTCTGTCCGGCTAATCTTTCCATGATTTGATCGATGAATGGCAATAGAAAATGATCCTTCATGGTGTTAGAGTTAAGCTTTTTGTAGTCGATACACACATGCCACCCCGTAGTCGTGCGTTGAGGAATTAGCTCACCATTTTCATTGGGCACCACTGTGATTCCCGACTTCTTCGAGACCACTTGAGTTAGGCTTACCCACTTACTATCAGAGATCGGGTAAATGATTCCCACATCTAGCAACTTCACTATTTCGTTTCTTACCACCTCCATCATTTTTAGATTCAATCTTCGTTGCATCTCCCTTGACGGTTTCGCCTCATCTTCCAAATAAATCCGATTCATGAAAATTGACGGATCAATAACTTACAAATCAGCAACACTGCTCCCAATTGCTTTTTTATTCTTGGTCAAGACCTCAATCAGACTCAATTCCTGTTTTGCTATCAACTTTGATGAAATAATTACAGGAAGAGTTTTGTCGGGTCCCAAAAAAACATACTTCAGCTTCTCTGGCAACTCCTTAAGTTCTAAAACAGGCGGAGTCATAAGTGATGGAACTGGGGGAGTACTTGAGACTATCGGGAGTTGTTCCACTAGCTCTTACTTCCAAGGTTGCGCGTATAAAGTAATCTCAATTTTATCTAACTCCTTGTTCTATCATTCTATATGCGCATCCCAATCTTCGATTTCTTCATTCAACACTTCTTTTGCCAGAAATTCTTCAAGCTTGTCTTTCTCCAGAATTTGAGTCACAAAATCATGTATAATATCATCTAGCTCATCGCACTCATTTATCTGGAAACAATCCATAGACTCAGGTAATTGATGGCTCCCCTCAAACACATTCATCCTGACTTTCATGTTCCCAAAGGTCAGATCCATAGCTCCAGTTCTGCAATTTATGTACGCATTTGCAATGGCCAAAAATGTTCTACCTAAGATCACTAGGATGTGTTTTTTTGAGTCTAGGATAGGTTTCGTCTCCAGGATTACAAAATCAACCGGAAAGTAAAACTTGCCCACTTGAACTATGACATCTTCCAAAATTCCTTTCGCCTGCTTGACAGATCGATCGGCAAACTGCAGTACAACCTTTGTGGGATCGAGCTCTCCCAACCCTAGCTATTTATAGAATGAATAAGGAATCAAGTTAATACTCGCACCTAGATCAAGAAGGGCTCTACCAATTTTCTGGTCACCGATAACACAAGAAATAGTGGGAGCACCGGGATCTTTCCTCTTTGGTGGAGTATTGCTTAACACCAGTGAACTCACTTGCTCAGTCAAGAGTATTTTCTTTGGATTCTTCGCTCTTCTTTTCCTCTTCTGTGTATAAAGATCCTTGAAAAATTTAGCATAAGATGGGATTTGGGAAATCACGTTTAAAAGCGACAGATTAATCTTGACTTGTCGGAACGTATCCAACATATCAAATTCTTTCATCTTCCCATACTTAGTCGATTCTCTAAGACATTGAGGAAATGGCGGTGCCTCCTCATAGTTCACCCTGTTTGGTTCATCAAGCAATGTCTCATCGACACTCTTATCTACTGGCAGTTTATCTATCTAAACTTCAGCCTCTCTGCTCTCATCCTCTTTCTACTGCGCTTTTTCTGCTTCCTTCCTTTGAGCTTTCTCAGCTTCCTTTTTTCTACGCAACCTCTCCTTATGTTCTTCCTCCACTCTGCTCTCCAGTACCCTTCCACTTCTCATAGTCGTAATTTCTTGAACAGACTCGTGATTATCATTGGTAAATGATCCAAGCTCTTGCACTTGCTGAATCTTTGGGTTAGCGATAAGCTAACTAGGCTACTGACCTGGCTTTCTAGTATTTCTCTGATTTACCATTTGTCATAACTGCATGGTGATTTGGGCCAGTGCTCGAGTATGAACACCCATCTGATTTTGGAGGTCCACCAAGGTCTGCTCTATCCTATTATTTTGAGGTTGGAGCTGATATTGGAATGGTTGGATAGCCTGGTTGTTATTGAATGGCTGAAGAGCCAGAGAATTATTAGGTGGTTTTCTGGGTTAGAAATTTGATCGAGAATTGCGAGCCAATATAGTTGGTTGAGATTGGAATGATTATTGGCTCTGTTGGGACCTTGGCTATGAGGTAAATTGTTGCCTTGGTTGAAAATTGGATTAAGAATTGGACCACTGTCCTTATTGAACTTTTTCTGGTGGATTCTCCACATTTGTGGACAAGAATGGATGATTTCTATTATTTTGATAGTATGAGTTGGAGAATGGTGCATTATTTGATTAATTCCATCCTGCATTAAGATCAGCGGCAATTACGTCCTCACACTCATTTTGAGAATAATCTAGTTCACCCTCATAAACTATTCTTTTAGGAAAATGACTTATTTGGGTAAGAAGTTTTTCAAATCACTCTAACCTCTCCTCCATCAATGCCTTTGGATTTTTGATATCATGATTAACCTCAAATGCTTTTTCAGATCGCCTATCTGACCATCTCTCGACCTCAAATTAGATTCATACTGGAGGGCATTTTCACTGATATTATCAAACATCTCTAAAAGCTCTCTTGCGGGTTTCAAGGTGAATTGACCCTGTGTAGAGGCATTAATCAGATTTTTATGCTTTTCACCTAGACCCATGTAGAAATTTCAAGCAACATCTTGCTCAGAAATCCTATGGTTGGGACATTTATATACAAAATCTCATTGTACCTCTCCCACGCATAACGAAATTACTATCCTAGCAACTGTCTGAATCGTTTAATTACATCTTGCGCTTCTAAAGTCTTTCCTATGGGAAAATATTTTTCTAAGAATTCTTGCTTAAGTATTTCCTAGTCAAGTTTAGTTGCTTTGGTCAATTTAATATACCATATTTTTTCTTTATCTTTTAAAGACCATGGGAACAGACGCATTCTCAAATTATTTTTAGTCAAACCATTATACCTAACAGTTGATGCTACTTCTAAGAATTCATTGACATGTTGGTACAGATCTTCTATCTTGAGACTAGAGAACTTTGGGAGCATGTTGATCACACTCGTCTTGATCTCGAAATGCTTTGCACCATCCTCTTCAGGAAATTCAGCATACGATTCATACGCGTACGGTGCATAGAATCCTTTAAATGAGGTGTCTGGTCCCCTTCCCGGATTGACTCTCTCGTCACCCATCTCAATTTATTCTCTCTAACAACGCTCTTCAATAGATTTTTGTAAACGCCTTAGAGTTCTTTCGATCTCCGGGTCGTAAATAACTAACACAGAATTTGAATTTGAACGCGTCGATTTATCGGACATACACTAAAATTTTTATTTTTTATTTTTTTCAAAATATTTTTTCTAAAATAAAGCAAATTAACTAAATTACTTCTAAACTTATCTAAATTATGAACAAAAAGCAAAGCTAAAAATTTAATGCTAGAACCAAGCAAAATTAAAACTCACAAAGGGTCCAGACACAACTTCAGCAGCTTTGTCTTTTCCTTTCACGCTCTTCAATTGTACCTAAAAATCACACAAAAAATTCAACTTTAGCTTTAATCTACAATAACGCAATGCAAATAAACTACTAAAGTTATTGAACAATTTTAAGTCCAAGGCAACGGTGCCAAAAAACTTGTTGGGCGTCAAGTGGGTACAAAATATGTGGTTAAAAATGACACCTTAACGACACTTTAGGTTTTACCCTTCTACAAACACACATATCAATTGTAGATAGTTTTGCTTGAGTAGGGGAATATCGATCCCACAGATACGAGGATTATTCAATTCAATAGTTTAAAAACACTGAATTATATTTTTCCGAAATGAGTTTGGTTTTGTGAATTATCTAATATTAGAAAAAATAAAATAGAAAACAATAATGAATAATGGTTGTGATTCAGAGAGAGAGAAAACTAGGGTTTTCTCACTCCACCACTAACCGCATAATATAGTTCAGATTATATATCAATTGCATGAGGGCGATCCATTGACTGTGAATCAGGTCGCACCGCGCTAGCAGTTTGACCCCAAAAAAGATTACTCTCAACCGGATCGCGACAATCCATATCAAGACTAAACTGATTAGTGCATGCCAACTACTAACAGAAAGTAAATACAAAAAAGTAAATTAAGGCATGAAATAAACTAAAGCATGTCTATATCAATTTGTCAGGGCATGGCCTGTGTCAACCTAGGGTTTCGAGTTTTTTTACCACAAATTAAGCATCCGAGTTTCAGCCCATAGTGAATAATTGTGATTGTGTAAGATAAATATATTCGAAAAGTCTAAGACAAGAATCAATTCAAATATATAAACTTGTATCATGAATAAAAACGATCTCTCATCTAACACAATCATCACAGTAAAGTCACCGTTTCCCCTTTCTACAGTTGAATATAAAATTAGAACTACATTACTTGGCTAGGGTTTTGCGAGAAAACCCTAGATACCGAATTAGTTGATTATGGCAGAGAGAATCTGCATTGTCGGTGTAGAAATGCTCTCCATAATCTTCTCCTGTGGATCTCCAGGTCTTTAATAGTGGTTCTCTTCTATGGAAGCAAGTTTGAACTTTGAACGTGAGAACCAGAATCTCAAAAATAGCACACCTCTCCAAACCTAACCCTCTCATATTTATAGACAAATGAGAGAAACCCTAATGGTTTCCCTTTTCTGTAATTTCATAATACATGAATAATATCTATAAATCTGATGTAAATACATGTATAAGCCTGTATGTAGAGCTCTGGAATCACATATCACTTTAAAGATCGAGGTAGGGTTAAAATTGGAAAATTCTAAAACAATTCCGAAACAACTTCTGCACGTAAAGGGGTCATGTGGCCACAAGGTGGGACCTACGCTCTTGGCTTATGCTTGGGCATAGGTGTAGGGCGTAGGCTATGCTCCTCACCTACGCTTGGGCATAGGTTACAAGCGTAGGGTCCAAACCAAAGCGTAGCTCAACAGCGTATCTCAAGTCCAATTTGCCTCTTTTTCTCTCTGACGACGTAGGGCATTATGCATCTTTTGCTGTAAAACTCGTTTTTTCATATTTGAGCTAAACTGGTCGCCTTTGACTCCCGATGCTTTCGAGTGAAGTAACAATGTCTGAAAATGATATTTTTGCCCTCCGGTGAGATAACAATGTTGATAAATGACCATTTTGCCCTCCGGTAGCTCTTCTTTGCACTGATACACCTCTTGATTCCTTTCTCGAGATAAAAATGAACACGAACTCAGTTAATTCATTGAGATTAGCTCCGTTTCTTCATTAAACTTCTAAAACATGCTTACACACACAAACAGGTTAAAAATATTAAGTAATGGAATGTAAAGACATAACAAATGCAAGATAGGGACGAAAAACTGACCAATATTGAGCACCCATCACAATTACGGAAAAGTCAATTTTAATCCAATTCTCTATCAACAGAGACACACGATATTTTTACATGGAAAACCTTGGAAAGACTCATGGCTACCCTCAGGTATCGATGCACTTTGAATCAGAGAATTTGTATAAACTCTATGAAAATAGTACTTACAACCGATGTAATCTGTTGTTCTTCACTCGACGTTTGAAAGTCTAGATTCACTCGCGCTCCACGAAGCTCTCGCTCCACTCCGTACTCTGATGACTCTATTTCTTAACAGATCATATAACCACGAAGCCTCCTGCTCCGATCTCCGTACTCAAACGGCTTCATTTCTCAAACGGATAAAAAACAACCACGTTGCACAAGGCGTGTTGATTTTTCTACAACTAGGTCATTTAATTGAGCATAAGATCGTTGACATAGAAGCACAATTGAACAAACCCTAACTCAAGAAAGAAGTAGAAGATATAGAATCACTCAATAATTTTCTCTCTCTATCTCTAACTCTGTAGAAGGATATGAACGATAGAATACTGCAGAGATCTCTCAAAAGATGTAGCCTCCTCTCTTGTAGACCTTCGTATTTATAAACAATGATGAACCAAACCCTAAGTTCGCCCTTTTTAGTAATTTCACCATCTGTCAATCCAAACCTAACTCTTTGGTGAATAATAGGTGTTTTGCACTTACTTTGAGATGTGAGAGTCGTGGACGCATCATAGAATTAGAACGGGGCAAAATCGACATTGCAACAGGAAATAAAATTTCTTGCCGCAACTACACCTTAGGCGTAGGCTCAGGCGTAGCTTGAGCGTAGATTTCTACTTTATGGACACTTTTTGCTCTTGTAGGCGTAGTCTTAAGCATAGGCATCTTCATGAAAATCACTTTTCTCCACAACTGTGCCAAAATGACCCTCTTGACTCCCCGAGACTTTTTGCTTGAATTGACGGCTTTGGAAAATACCGTTTGTGCCCTCCGGGAGACATTTTTACTCAATACACTCACTTATGCACTTCACTTTCACTACTTCAATGCTTGATTTTACCTTTGTTGAAGCTTGTAGATGTCGTTGAAACCAAAATGACCTATCTAACACTCAACATGGTTATTGTCTAGAACATGTCATAAATAAACAATACTTAAAAGTGTTCTTACAGCATGTGTAGGTATTGATGTGTGTTTTATTGTGGATGTGATAACATGTCTTGGATGTGATTGAAAACATTATATATATATATATATATATACTTATAAATATAAAATTGAGCATGTGCATTGGAATGTATACGTAGCAATATAAATGTCTATGTATGATCCGGTGCTTATACTACGTTTTTTACTGATACTAGAAGCATGCATGTTGAGCTAGCGATGACTTCTTGTTTTGGGGGTTTTTAAGAGCATGATATTATATATATAAATATATATATGTGTGTATATTTGTGCATATGTATGGAAATGTGTATATATGTTCGTGACAAGATGATAAGCATGCTAGAAATGATAAAAGGGTTTTCTTGCAAGAGTATATATATTTGGTGATGTACTATTTACTTGTTTAATTATTGAAATGCTTTCCGATGTTGGTCTATTATTTCATAGTGCCATACTTGCACATTTCTCATGCATTCACACTAGACATGGTCCTTGTCCTAGGCTTGTGGCATGATGTCGCCTAAGGGCAAGTTATTGGGTTTTCTTAAAGTTTTAAGGTGTGAGACACCAAATGTTTTCATGTGATGAACGGTGAGGCACTCGTGTGATTTGCTTAGGGACTAGGTGGACATGTGCTTTGTCGTGGGCCTGTTCACGGGCCATCTATGTGTGATTTATTGCGGCGTGTGCACGTGGTGCGGGGATCTGTTTGATCAAAGTGTATTGTTTACTCTTTGGGACGGGCCTACTTATGATGAGCATCAATGTGCGAACGTGAGGCTTAGATCCGTTTGGTCCAGTTGTAGGTGGTCTAGTTGGGAAGTGTCGCATTTGGGTGCATTTTCCATTCATCGTATCATAATGCATCATTATTAGCCTTAATTGTTTGTTGGTTCTTGATTTTGGGTACCTTAGTGGTATTTTCTTTTGTCGCGGTAATTGTAATTGCTCACTTGTGTACTTGGGGTTGTTTTGTCGATTTCCTTGGGGTCTCAGATCAGCATGATTGTCGTGTGAGACAACAGACTTGACCAAGGGTAGACGCATGCCCCACGGGGAGGGTTAGCATGTCTTGCACGGGCGGGGACAAGGCGGATAGCGCTTTCCTACTGTGCTAAGTTTGTTCCCCCGTTGTTTCTAAGAATTTTCAGGAAAAGCACCGACGGTTGAGGAGGATTGAGTTCAGAGCTGCGAACTTGGATCACCTTTCCTTTTTATCGTTTTGGTCGTGGTCCTTATGTTTATGTAGTTTTGTTTTTGTACCGTTATTTTCTCTTGGCTAGCATGTTAGCCTTTTTACTATCGTATTGTATTTCGAGCGTCGAAGCACACCGTTGTACAAATTGTATTAACCATCTTTGTACTTAAGGAATGTAAGTTCATGTAATTTCGCATATTACTTTTGTGTTTCTTTAGTTATTTGAGGAGCATAGGTTGGTTGGGGTTCGGCTTTAATGCCAACGCGTTATGTTTTATTCTTATTTCTCCATTTAGTTGGTTTTGGTCATTTCAACTCATCTCTTCACGTTTTTCAATCTTTATCATGTGTTGGGTTTGTTCCCGGAGGTTTTGGGAGTCACCGGAGCCATTCAGCGTCGTTCGGAAGCTTTTCGAGATTTTTTTTTTTCAAAATCTTGTGCTGAGGTTGGGGGAAGAACTCGCCCATTTGGCAAGTACTCGACCCCTGGGGCGCCACTGAGCTAGGGCGCTATGGTGGCGAGAACTCGACCCGCATCAGGTTGTCATATCTTTGTTTTTCCCCATTCTGTTCTCCTATTGTGTATCCTTTGTTCCTTTCATGGCACTGGGATGTTATGATGACGGTGATAACCTTGGTGTGCCATTTTTGACCTTTCGCTTCGACTAAGCGGTTGGATTTTCTTGTTTCCTATTTCTTCTTTTCCTTTGGACCATTCCCATCGTTTTTAGCTTTATTTTAGGTCCTAAGGATTTTTGCGCAGCTGTAGCGTCGTTCGCCGGTCCCAGAAGGTGGTTTCATGCCTTGGATCGGGTTCCTTCTCCTTTTCCATTACCTCTGGGCCTCATGGACCTCAAGGATTTCGGTGCCGAAGTGATGAGAATTTGGGGCATGACAAATTATATCTAGGTTGGATTTAAGGAGTGGAAAAAAAATAAAGTAACATTTTAGGTCAAATTTAAAAACTAAAATGAACCACCATTATGCTTTGTTTGGTTGGAGGGATGAAAAAGTGGATGGTTGGAAGGGGGAACATCCTTAAAAATGAAAAAAGAAAAAAATGGCTATCGAGCCTATATTAAAAAAACGACAACATTCAAAAAGTAATTTAAGGAAAAGGCCAATTTTCAAAAACAATTACAAAAAAATAAAAAACACAATTTTGGTCTATAATCCCTTAGCCCACTTGCAATCATTTCCCTTAATGTCCTTATCTTTTATTTCACTTAAAAAAAATTAATAAATCAAATTTAAAGAACCGACGTAACTACCCTTTCATCTCAAACAACCCTCCCTCTCACAATCATCATCTCCATCAAGTATATCATTAGGTTAAAAAAAAATTCAAGAATATTATTGTAAAATTTGTATTTCATAAAATAAAATTGTTAACGTAGTCTTTAAAACTTTTTGACACAATAGGTAAAATATTTTGTCCTGTACAAAGTATGAACATTTATCAATTTACAGAAAATACACACTTCCAAAATTTCATGTAAACTTTTTGTTTCATTGAGTACAACTTCTAATTCTTACTGTAAAACTTAATTTCATTAGGTAAAACTTTTGACGCAATGTATGAAAGTTTTTTACTCTATATGTAAATTATTTTGTTTCACCTAAAATATATCGAGAGTAAGCATTTCTTGATTTCCAGAAAGTCATGTAAAACTTTTGTTTTATTGAGTAAAACTTATATTTCACTGTGTAAAAGTTTTGACGCAATATACGTAACTTTGTTACTCTTAGTGATATATAATATGGTTAACCTAAAATCTATGGAGAGCGAACACTCATCAAATTCCAAATAATCCATAGATATCATAATAATTGTCTTGAATAACATCTAACTACACCCATATCTCAACAAAATAATATAAATTACATATCAAATTGTCACCAAATCATCATTAAGGTGAGTCGATGATATATAGACACACACACACATATATATGTACATCTTTGTATATATATATACATTATGTATATACATGTATACAGTCAACTCACCTAAATGATCTTTGTCGATAACTCTGCAAAACATTTCAATTTCTTTTTCACTTGCATGGATCAATATGGAATACCACCGTATGCTCTAATTTCAGCAATCAAGGAGCAGTTCTAAGGCATGAAGGTATGAACTGATTAGAATGGCTGAAGAGTGAAAACCCTATGGGAAGAAGAAATACATGATTAAGGGTACTAAGGACATTTTTTTATTTGGTGATATATTTGTCATTATAAAAATTGAATAAGTAAAGTGTAAATAAGTAAAAACAATTACAAATTAGTTGAGGGTATTTTAGTCTTGCAATTATCTAAACTTGTCAAAATTTTAATATTTTACTAAAATTTGTCTTTTTTGTAATTCTTTTTTAAAATTGACATTTTTCTTAAATTACTTTTTGAATGTTGTCATTTTTTTAATATGGGCTCCAAAAGTTGTCGTTTTTAAAAAATTTCGTAGAAAAAAATAAAGGTTGGAGGGATGCTTAATCCATCCTACCTTCCTCCCCCTCTTCCCTTCCCTCCAACCAAACACAGACATGGTAACTTATCCCCCCTCTCATCCCTCCCCCCTCAATCCATCCCTCCAACCAAACATAAAATTAATGTCCCAAATTAGAGGTATTTCTTTTTTTATTATTATTTGTTTTCTCTTTTTTGTTTTCTTGAAAGTTAATCATACTCACACATACTGCCTCCACTGAGGCTTGAACCCTTAACCTTTGTAACGTCCGATATTTTTATGTATAAATTAAAACTTTTATTAATGATTAAGTGCTTACATGATTATATGCTTAGCATGACTTACATTTTTACTTGTTAATTAAATTAGTAAGTAGCATGTTATATTTTCATTTCGTAAATAAAAAAAAAAAATTGAAACCGATTTCGGGAATTTAATGACCTAGGGGTAAAATGACATTTTTACAAGCATTGAGTTAGTGGAGATTGTAGAGATTTTACTAAGTGTTGGGCATATAAAAATGTGATGTGTGGCATTGTTCTGATTAAGATGGAAGACTCGGAGTTAGTGATAAAAGTCACACTTTAAAATCACTTTTGTAAAGTAGTGAGAGTTGGTTAAAGTTTTCCACCACTTTTGTGTGGTGACAATCTCAACACTTGGATTTCACCCACTTTCTCCCATCTTTAATCTCAACCATGAGATCATAAGGCCTTGTTTGACAAACTAATGGGTTTAGTGTGTGTTGTGTATAGTCTTCCTTTACAAGACTAACTTTGGACACTTGGATCTTCCCTTCATTTTTTCTAGCTTTAATCTTGACCCTTGGATTGTGAGAGGTGGTGAGTAGAGAATCTGTACATTTAGAAGTCTTCCATTTGCAAGACTTTCATATTCTCTACAAACCCATTTCTCTCTATATTTCCTTCTCCCTCTTCTCCTTCTTCCAAACTTATTCCAATACACTCTTCATTACTTGGAATTGAAAAATCTCTTCAACATTAAAGTTGTATAGGGTGTGTTTGGCTTCCATTTGATCTATGGTTTGGTAAGTGTTCTTCACTCCTTGTGGGTTTTTCAATTTCAAACCCTAGAATTATTTCCCTTGAAGTTTTGTGTTCAATTATTGATTTTTGATTTCCTTCACTCTTGAATCTTATTAAGGACCATGAATTGAACGTTTTCACCGATTGTTTCGGTTATTGGGGGCTTGGAGTTCATATTGTGAATTTTGACCTCTTTAAGCTATGATTGCAGTAAGCTTCATTCTTTCCTTCAACCTTCATTTCAAGAACTCTATTGTTCATTCTATTGGAAATTCCATTTCATTCTTGTGAATTTTAATCATTTTATTGATTAAATTTATTGAAAGACACCATATTAAATTTGTCTTGGATTTTAGTGAGTTGGTAGCTTGGGAGAGCTTGTGATGAATTGAGACCCTACTTACATTATCTTTCAATCTTGGACTCTTGAAGAGCTTTGTTGGACTCATCCTTGCACTTTTGAACATTTGCTTTGCTTGTATTGAGGTAGGGGGAAAACGAGTTGTTTTGATTTTTGTACGAGGGTGTGTGCGTCTATGTATATACTTGTTGATTCTTGACAACATAAATAAGAAATTAGGCCCTTGAAAAGCATGATATTGTGATGATAATCCTTGTTGTGAAAATTTTCTTATATGTGTATGATTATGAGCATATTGATATTTTGAACATAATATATTGCAATATGAAGTATAACATATATTATGATGAGACATGGTTCATTTGTTGCTTTTTTGCATATTGAGTACACTTTGTTATATTATGTACATTGGTGTTGGTCTATGCCAATCATGTAACCATGTGTGAGTAGACTTCAGTCGAATCGTTGTAACAACTGGCCAGGAGGTGTTACCACAACCTACCGAGCTAGTAAGTCCGAGAATTGTGATATAGGGATGCATTGTTCCAACCCTCTTTAGTCACGGGTCGTCCCGTGCATTTCATCTTCCTTTATTGAGAGTGTACGTCCTATTCAAGTGAACGATTTAGGCGACAACTTATATCCGTGACCATAGTGGTAGTGTTTGTGTCATGGGTGGCGTTGAGTCACATTGCATTTAAATTGATTTATATGTGATTGAGATATTTATGTTGAAGCATGTTATATCTTTTATTGATGATTGATGTGAGCATGTTGGGGAAATTGCTTGTTGGGTTCGATGGGGTTCCAGATTAGCGTGAGAGCCATCTGGAACAAGTGACCGACCGAGGATTAGTAGCATGTGCCTTGGGTGGGTTGTATCACTCAGACTACCGAGATTGAGGCAATAACGCTTCCTCTATTGGGCTAGTGAGCTCACCCCACGATTTTAAATATTTTTCAAGTGATGATCCTGCTATGGGAGGCTCGTAGTCCTTCGGTGGACTTATGGTGTTTGTTCCGTCCTTTTTGCACTTGTGGAGACAGACAACGTTATTTTTTAGAGTATAGATGATATATATAAACACATGTTTTCTCTTTTGTGAACTTGTAATCGAATGATTAAATACTTTTCTTTTGCCGGTTAGCATGTTTGATGATCCCGCTATGGGAGGCTCGTAGTCCTTCGGTGGACTTATGGTGTTTGTTCCATCCTTTTTACACTTGTGGAGAGAGACAATGTTATTTTGTAGAGTATAGATGATATACACACACACATATGTTTTCTCTTTTGTAAACTTGTAATCGAATGATTAAATACTTTTCTTTTGTCGGTTATCATGTTTGCCAGGTAGTTTATGTTTGATGTATGTTCTTTGGAGCGCTACGTGTAGGGACTTTATTCTTTTGGTGCGCTTCGGTGCCGGAAATGTTAAAGCATGCCTCATTTTGTAGAATTATGATTTGTATTGCCATGAGGCAATGGCATTTTAATATTAAAGTGTATGAATTTGCTTCCTTTTTGTGTTATTAGTATGGTTTCAAATACTATCATGATATTAGGTTGCTCTTCGAAAACAGTGTTTTTCACAATTCATAAACGAAACTTTTCAATTTTTAAAGAAAAACCTGTTTTCGCTCACCCCCATAGCCCCGGAAAATTTTCTTCATTTAGAAATGATTTCTAAAGTCATTTTTGTAAAGATTTTGAATTTTGGAAGGGGGGCAAGACGAATAATTTTACGAAATTTTAGTAAATCACTTTTAATCAAAGTTTGCGTTTTTTCATTTTCCGAGGTCTCAATGACTATTTTTTGAATCCGCAAATGAAAAACTTAATTTTCAAATATTTGTGATTTTTCGGGATCGAAAACGTCAAAATTGGACTTCATATGAAAAAAATGGCATTTTTTAGTCTTGGGCGACATGTTGCACAGGTTGCGCATGCGCGCACAACATGCATGCCATGACACGCCGTGACGCTCGATTTCCAAAACATTGTGGTTTCTGCCTCACCTCCGAATTGAGTCTCGTTTGTTCCTACAACTTGTTCCAAGTCCAAACTACGTAATTGCACTTTGAAATTACTATTTTACCCATGAAATCACTATTTTACCGTTGGGCAAACATGTGATGTTTAAATGACTCGTTTAAGGTGCCGACTAATTCATTTCACTTTCATTTCGACCCCTAATGATCTTTTTGACATCTTTTAGACGTGAATTGACTATTTTACCCTTGTATGAACGTTTGACAACTAAAAATTCTATTTTTCGTTTCTTTTCACTTCCGCACCACTCCCATAATTCTTAGGCTTGTGTTTCGGAGTCCAAGAAAATTCAGGAGGTGACAACCTCCCTTTTGGGAGCATCTTCAATGGGTTAAACCCCTGCTCCGTAAGAGGTCGAAAGCAAACAAACTAAGGAACCGGTCGGATTCGAACCGACGAATAGAAGTTTTGCAAACTCATGCCTTTGCCACTTGGCTACGGTTCCCTATCAATTCCATGTCTTTCCGGGAAGGTGTTGTTTGGCCATTAGGCTTTAAATAAATAAATAAAAATTAAAAAAAAAAGTCCTGTGCCATGAAACCATTCCCTAACAAAACTTATAAAATCAATCGTTGTAAAGATTTGAAATCAGTCACATACTAAACAATTAACATATAGTTTATCTCGAGTGAATATCCTTACATCCCATTAGCCGGCTTGAGGCAGGTTCACCCTACCGATTGATAACCATTTTCAAAGGTATCAATAGTGTCACATAACATGTCTGATACTCATTTTTAAATTCATATTCTCCGAGTCCCTACCGCGATAGTAACCAATGACTCAACACCGAACCATGATAGGCTCACGATTGATCGTGCAGTACCTTTTACCACCACTAATCACTAAAGTAAAGTAGATGCCAATAATTAGTAGCCATATGCTGTCTACAGTTTGACAGTTTCTGCTGCATAGTACTGTCAAGGTAATCTAATAGTTTCAGGCTACGAGTTATGGTTGGCACTAACATTTGTAATAATAGTGTGGCGAATTTGAAAAATATGTATCTTTAATTACGAGTATCGGACAAATCAGTATTACATAACAATACCAACATTTTCCAAAAAACGTTACGAACCAATCTGATATGTCACATTGGACAATATGGCAAACCATACTATCAATGCACTTGCAATAGTTAAACCCAACTGCTATGTTTACTGGAACAACATATTTCATGCAGGGTCTGATATTTTCCTCCTAGCTGTGTCTAATCTTTGATTATTTTGCCAGGATACTACCTTTTTGGGTCAAGTATCTATAACTTGGAGACATGATCAAGTAAACCTTTCAGCCATTTTTCCTTCAAATTCAACAAATGAAGTGCAAGAAAACCCTCAGTTAGTAAGAAATAAGAATGGACTCTCTCCCACCTTCATGAATCTACTAGCACTTACCTGTGCTCAAATTAATCTCTATGCAAATTTCATGTTCTGTGCTCGTTATGAGCACATTGTTTTCAGAACAGTGCATTACTCTCTCAGACAGACTCCGATTGATCAGCAATTACATCACTTTCCTATCTGGCTCTTGCACGCGCAGATGCCTTATTCAACTTTGTTAGATAGAAGGTACAATAAAGTCATAAATGTTTACATTATGTTGTTACAACAAAAAGTGACCATGTGCCAAGGCTTTCCCATCGTCTCTTCCTATAAATGGAAGCTAAATAATTCACCATAACTCAGGAATATAGTTTGCTTTAGAGCCATTTTGTAGATATTTAGGGAGGTGTCATTGAAATCCTTTTCCACAATCAAAGCAAAGTGAAAACTGCTTTGAAAGGCCACGTGAAAATTATGTCATGGAACATATGTATGTATGTCCACTATCAACAAATGTATAGTACTTGATGTAGTTGACTGGTTAATTTGCAATTGAGCTCACCCATTCTTCAATCTAATGAAGGACATGAAATCATTATAACATAAATGTTGTTCCATACCTCCATCTGTATCCCTTTTCCTTAAGATATACAAAAATGGTATTGACTGAAATATTCCTTTAATTCAGTATGTACTGGTTTGTTGTCGAGGTGGATTCCTTCTCGGGCATTTCTCATCAGGTTCCATGATATCCAGAATGTCCACCACCATTCCACTGGTTAGAATCCGCCTGGGCCTGAACAACTCCAACAGATTGATCCTGCTTATATTTTAGTTTAATTAAAGAGCAATAGATATGGTGTAATAGGATTTATCATGAACCGTCCAAACTCCGAAATACACATGGACAATAAAAATTGCAATTTTTTACAAACTCACTTTTCAGTGATTGACAATAAAAATCATGTTTTTCTTCACCACGGGTTTTGGCGACTTTTCTCCTCATTGCTAAAGCTTAAAACTGTTTTTAAAGTACGCATGAATGTTCAGGACGAGAAGCGTCGAAATCGGGATCCCGAGCAAACTTTCAAATTTTCATAACGACCCGTTTGCGAGCGCAGGGGGCGCCATAGCGCCCAGGGCTGGCACGGCATTACCCTTGGCATGAGCAGCGCCCAAGGGCGACCTAGCGCCTTGGCCTTGCGCGCGCACCAGCGGCGCTCCAGCACCCATGGGTATGGGAAGGCGCTGGCGCCCTGGCCCTGCGAAGGCTCGCCTATTCTCACTTTGTTTTGGTTCCGTTTGTCTCCAGCTGTGTCTGATGATTTTATTAGGGTACTTTATGACCATTTTACCCTTTGTACGAGTTTTATTTCCGTTTTCAAAATGGCTTTTGATTGCTTCGTTTTCAATTTCGTTCACTTGGACGTCACGCAAAGTCATTTTTTGACTCGGTTCGGGTTTAGGAATGGCGGGGTATGAAGTAAAAGAAAGTAGCGTACGAGCTGGCAATTCGTGTCAATAGGAAATCAAACATTTTAAATATGACACAATCTAACATGAAAAATAAAAAATAATAAATAAAAATGAATTTGAATTCGAATTTGACACGATTCAGAAATAGTTTATTAATATATTTCAATTCATGATCAATTAGAGAACATAAAAAATTAGCAAATAAATATAACAATAAATATTATCGTATCAAACATGTCAAGTCGTGTCAGAAATTGCCAGCTCTAGACACTAGGCAGTTGGAATGGGTATGGTGCATGGCTATCTGACCCAAACTTGACTCAACACGTCCTTGGTGCAATCAGGTCACCCTATCCGGAGTCCTTCAGGACCACTTGACGTGACACTGGATCAAAGACAAGTTCTGGCTCTAAAACCAATTATAATGGGTCGAATAATTAGCTATATAACTAAAACACTTAAACCGCTAGGTAGGATTAACGCCCAACTCATATGTATCCATTTTACTTCCCATCTAGATCCGATCCAAGTCTTCCAAGCTAGTTAGCTTGCATATAGGATCCAACAATTACAAAGTAAAATCTCAGCCATAATGTTTAGTGTCATTACTGTTATTAACATTTTCATATTGCACGATACAGACACAATGTTATCAAAGCCGCACAACAAGCATAAGTCTTGCGTCCTTACGAGTCTGGAGCCTAGACGCGCCTTTAACAACATTGGACATGTTTTAATTATTACAATTAAAGAACATAGAACAGAATATCCTGTTTGGAAGCAAAATTTAAGTCTAATAAAACAAACGTAATTAATAGGTACCTCATTGGTAGAAATTTAATAAATGAGCTAGCGCAAGGAAATATTAAAACTAAATGTACAGAATGCCTACAAAAGATATATGTGCATATGTATAAGAAAGCAGTAAGGCAAACCAAGTCGAGCACTATGCTGGAAAACAGAGGATAATTGATGACTTAAAGGGGGTGATTCAATGACATGTGGGTTCCCACACTCGCGTCAATTTGGAGGACGATGCCCTTGTGCCATGGTGCTGTAGTTGACATGTGATATAAGATCCTTCGAAAGGATAAATCCTCTATTGGGACTTTAACATATATTTTATTAGCTCTCTTTATCTATTGTGGTTCATGTGTAGTTTTTGGGATGTGTTTTGCTTTCTAATACAATTTTACTTGTAAAAATAACGGAAACACTCAAAAATTAATCATTTCACTATACCAAGTTGTCGATGTTGAACACGACTGAGGATAGACACCCAGGACCGTAAGCATACTTAACACTAATTCAAAAAAAGGAAATATGCCAAAGGGGAAAAAAGGTCTTTCTGTTACTCTACCTGAAGCTGCTGCTGCTGTTGTCCAGGGTGCACAACATATGACAAGTTAGGACCAAGTGCGTATCCATAATGCTCACCACCCACCGCCTGGGACTGAACACCTCCAACAGATTGAACCTATTTATATTTCAGTTTAATTAAGAATCTGAAAATTAAAACTTATGAAAGAGCCATATTGATGGTGGAATAGGATTTATCATGAACCGTGAAAACTCCAAAGTACGCATGGACATGTTTAAGTTGTAACATCTGGTAGCCTTTTTTTTAGCCTTATTTAAAACTTTAAATGTGAATTATATGCTTTAAGTGTTCTTGCATTCTCATATGTGCCTACTTGTATTTCTTGACTTTAAATGAGATTGAAATTCAGTTAGCATGCTAAACTCCACGTTATTTATAATGAAACATAGATTAGCACATTTTCGGAAATTTGGTAATTTAAGGACAAAGCGGTGTTTTCACTTGTGATCGAGTTAATGGAAAATTCTAGGACTTTATCCAACTGTTGGCTCATGCATGCTCGTCTCCCCCCCCCCCCCCCCTACCCTTATTTTCTTGCCCCCACTTGCTTGGATTCGAGGTAGGGGAAAAACGGATCACTTCATTCTTGTGTAACGTGGGTGTGTGCGTCATTGTATATATGCGAAATTATATACTTGTGTATCTTGAAATTAGAAGTGAATCTAGGTCCCTTTGATGCATGAAAATTCTGAAATTGATATTAGTTGGTTGATATTTGTCCATGATAGCATGTTGAGAAATTTTGCCTAAATTTTGAAGTATATTTAATTTCATGCCTTGTGTTGGTGGAAATCATGCTAATGACGTTGAAAATTTGCATTTGATATTGAATGGTCCACTTGATGTATATGTTGCGATGTGTATACCATTTGAGCATATAAGCCATTGGTGTCGGTACTTACCCTATTGATTAACCTTGTGTGAGTGGACCGTTCGGATTGTCGCAATAACTGGCGTCTTCTCGCAACCCACGGAATATGCAGGTTGGTATCAGAGCCAATCTCCATGGACAGTGCACAGGGAGAACGTGCGGTGATAGCGGGAGAGTTTCAACAATTGCTTCAAGAACTCAAACAAGAGTTTCAAGCAGTTGTTGAACGCCTGACAGAGGCTGTAAATTGTGTGCTGATTCATAATCAACATGATCAGGGGCAACCTGATTATGGGAATTTGCCACGACAAAGGGGTGGACATCGTGGTAACCCTCAAGGTGCTAACAACAATCAAAGTCAGATTTTAGAAGCCAGATCTGATTCCAGGATGAGATTTAAGGTATTGTTCTAGCACGTGGATCATGGTGTCAAAGCCAATCAGCGAGACTTCCGGATGAAAGTAGACCTTCCTTCCTTTAATAGTCAACTTGATACAGAAGGTTTTCTAGATTGGCTTTCTGAAGTTGATAATTTTTTCGATTATATGGGTATCGCGGAGGAGAAGAAAGTTAAATAGGTTGTCTATCGTCTTAAGAGTAGTGCTTCTGCATGGTGGGATCAGTTACAACGTTCTCGGAGCCGACAAATGAAGAAGCCAATTAGATCGTGGTCTCGGATGAAAAAACTCATGAAAAACAGATTTTTACCGTCATTAAATGATCAGATTTTGTTTTCAGCTGTACCAGAACTGTCGCCAAGGAAGTCGATATGTTCGTGCTTATGCCGAAGAAATTTATCGTTTATCCTCCCGAAACGATTTGTTGGAAAGTAAAGCACAACAAGTGGCGCGGTTTCATAATGGACTATGGCTAGCCATTCAAGATAGGTTACAAGTGACATTCAACCTTGATGCTACAGTTGAGCTAGCCACTCGAGTGGAAGCCCAACTAGATAGACCAACTATTCGAAATCATAATTTTGCGTGTCTTTCTACATAAAAGTTTGGTTCCACTAAAGCACCCCCGTAACAAATCATCAACCAACAGTCAATCACAACACCACAGGAGTTGGGTAGCACTAGTAATCAGCCCCGACAAATGGCAAACAACAACAGACAAAAGGTAGCAGCTCCCAACCTCTATGCTCCAAAACTTTCAGGCAAGTGCTATCGTTGTTTAGAAACAGGACATTACTCCAATAATTGTCCAAAGCGTCGTGTGTCTGCCCTTGCAGAGCAAATTGATGAGAATGAAAATGTTGAGTTTGAGGCCGATTTGGGTGAGGAAAATTTTCAAGAAGAGGAATTCATTGAGGCGAACGAAGGAATCTCTTTGGTGGTGCGTCGTATTTTGTCTCTTTCGTACTATATGTACTGTGAAAGAACGAGTTTGTGATCTAATAATTGATGGGGGTAATACTGAAAATATAGTTTCCAAAAAGATGGTTGAGAAGCTTCAATTACCAGCAGAGAAACACTTGAATCCTTACAAAATAAGTTGGATTACTGATGTGGGAGAGATTAAAGTGACTGAACGATGCCGAATTCGTTTTTCTATTGGCAAGACGTACAAGGATGAGGTGACATGTGACGTGGTAGACATGACAGCATGCCATATGCTTTTGGGATGGGCTTGGCAGTATGATGTTAATTCCACCCATGGTGGTCGACTGAATACTTTCACTTTTGTAAAAGATAGGGTTAAGGTGACCTTGGTACCTATGAAGAGAGAAAGACAACAGAAATTTCCCACAATAGAGCCTCAAACATTCCTAGTTGTTTCTGATTTTGAAGATGAAGTCAAAGAGACATTATTTATGCTTTAGTTGTAAAAGGAGAAAGTGTCCCTTCAAACAACATTCCAACTCAATGGAAGCCTTTAATTGATGAGTTTAATTCAATTTTGATTCCAGATTTACCGGATGAACTTCCACCAAAGCGGAATATTCAGCATCATCTTGATCTTATTCCCGGAGCTCGCTTACCTAATCTTTTCCATTACAAAATGAGTCCAAACGAGCATGCTATTTTACAAGAACAGGTTCGTGACATACTCAAAAAGGGGTTTATTCAAGAAAGCATAAGTCCGTGTGTGGTGTCTGCATTATTAGCACCAAAGAAAGATGGAAGTTGACGGATGTGTGTGGACAGTCGAGCAACAAATAAAATCGCTATCAAGTATCGCTTTCCCAATCCCCATTTAGATGATATGCTTGATAGTTTAGCCGGCTCTTAAGTGTTTACAAATCTGGACTTAGAAAAGTTTCGACTAATTTGTGAGTGGCCTGATCCAAAATCAACCCATGACGTTCGTAGCTTTCATGGCTTGGCCACGTTTTATCATCGCTTTGGGAAAAATTTCGCCATTATTGCTGCCCCATTAACTGATTGCAAGAAGAAAACACAATTTGTGTGGACAGATGAGGTTGAACAAAGTTTAGCTTTACTGAAGAAAAATTGTCCTCAGCTCTGGTTTTGGAGTTATCCAATTTTGACAAATTATTTGAACTAGAAACTGATGCAAGTTATGTGGGTATTGGGGCAGTCCTATCTCAAGAAAACACACCAATAGCGTTTTATAGAGTTGTATGCAGTGGTTCAGGCCTCAAAAGATTATTGATTCGTCGTGCTTCATTACTAATTCTTGTGTGTAGTGAAATTTTGGGGTTTGAATATTTAAAAGATTTGTATGCTGAAGATGAAGATTTTAGGGACATATGGGCACGGTGTTCTTCAAATATTTCAGGTTGCGATTGTTTTCAATGGCTTTCTTTTTAAAGAAAATCATTTATGTATACCTTGAACTTCTCTTCTTGAACATCTTATAAGAGAAGTACATTGTGGTGGCTGAGGTGGTCATTTGGGGCGTGACAAGAATATAGCACAGATGGAGGTAAGGTATTTTTGGCCACAACTCACACGTGATGTGGGAAAATTTGTGCAGTGATGTTATATTTGTCAAACAGCAAAAGGGCACTCCCAAAACACAGGTGGGCGGATTTATTAATGGATTTTGTGATTGGACTTCCAAGAACTCAGCGAGCAATGGATTATGGTGGTGGTTGATCGGTTCTCCAAAATGGCTCATTTGTTTGCCTGTAGAAAAACTAATGATGCTTCCAATATTGCTAATTTATTCTTTAAAGAGACAGTTCGCTTACATGGGGTCCCAAAAACAATTACTTCAAGTTTTTTAGTCACTTTTGGCGTACTTTGTGGAAGCGGTTCAACAATTCTTTTCAATTTAGAAGCACTAGCCACCCCCAGACGGATGGACACCATAGGTGACCAATCGTACTTTAGGCAACATGATTCATTTTTTTGTGAGGGATCATCCTAAGCAATGGGATTTTCACTTGGTCCAAGCCGAGTTTGCATATAATAATATGGTGAATAGGTCTTCAGGTCAATGCCCATTTCAAATTGTTTATCGTCGTGTCCCATCTAACACTCGATCTTGTTCCACTGCCAAAGCTACCAGGAAAAAGTGTTGCTGCCAGTTGCATGGGAGACAGTATTATCGACGTTCATGCTAATGTGAGACAGAAGTTAGAGGAAAGCAATGCTAAGTATAAGGCTGCTGTTAATAAACACCGACATGAGAAAGTGTTTAAGGTAGGAGATTTGGTTATGGTGCACCTTCAAAAAGAATGATTTCCATGGGAACTTCTAACAAATTGAAGATGAAGAAAATTGGGCCATGTGAAATTTTAAAGCACATCAAAAATAATGCCTATGTGGTTGAGTTGGCTCCAGGGATGGGGATTTCTAACACTTTTAATGTAAGAGATTTAGTTACATATCAACCACCGACGCCGCAGACAGTGCTGAACTTGAGGGCGAGTTCTTTTAAAGAAGGGGAACATGATGTAATACGAAAGGGAGATCTTTAGTTTCTATTTTACTACTTAGTTTCCTAGTGTTGTTAGGAATCTGTTTTGGGAAGTTTTTATTCAATTTTTCTTTTCCTATTTGATTTAGGATTCTATTTTAGAATGGTTTTATTTAATTTTTCCTATTCCTATTTGGTTTGGGATTTTCTATTTTTAAGATTCACTTAGAACTATTTATAGATGTTATTGTAATAGCTTAGGGATTATTCTTCACTTTTATAAAACAGAAAATCGAGAGTTTCTCTCAATCTTTTCTCGTGGATTCGAGTGTTTTAAAACAATACAGTATTATTCTTATTTATTTTACTTGCTTTCATTGATCCGAAGCGTCAACAGAATCATGATAATTTTTCCTAACTAATTACATGCTGAATTGATTCCTAATAATCCGGTTACAATTACTATACAATTCAACAATTTTACTTGCTTTCATTGATCCACAGCATCAACGGAACTAATAACTACAAAAGCAGATAATTAGGGGAGGACATGGTCCAAACTCGGTTTGCCTTTACGAGCTCGTAGTCCTTGAAATTCCTTAACGAGCGTGTAGTGCTCGTAATGGCGACACTTGATATCCGTTTACCCATAGAGATTAGGGTGTGTGCGTGGAGGGAGTCGGTGTTGCATTGAGATTGTATTGTATTCGCTGCTTGCGATTTTGTTGCTCGTACTACTTTTATCGCTCCACTATGCTTCCATTGCTTATCTTTGATGTGGAGCATGATTGGGGTTGTTTGTTGGGTACGTTGGTGTCCCAGAATGGCATGAGGGTCATGTGGGACAAAAGAGACCGACCTAGGATTAGTGGCATGAACCATTGGGTCCGGGTTGTAGCACTCGGAAGGCCGAGATTGAAGCGGCAATGCTTTCTCTACTGAGCTAGTGTAGCTCATCCCATTACTTTAACCATTTTCAGGTGATGATCCGTTACGGAAGGTTCATAGTTCCATGATGACATCTTGGCGCGCTAGTCCCCTCTTTTTGCACATGGTGGCGGACTTTTGTCTCTTGTGTAGCATGACGTATATATCCTTTCTTTTTGCAAAAATGATAACCCGTATTAAACTTGTAAAACTCATTCTTTTTGGAGGCTAGTATGTTAGCCAGGTTGGTATTATTGTACTCCCTTTTGCCGCAAATCAGTGCCGTTGAATATCAAACCTGTAGCTTTGTGCGAACCATGATTTTAATGACACCCTATGGCTTTTATGTAATTGGAAGCAAAATTATGTATTCCTAACTTATGGAACTTGTCTTGATGCTTTTGAAATGGTTTAGGACACTTTTAAACGTTTTTACCAACTCTGGCAAAGTTCTACAAACTCACTTTTGAGGTCCTGAAAATTCAAAACATGCTTTCGTTTACCACGAGTTTCGGTGACTTTTCACCTCATTGCTAAAGCTTAAAACTGTTTATAAAGTACGCATGAATATTCGGGACGAGAAGCGTCGAAATCGGGATCCCAAGCAAACTTTCAAAATTTCATAACGACACATTTGCAAGGGCAGGAGGCGCCATAGAGCCCAAGGGAGCCACAATGCCCAGGGCTGGCGCGGCATTACCCTTGGCATGCGCGTGCCAGGGGAGCAACAGCGCCCATGGGTAGGCACTGTCATATGCACCGGCCATGGGCATCCAAGCGCCCCAGCCCTGCAAAGGCTGGCCCGTTCTCACTTTGTTTCGGTTCCGTTTGTCTCCAGATGATTTTAAAAGGGTACTTTAAGACCATTTTACCCTTTGTACGGGTTTGATTTCCGTTTTCAAAATGGCTATTGATTGCTTCGTTTTTAATTTTGTTCACTTGGACGTCACGCACCGTCATTCTTGGACTCGGTTTGGGTTTAGGAATGGAGGGGTGTGAAATAAAAGAATGTAGTGGATGTCAAACTAGGTAGTTAGAATGGGTAGGGTGCATTGCTATGTGACACAAAAGCCAAGTTTAACGTCATCCAACCTCTAACATTCTCCAAAACCCGACTCAACACGTCCCTGGTGCAATCAGGGCACAATATCTAGAGTCCTTCAGGACCGCTTGACGTGACACTAGATCAAAGACTAGTTCTGGCTCTAATACCAATTGTAATGGGCCGAATAATTAGCTATATAACTAAAACACTTAAACCACTAGGTAGGATTAACGCCCAACTCATATGTATCCATTTCACTTCGCTTCTAGATCCAGTCCAAGTCTTCCATGCTAGTTACATTGCAAATAGGATCCAACAATTACAAAGTAAAATCTCAACCATAATGTTAAGTGTCATTACTATTATTAACATTTTCATATTGCACGATACAGACACAACGTTATCAAAGCTGCACAACAAGCATAAGTCTTGCGTCCTTACGAGTCTGGAGCTTAGATGCGCCTTTAACAACACTAGACATGTTGAATTATTACAATTAAAGAACATAGATCAGAATATCCTGTTTGGAAGCCAAATTTAAGTCCAATGAAACAAAAGTAATTAATAGGTCCCTCATTGGTAGAAATTTAATATATGAGCTAGTGCAAGGAAATATTAAAACTAAATGTAGAGAATGCCTAAGAAAGATATATGTGCATTATGTACAAGAAAGCTGTAAACCACACCAAGTAGAGCACTATGCTGGAAAACAGAGGATAATTGACGACTTAAAGGGGGCGATTCAATGACATGTGGGTTCCCACACTCGCATCAATTTGGAGGGCGATGCCCTTGTGCCATGGTGGTGTAGTTGACATGGAATATATAAGATCCTTCGAAAGGATAAATCCTCTATTGGGAGTTCAAAATATATTTTATTAGCTCTCTTATCTTTTGTGGCTCATGTGTAGTTTTTGGTATGTGTTTTCCTTTCTAATACAATTTTACTTGTAAATATAACAGACACTTCAACAATTAATCATTTCACTATACCAAGTTGTCGATGTTGAACACGACTGAGGATAGACACCCAGGACCGTAAGCATACTTAACACTAATTCAAAAAAAGGAAATATGCCAAAGGGGAAAAAAGGACTTTTGTTACTCTACCTGAAGTTGTTGCTGCTGTTGTCCAGGATGCACACTATAGGACAAGTAAGAAACAGGTGCATATCCAAAATGCTCACCACCCACCGCCTGGGGCTTAACACCTCCAGCAGATTGAACCTGCTTATATTTCAGTTTAATTAAGAATTTGAAAATTAAAAATTTTAAAGAGCAATAGATATAGAAGAATAGGATTTATCATGAACCATCCAAACTCAAAAGTACGCATGGAATGTTTAAGATGTAACGTCCGGTACCTTTTTTTTTTTTTTTTTTTTGCCCTTATTTTTAACTTTAAATGTGAATTATATGCTTAAAGTGTTCTTGCATGCAAATATGTGTCCACTTGTATTTCTTGACTTTAAATTAGATTGAAATTCATTGTTAGCATGCAAAACTTCATGTCATTTATCATGAAACATAGATTAGAACATTTCCGGAAATTTGGTAATGTAAGGAAAAAGTTGTGTTTTCACTTGTGATTGAGTTAATGGAAAATTCTAGGACTTTATCCAAGTGTTGGCTCATGCATACTAGTGAGTGGCATTGTGGTAAATACAATGGAAGGTTTGGGTTATCTTGTAGAGCATGTTCAATGACACTCTCCTAAATACAACGAAATGGGCATGGGTTACTTAGTTAATGAAATTGGGTGATGTGACTTTCCTACCCTCCTTCCTTTCTTTTCCTTCTTTATCATTAAGGGCATTTTGAGAATGTTTTGTTGGGGCAAACTTTACTTTTGTGTTGTCTTGATCATAGACATTGGATCTTTCTTCTTCTCCCATCTTTTTCTTCCACCCTTAGATCTTGGGGGTTACTCTTGGAATGGGAATTACAAACCCATTTAGAGATATTTATTCTCTTCATCTTGCAAGACAAGATCAAACAAGTCCCAACTCTCTTCTCTTTTTCTCCCAACCAATTCTCTCTACACTCCCACTTATTCATCACATTTTGCATGATTTCATCTTCTTATGCTTGGAATTTGAAGAAGCCTTGAATATTAAAGTTCATCGGAGTGTTATTGTCTTCGTTTTGCCAGGGTAAGTCATCTTCCCTCCTTGTGGGTTCCCTCTTTTCAAACCCTAATTTCACATTTGTAGAGATTGCATGTTCAAATCTTAATTATTGGGTTCTTTTCCTCTTGATTCTTGTTAAGAACTATGAATTGAGCATCTTCACCGATTAATTTGGTTATTGGGAGCTTGGAGTTCACTTTGTGAATTTTGGACACCCCCCCCCCCCCGGTTATTGGGAGCTTGGAGTTCACTTTGTGAATTTTGGACCCCCCCCCCCCCGGGTTTGATTTTTCTTGCCCCCCCTTGCTTGGATTCGAGTAGGGGAAAAACATATCACATTATTCTTGTGTAACGTGCGTGTGTGCGTCATTGTATATATGCGAAATTATATACTTGTTTATCTTGAACTAAGACGTGAATCTAGGTCCCTTCGATGCGTGAAAATTTTGAAGCTAATATTAGTTGGTTGATATTTGCCCATGATAGCATGTTCAGAAATTTTGGCTAAATTTTGAAGTATATTGAATTTCATGCCTTGTGTTGGTGGAAATCATGTTAATGACATTGAAAGTTTGCATTTGATATATGGCTAGCAATTTCGGGTTACGCGTCGTGTTCGTGTCGGGTCGAAATCGTGTCGTGTTAAAAAGACCTGGTTAATATACGTGTCAAATATCCTCAACCCTAACCCAACCTATGTCGTGTCCGTGTCAACCCACGTGTCGACCCATGTAATCCATTTAGCCTTTTATTATAATATTTTAAATTAAATTTGACATAATCCAACACGAAATAAACTATTTAACCTATTATCAATAAAATTAAATTGATTTTGACACGATCCAGTACTATTTTATTGATATATTTTAATCCATGACCAAGTAGAGAAGAGAAAAATATAAAATTAAATATAAATATAAATATAATCGTGTCAAACGTGTCGTGTTCGAGTTATCCGTGTCGTGTTCAGGTTAACCCTTATATTCTTGTGTCGTGTTCGGGTCGACCCTTTTCAAGCCTCAACCCTTCTATGCTCAACCCTACCCTTTTAAATAGCCTCGTGTTCATGTCGTGTTACCGTGTCGTGTCCAATTTTGCCAGCCCAAATTTGATATTGAATGGTCCATTTGATGTATATGTTGCGTTGTGTACACCGTTTGAGCATATAAGCCATTGGTGTCGGTATTACCCAATTGATTAACCTTGTGTGAGTGGACCATTCAGATTGTCGCAATAAGTGGTGTGTTCTCGCTGTTAAGAGTATTGCTTTATTTTATGTGTTTTATCTTTTATTCCTTTTACATGGGTAGTTTAGACTTTTCTTGCTTTATGGATAGTTTAGTCTTTTGCCCCTTTTATTAGGGCATATAAATAGCTTGTACTTGTGTAAATATATTTTGGTTTTCCTACGATTAATGAGAACATAGCAGTTTTCCAAAGCTTTCACAAAATCATTCATGGTATCAGAGCCAAAAGAATATTCTAGTCTGAGATTGCATCTTCACATCTTTTCATCGCACTTTATCTTTGCAACATCGGTTTGTCTTCTTTGTTACCATTGATCAACCTCCTTTTCACACCAGGACTTTGCACATTAATTGCAGAACTAGTTCCATCCCTTGGTATATATATTGCAAACCTATTTGGCATCACAACATCGAACCTCTATTTGCTCCAGCACATCACAGATTCAGCCGTTTCATATCAGAATCTGTTCGCAATATTGTTTGCATCCATAGCAACAAATCGTAGCATCATATTGTAGCACCTTGTTTGCATTGTAATGCAAACAACGAAGGGTCATTAGAAAGCTCAATGTCCCAAATTGGTTTTGAGGGTCTTCGGGATTCTCTCCTTCATCGGAATCCACTTCCTTCCGTCGATTCAGACATACAAAGTAAACAACGAAGTAGAGTTGGTTTGGATGAATGTAGCTTTTGTAGACAGAAGGGTCATTGGAAAGCTCAGTGTCCCAAATTGGTGAACAAGGGAATTCATGGTCGACATCAACAATATTCAAAGAATAAGAACCATCACACTACCGCGGTTGCACCATTTGGGGATAAGTCTTCTTCTACTACGTTGTCATTGATTGCAGAGCCGTTGCAGCAGCTTCTTTCCACCCCTCAGCCAAATGCTCTTTCAGTTTCTCCCTTTGTAGGTTTGTCTGTTTCAGCTTCTTCATCTTCAGGTACTTCTCAGACCACTTGGGTTTTTGATTCAGGTGCTACACACCATATGACTAGTAATTATTCTTTATTCGCATCTATTTCCTCTCCTCTATCATCTATTTCCATTGTCATTGCCAATGGTATGTCTATGTCGTTGGCTGGTATTAGGACAATTGTCTCTTCCAATTTATCTCTTTCTGATGTTTACTGCATTCCCCAAGTTACCTTGAATCTAATCTCGGTTATAGTCACTTGTTTGATTCTGGATATTTAGTTCAATTCTCTTCTACTGGTTGTGTTGTGCGGGATCCACATTCAAAAAAGGTGATTGGGACATGCTGTAGAAAAGGTGGTTTGTACATCTTAGAGAAGATTCATGTTCCCGCTATAGCTGCTTCTGCAGTTGATTTGTCTTCTTTAAGTTTGAGTCCTCAATCATTTAGTCTTTATTTATAGCATTCCCGTCTTGGACATGTTTCTAGTTCTCGTTTACGGTATATAGTTTCCACTGGTGTTTTGGGTTATTTGTAGAGTCATGATATTTCTGATTATAGTGGATGCAAATTAGCTAAATTTTCTGCTTTGCCTTTTAATAGAAGTACTAGTACCTTTTTAGCATCATTTGACTTGGTTCATTCTGATGTGTGGGGACCTTCTCCCATTTTTTCTAAAGGGGGATCCAGATATTATGTCTCATTTATAGATGACTATTCTCGTTATTATTGGATTTTTCTTATGAGACGTCGTTCAGAGTTCTTTTCAATTTATTCTAACTTTTGTGCTATGGTACACACTGAATCCTCAGCTCTTATAAAATACTTTAGATGTGAATTAGGTGGTAACTATCAGTATGGTGATTTTCTTGATTTAATAAAAGTTAATGGTACTTATAACGCCACGCGTTTCCTTTCTCCTTTCTGGATTTCTTTTCCAAGTGTTAACGTTTTGTGACGTCACTTATTCTTGACGCCGTGAAATCTCACTACGTGTAAATTTTTTGCGTTTGAGTTTCGGACTTAGCGGGACGACTTCGTGAACTTCCGTTTCTGGCTTCGTGATTTATTATTCGTTGGCGACTACGTGGGTTCGTGCAACGTTTTCTCGTTGAAGCTTCGGCAATCTTAATGCTTTCCCGAACGTGTTACTTTAGTTTATTTTAGACATTCCGGTGTAACATATTTAACGGGTGCGTTTCGATAGGTGTAATTAGGTGAATTGTTTGTTATATTTTTATTTTATAATTAATGAAAATTGTTGGAAACGATTTCGGGAAAGAAATGACCGAAGGATAAATGAGTATTTTTATATTTAGAGCACTTAGTGGAAAGTGTAGAGATTTGGCTAAGTGTTGGGGTATGAGTGGCATAGTGGTAAATAGAGAGGAGGACAATGGGTAGAAAGGTAATTAAAAGGCATGATGACACTCTCGTAATTAATCCTAAGTTGGGAATAAATTGGTCATTTCCCATTTTCAAGTAGTGTCTCATTTATAATCATTGATCTCATTCTCCCATCTTTGTTCTAAACCCTTGTTTGGATGACACTTAAATGCAAGAACCCATTATTGTTGGTCTTTCACTTGGCAGGACTTTTTATCAACCCTTGGATGATTTATTCATTTCCATTACCTTATTCTAAACCCTTGGATATTAAGGCCTTGTTTGGAAAGTGTATAAGAGGGGTGATTATTGGTTTAAGTCTTCCAATGGTAAGACTATTTTGTGGCCCTTGGATTAAGTCTTTATTTGCTAGCTTTATTATTAGTCATTGGATGGGAAGCCTTCATCTTTTTCTCTCCATTTTCTCTTCTCTTTCTCCTCTTGCTTCTTCTCCACTTAGGGATTGATTTGATAACTCTAAGTTGGGAGTTTGATGTAGCCATTAACATGGAAGTTAGTCATAGTGTTCTTCTCTTTGGTTTGAGCCAAGGATTGGTAAATGTTCTTCCTTCCTTGTGTGTTTTCCATTCAAACCCTAGTTTTGGGGTTCTTGTTAAACCACTTCATGACTCTTGCTCTCCTTTTGTATTAGAGTTTGATTCATTGTTAGAAGGCAATAGTGAAGTTTTCCACCGGTTTGCTCCTTTGATTTCGGTGTGGGGTAAGAGCTAAGGTTTCTTTGACCTTACTTAGTGATTGGCTTTGCTCTGCAAGAGTTAGGGGAAAACTTCTTAACTAGCTCATCTTATGATTGTGTGGGTATGAGTTTGATTCTAGAGTTCCTAAACTTAGATGAAATTGCTAAGTGTATCCTTGGAATTGTGAATTAGAGTTTGAACATGTTTATGTGAATTAAACCTTGTGTATGGAGTACTTGTAATGATATTGAATACGATTATGAAGCATGCTAGTTATGTGGTTGTTCTTGAGATTTCCCATATTCAAGTGTGTTTGTATGCCTATATATGTGTATATGTATGTGGGTATAGTTATGTATATGTATAAGTGTAATTATACATATGAGTATGTGAGTGATATGGAAGTAGCCTTTGTAGTGAGATTAGGCTAGCTCCTTTGGTTAATACCTTTGAGGTATGTTAAGAATTCATGTCATGTTTAAGATGTGAATTGTGATAAATTTGCTTGAATTGAACTACGAGCATGTTTAAAGGATAACTCGATTGATGTCATATACCTTTTGAGGTGTATATGAACTTGCTTGAATTGTTTTCCTTATGAATTAAAGGATAACTCGATGAATTGGAACATTACTTGTGCATGCGAATGTATCATTGGGATTTAAATGCATTAATTGAGATATAAGCATGTTAAATGAATGAAATGTTATCCTTGTGTATTAAATGACAACTTGATGATTTGGATCAAGAATGATGCATGAGAAAGAATCCTTATTGATTATTGCTTATAAATGTGAAATTGTAAGCACTGTGCTAATTGGAGTCCAATATATTGCAAATGAGAAAAGCATGTATTGTGATTGAGTATGTTGTGGACCATTGTTTATAAATGTGAAATTGTAAGCATGATAGTTTATTGAGTACAATATTTTCCGAAAGAGAAAAGCATAAATATTGTAATGGGACATGATTGTTATTGAGAACCTGTATGCATATTGAGTACATCGTGTAATGTCAAATCATGGTGTTGGTATATGCGGGTTGTGTAATCATGTGTGAGTAGTCTTGTGTCGAATCGTCGCAACAACTGGCCAGGAGGTGTTTCATTGGGAGTCGTAAGAGAGGCTCGTATTCTTGACTTTGGTGGTCATGGCACACGGAGTTACAAACTGGGCTCTCGTGCAACCGCCTTCCTTGTTGAAAGTGTGAAATATCAAAAGCACTTGGGAAAGATCGGTGCGGTACTCTACATTACTTGATGAGCATGTATCCTCAAAAGTAACTGGACAGAGTGCGTATTCGTTAACCGTGTCGGGCATAGGGTGTATCATGAGGTATATGAGTCACATTGCATTTGAGTTGATAATATGTGATTTATATTTATATGTGGATCATGATATTATCCTATGTGGTTGAGAAACATGTTTAATGTGGATTTTGAGATATATAATTCATATGTTATTAAAATGCTCAAGTAAAATTGGCGAATGTGAAAATATGATTTGCATGACTTATTTAAAGTATAATGTGAGAGAAATGTTTATACTTGTTGATATGTGCTTATATACCTTAGGCGGGTGATTGTTGGTGATCTCGGTTGATTGTATATGATAACCATTTGATCTTGTTAGAAACCTAAGTGGTGTGGTTTCAAATGTAAAATTTAGGTTTGAAAGAATCGAAAAATGTTTTGATTTGGAATTAGTTGGTTCCATGGCAACGGCCACTAGGTTCTTTTAGCGATCTTAAGGATAGGAATGTCATTAGAGTTATGGACATTCTTCAATAAGTCGTTATGGAGTTTATAGAATTGGATGTCGAACTAGGTAAGGTTGGGTTAGAGTTAGTGCCTTTGCGTATAGTCAATTACGCTTCCCTTCGAGTTGCTTTTTAACTTCGGTTCTTCATTCCTTTGCTCCATTTAAGCGTCTAAAAATTTGCTTTGGTCTTTACGTTGGTTTTTCGGTTTGTTTTTCCGAAAACGGATTTTTCATAATACTTATATTCAAGTCCATTCGGTCTTTAAGTGCAAAACCCGTTTTCGCTCATTCCCGTGACCCCGATTAAAATTTTGAGTTTTGAAATGGTTTTTAGTTGTTTTCAAAAGGTCTTAACATATTAAAAGACGGGGGTACATTACAACGGAGACCGGGGGTAAGATGGAAGATTTTACGAAACTTATAAAAATCACTTTTGTACAAAGTTTACTTTTTATGCGTTTTCCGAGGTTTCAGTGACTATTTTTGAGTTCCGCCAATGAAAAACTCAATTTTCCAATATTTATGATTTTTGGGGACAAACAACGCAAAAAACGAAGTCATATCGCAAAATCTTGCGTTTTTGCATACTTGAACTTTTTAAAGAAAGCTGAAAAACTAGTGGCATCAGCTTTCCGACACTCAGAAAAATTTCAAGATTTTCCAAATTTCAGTGCAGGTTGTTTTGTTGCTGCAGTGGCATGCGACGATCGATTTTCAAAAACCTGTATTTTCCCCTTTGCAAGTCGGAATGGACCCCCGTTTGTTCCTATGGCATGTGCTAAGTCCAAACTTTTTATTCGTACTTTGAAATGTCATTTTTACCCTTAAAATGACTATTTTAATCTTGGTGAAAGTGGGGTACTTCAGCATTCCGTTTTTGTCGGCGTTGTCCGATACCGTTTTCTAAAATTCATATGTCTCGCCTCGTGGGTTTGAGTTAGGTCCCGTTTAACTTGGACGGTCGGAGAATATGACAGTTGCGATTCATTTCTCCTATTGGGCTTTGATGAGCTCACCCCGGCATTTTTTTGCCTGGTGTCCCAAACACTAGTTTAAATGAATTGTTTTGGCTACGGACAACATGTGGTGCAATGACACCTTTCTTTTGTTTTCTCGTTGCAGGTTCTGGTTTGACACGGAGTGTTACGGATGCTGTTGCGGGATTTGGGACAGTCATACGTAGAGTTGTTTCATTTTAGTTTCCTTACTTGTCACCTGTATTGGGACTGTAGTTGTATTTCTTGGGAGTCAATCTGTTAGCATATCCCTTCCTTGTATTTGGTATCGTTGCATCGTTGTAGAGATGTATTCTTTCGGCGCCTCAATGTGCCTTGTGTATCATTTGGTTTAGCTTCCGCTTGGTTATGTATGGAATTATTGTTATTAATAATATCTCATTCGTTTTATGGTTATTTAGGATCTTAATTGGTCGTTCCTTGTATAGATCACAACCCGGATTCCTCGAATGTCCCGGTTCGGGAGTCTTTGGAATTTAGGGGCGTGACAGTACTATTCTCCAATCATCTTGTGTTGATACACCTGAGCAAAATGGGGTTGCTGAGCGAAAGCATCGACATATCATGGAGACTGCTCGTTGGCTTTTATTATTTTCTAGTGTTCCTAGTGTTTGGTAAACCTCCTGACTATTTTTCATTCAAAGTTTTCGGTTGCACTTGTTTTGTTCTTCTTCCTAAATTTTATCGTACCAAGTTATCTACCCATTCTACTATGTGTGTTTTTCTTGGTTATAGTGAATGTCAAAAAGGTTATCGTTGTTATGATCCTGTTTCTTAAAAGTTATATGTGTCCCGTCATGTTGTGTTCCTCGAGCACATTCCTTTCTTCTCCATTCCTACTAGTCCTAGCACATTGAGTAAGAATGATCTCGTTTATGTTGATCCCTTTCTGGAGGATAGTTCTAGCCCCTTGTCTGATATGCCATCTAATCCTATCCATGCACCTAATCTTGTCAGTCGTCCTCCTATTATTCATAATTACACTCGCAGGAAAATCACTATCCCCTCTGCAGGAACATCTTCATCTCTCTCAATGGACTCTCCATTAGCTTCTGGCAATGTGGATCTCGCAGGTTCTCATTACCTTAGCGAGTGCGTAAGTACCCTGATCGTTTTGGTTTTTCCAATTCTTGTTATTCTCCGAATTTTTGTTCCTTTTTGGCATCTATTCATTCTCTTTCCGAACCGAATTCCTACAAAGAGGTTCTTCTTGATTCTAATTGGCAGCAGGCGATGGATGAAGAACTCTCTACTTTGTATAAAAATGACACATGGGAGTTGGTGACATTACCTCTTGGTAAATCTGCAATTGGATGCAAATGGATTTATAAAATAAAAACCAAGCCTGATGGTTCTATTGAGCGGTATAAGGCACGCTTGGTTGGAAAGGGATTCACTCAAAAGTACGGTATTGACTATGAAGAAACATTTGCCCCAGTGGCAAAAATGACAATTGTTCGTGCATTAATTGTTATAGCCGTTGTTCGTTAGTGGGGTCTTTCACAAATGGATGTAAAAAATGCCTTCTTACATGGTACTTTGGTCGAGGAAGAATATATGGTTCCACCCCCCGATGTATCTCATAATTCTGGAGAAGTCTGTAAGCTTAAGAAGTCATTGTATGGTCTCAAGCAAGCTCCTAAAGCTTGGTTTGAGAAATTTTCAACAGTCATATGTGGTTAAGGCTTTCAGTCCAGTGATTATGATTTAACTGTTTTTATTCGTTCTACTTCTGCTGGACATATTCTTCTCCTATTATACGTTGATGATATGATGATGACTGGTGACGACACTGAAGGAATAGCTCTCTTAAAGTCACAGTTGCAGCAGCAATTTGAGATGAAGGATCTTGGGCCTCTTCATTATTTTCTTGGTATTGAAGTTGCCTATTCTCCTAAAGGTTATCTTCTATCACAGTCCAAGTATGCAGCGGAAGTTATTCGGAAAGCTCGTCTGAAAGATTCACGAGTAGTTGAAAATCCCTTGGAGCTCAATGTTCGTTATACTTCCTCGGATGGTATTCCCTTGGGTGATCCTACTTTATATCATGCTATAGTTAGCAGTTTAGTATATCTCACTGTGACACAACCTGACATTACCTATGCAGTACATATTGTCAGTCAATTTATGTCTTCTCCTACTACTGTTCACTGGGTTGTTGTTCTTCGCATTTTGCGATATCTGCATGGTACTCTACATCAGAGTTTATTCTTTTCATCTACTTCTGCTTTGGAACTTCAAGCTTTCTCTGATGCTGATTGGGCTGGAGACCCCATGGATCGTAAGTCCACTACTGGTTTTTGTATCTTTCTGGGCGATTCCCTCATTTCCTAGAGAAGTAAGAAACAAAAAGTTGTTTCTCGTTCTTCTGTTAAGGCTGAGTATATCGTGTCATGGCTGTTACTACGTCAGAAATAGTGTGGCTTAGATGGTTACTTGCAGATATGGGAGTGTTTTGTTCTGCTCTTATTCCTATGTATTAGGATAACAAAAGTGCCATTCAGATTGCTCACAATAGTGTTTTTCATGAGCGTACCAAGCATATTGAGATTGATTGTCATTTTGTGCGCCATCATCTTCAGTTTGACATGATTTCTTTACCATATGTCTCCTTTACTTTGCAATTGGCTGATTTTTTCACAAAGTCCCACACTATTATGCGTTTTCGTTTTCTTCTCGACAAACTCTCGATGCTTCTCGCCGTCACATCATGAGTTTGAGGGGGGTGTTAAGAGTATTGCTTTATTTTATGTGTTTTGTCTTTTATTCCTTTTACATGGGTAGTTTAGTCTTTTCTAGCTTTGTGGATAGTTTAGTCTTTTGCCCCTTTTATTAGGGCATATAAATAACTTGTACTTGTGTAAATATATTTCTGTTTTCCTACGATTAATGAGAACATAGCAGTTCTCCAATGCTTTAACAAAAGCTTTCCCTCGCGACCCACGGATAATATAGGTTAGTATCAAAGCCAATCTCCATGGACGGTGCTCAGGGAGAACGTGCGGTAACCGTGGAAGAGCTTCAACAATTGCATCCAGAACTCAAACAAGAGTTTCAAGCAGATGTTGAACGGCTGACAGGGGTTGTAAATCGTGTGCAGATTCATAATCAAAATGATCAGGGGCAACCTGATTATGGGAATTTGCCACGACAAAGGGGTGGACATCATGGTAACCTTCAAGGTGCTAACAACAATCAAAGTCAGATTTTAGAGGCCAGATCTGATTCCAGCATGAGATTGAAGGTATTGTTCTCGCACATGGGGAAAATGGGGTCGAAGCCAATCAGCGAGACTTCCGGATGAAAGTAGACATTCCATCCTTTAATGGTCAACTTGATATAAAAGGTTTTCTAGATTAGCTTTCTGAAGTTGATAATTTTTTCGATTATATGGGTATCACCGAGGAGAAGAAATTTAAATTGGTTATCTATCATCTTAAGAGCGGTGCTTCTGCCTGGTGGGATCAGTTACAACGTTCTCGGATCCGACAAATGAAGAAGCCAATTACATCATGGTCTCGGATAAAACATCTCATGAAAAACAGATTTTTACCGGCAATAAATGGTCAGATTTTGTTTTCAGCAGTACCAGAACTGTTGTCAAGGAAGTCATTATGTTCGTGTTTATGCTGAAAAAATTTATTGTTCATCCTCACGAAACGATTTGTTGGAAAGTGTTAGTTGAAGTTATGTTAGGCAGCCTAACAAGTGTTGTTAGGCAACTAGTGGTAGTTGAAGTTGTGTTAGGCAGCCTAACTTGTGTTGTTAGGCTGCCTAACTTAGGATGGTAAGTATGTTGTAAATCCCTATAAAAGGGATGTGTGTGTGTATTCCTTATCTCATTCAATTCTTCACAACTACAACTATATCTCTCTCTCATTTTCCCTCTATCTTATCTAATTTACAGAAAGTAAAGAACAACAAGTGGCGCAGTTTCATAATGGACTACGGCTAGCCATTCAAGATAGGTTACAAGTGACTTTCACCCTTAGTGCTGCAGTTGAGCTAGCCACTCAAGTGGAAGCCCAACTAGATAGACCAAGTGTTCGAAATCAGAATTTTGTGCGTCTTTCTACAAAACAGGTTGGTTCCACTAATCCACCAACGTAACAAATCATCAACCAGCAGTCAATCACAACACCAAACGAGTGGGTAGCACTAGTAATCAGCCCCGACAAACGGCAAACAACAACAGACAAAAGGTAGCAGCTCCCAACCTCTATGCTCCACAACTTTCAGACAAGTGTTATCGTTGTTTAGAACATGTACATTACTCCAATAATTGTCCAAAGCGTAGTGTGTCTGCCCTTGCTGAGCAAATTGAATTTGAGGCCGATTTGGGTGAGGAAAATTTTCAAGAAGAGGAATTCATTGAGGCAGACAAAGGAATCTCTTTGGTGGTGCGTCGTATTTTGTATATTCCTAGACAAGAGCTTGAGTCACAGCGACAAAATATCTTTCGTACTAAGTGTACTGTGAAAGAACAAGTTTGTGAACAATAATTGATGGGGGTAGTACTGAAAATATAGTTTCCAAAAAGATGGTTGAGAAGCTTCAATTACAAACAAAGAAACACTCAAATCTTTACAAAATAGGTTGGATTACTGACGAGGGAGAGATTAAAGTGACTGAACAATGCCGAAATCGTTTTTCTATTGGCAAGACGTACAAGGATGAGGTGACATGTGACATGTGACGTGGTAGACATGACACGATGACATATGCTTTTGGGTCAGCCCCGGCAGTATGATGATAATTCCACCCATGGTGGTTAGGGGTGCAACTTGGGCGGGTTGGCCCAGCGCAACCCGGACCCAACCCGGAAATTTCGGGCTTGGGTCGGGTTCGGGTTCAATTTGGGCCAACACGGGTTGGGTTTTATCGAGTTAATGTTTAAATTGGGTTGGGTTCGGGTTAAACCCAAACCCAACCCAAAACCCGATTTTGTTAAGAAAGAATGATCTGAACCGTTGCTATACACAATCCAACGGTTAAAATTGGATCACCTCTCTCTTCCCAAACACAATTTCCACATACAGAGATATATACCTATATATTCACACACATAGACACAAGCACATATATATATATATATATATATATATATATATATATATATATATATATATATTCCAATACTAACACCTACCGATCAACAGAGATTTATTTGTTATCCGCGTCTTCAAATCCATCTTTTGTCAGTGAGGACTCCAAACAATCCAAGAGAGAGAAAGTGTAAATATATATATATAGAGAGAGAGAGGCGATGGAAATTCTGTATGCGCTGATGGCAAGGGGATCGGTGGTGCTGGCCAAATTTAGTGCGACGTCGACGAACGCGAGCGCCATCGCCCGCCAGATTCTGGAGAAAACTAGCGGGAACAATGACACCAATGCGTCCTACTCCCAGGATTGCTACATCTTCCACGTCATATAAAAATTGACAAGACCTTAGGCCATACTATAGGCCTATATATGGAACAATACGGACAAGTGCAGGCATATATTTCTTGCCAACCAAACAAACAAAGTCTTGCAACATCCCATCAGTGTGTGTGGTGTGGTGTACCACCACCCATTTAAACTTTCAAAAAATAGTCCTCCAAAATTGAGCAACAACGCAAACACATTAGGTATGGAAATGATATATATATATACATATATATATCTCCTTTTGTAAGGATTAATGTGTCAGCTGAATTAAGAGAGGGAGACTACTCCTATCTTCAATCTTATCCCTTACAAAAGGACATAATTATATCAAAAGCAACTGGTACATAAATTCAAATAATCCAATTTTATTTAATTTTTCTATAAAATTAAATAAAATTTTCTCTCCTTTCAAAAATATAATTATGCAAATTATATGAAGGTGTGCGACTCAAAAGGTATTTTATCTCCTTTCAAAAAGTGTAGAATAAGTCTTTCTAAGAGTATTCTGAGAGATCTTTGCCAAGGTGAAAATATAGTAGTATGAATTTTTTTTATCTATTGTATTGAAAATGATTGCAGACTTGTACATTATATATATATATATATATGTGTGTGTTTGTATATGTATATATGTCAGCTATTTAATTGTATATCTGCTGTAATTGACAATGATTGCAGACTCCTACATTTTATACATGTGTTTGTATATGTATATATGTCTCGGCTATTTTTTTGTATGTTTTTGGTGCTTTCAACAAAATATATTTATTTTGCTCATAGAATTTAATAACAGTAAGAAGAAGCACTGCTACATCAATCATATAAAATTTTCTTGTAACAGCTTACAACAATTTACATGTATGTATATATAGATACAGGTATATATATACACACACAGTATATGCGATTTATTTTTTCTATAAAAAAAAAAAAAAAAAAAAAAGGCTCAACCCGACCCAACCCATGAAAGAATGGGTCGGGCTCAACCCGAACCCGGGCATGTCTCAAGGGCTGGCCCGACCCAACCCCACCCAGATCTGGCCCAGCCGAGTTCAGGTTGGGCTGGCCCAAGTTGCAGCCCTAATGGTGGTCGACTGAATACTTTCACTTTTGTAGAAGATAGGGTTAAGGTGACCTTGGTACCTATGAAGAAAGAAAGACAACAGAAATTTCCCACAACAGAGCCTCAAACATTCCGAGTAGATCCTGATTTTGAAGGTGAGGTCAAAGAGACATATTGTTTATGCTCTAGTTGTAGAAGGAGAAAGTGTCCCTTCAAACAACACTCCAACTCAATTGCACCCTTTAGTTGATGAGTTTAATTCAATTTTGACTCCAGATTTACCGGATGAACTTCAACCAATGTGGAATATTTGCCATCATATTGATCTTATTCCCGGAGCTCGCTTACTTAACCTTTCCCATTACAGAATGAGTCCAAGAGAGCATGCTATTTTACAAGAACAGGTTCATGACTGACTCGAAAAGAGGTTTATTCAAGAAAGATGGAAGTTGACGGATGTGTGTGGACAGACGAGCAATAAATAAAATCACTATCATGTATCGCTTTCCCATTCCCCGTTTAGATGATATGCTTGATAGTTTAGCCGACTCTTCAGTGTTTATAAAGCTGGATTTAAAAAGTAGGTACCACCAGATTCGAATTCGCCCAGGAGATGAATGGAAGACGGCCTTCAAAACAATGGATGGGTTGTATGAGTGGCTCATGATGCCGTTTGGGTAATAAAATGTACCAAGCACTTTTATGCGACTGATGAATCAAGTCCTACAACCTGTTATTGGTAAGTGTGTTGTGCTTTATTTCCATGATGTGCTTATTTATAGTCATAGTGAGCAAGACCACTTCGGCTATCTATGTGAGCTACTTACTTTGTTGCGAGACAATTGTTTGCATATTAATTTGAAAAAGTGTAGCCTCATGACCGATAGCCTGATTTTCTTGGGGTATGTGGTAAGCTCTGAGGGGCGAAAAGTGGACTTAGAAAAGGTTCGAGCAATTCGTGAGTGGCCTGTTCCAAAATCAGCCCATGACATTCGTAGCTTTCAAGGCTTGGCTACGTTTTATCATCGCATTGGGAAACATTTCAGCAGTATTGCTGCCTCATTAACTGATTGCATGAAGAAAAGAGAATTTGTGTGGACAGATGAGGTTGAATAAAGTTTTGCTTTACTTAAAGAAAAAATTGTCTTCAACTCCGGTTTTGGCATTCCTCTCTCAAGAAAGCACACCAATAGCGTTTTCTAGTGAAAAAATAAATGAGACAAGGAAGAAGTGGTCAACTTATGAGATTGAGTTGTATGCAGTGGTTCAGGCCTTAAAAGTTACTGATTCGTCGTGCTTCATTATTGACTCTTGTGTGTAGTGAAATTTTTGGGTTTGAATATTTAAAAGATTTGTATGCTGAAGATGAAGATTTCAGGGACTTGGACGCGGTGTTCTTCAAATATTTCAGGTTGCGATGGTTTTCAATGGCTTTCTTTTTAAAGAAAATCGTTTATGTATAGCTCCTTAGAGAAGTACATTGTGGTGGCTTAGGTGGTCATTTGGGGCGTGACAAGAATATACCACAGATGGAGGTAAGGTATTTTTGGCCGCAACTCAAACGTGATGTGGGAAAGTTTGTGCAGCGATGTTATATTTGTCATACAGTACAAGGGCACTACAAAGGTAGGAGGATTTATCAATGGATTTTGTGATTGGACTTCCAAGAACTCAGCGAGCCATGGATTATGGTGGTGGTTGATCGGTTCTCCAAAATGGCTCATTTTGTAGCCTGTAGAAAAACTCATGATGCTTCAAATATTGCTAATTTATTCTTTAAAGAGATAGTTCACTTACATGGGGTCCCAAAAACAATTACTTCTAGTTTCTTAGTCACTTTTTGCATACTTTGTCGAAGCGGTTCAACAGTTCCCTTCAATTTAGTAGCAGTTCAACACTTCTCTTCAAACAGAGGTGACCAGTCGTACTTTAGGCCACATGATTCATTTTTTTGTGCGGGATCATCCTAAGCAATGTGATTTTCACTTGGTCCAAGCCAAGTTTGCATATAATAATATGGTGATTAGCTCTTCAGGTCAGTCCCCATTTCAGATTGTTTATTGTCGTGTCCCATCTCACACTCGATCTTGTTCCACTACCAAAGCTGCCAGGAATGAGTGTTGCTGCCAGTAGCATGGCAGACCGGATTATCGACGTTCATGCTAATGTGAAACAAAACTAAGAGGAAAGCAATGCTAAGTATAAGACTACTGTTAATAAACACCGACATGAGAAAGTGTTTAAGGTAGGAGATTTGTTTATGGTGCACCTTCGAAAAGAAAGATTTTCGGTAGGAACTTGTAATAAATTGAAGATGATGAAAATTTGGCCATGTGAGACTTTGAAGCACATCAAAAATAATGCCTATGTGGTTGATTTGGCTCTAGGGATGGGGATTTCTAGCACTTTTAATGTAAGAGATTTAGATGCATATCATCCACCAACATCGCTGCCAGTGCTGAACTCGAGGGCGAGTTCTTTAAAAGAAGGGGAGCATGATGCAGTACTAAAGGGAGATCTCTAGTTTCTATTTTACTACTTAGTTTCCTAGTGTTGTTAGGAATCTGTTTTGGGAAGTTTTTATTCAATTTTTATTTTCCTATTTGATTTAGGATTCTGTTTTAGAATGGTTTTATTTACTTTTTCCTATTCCTATTTCATTTGGGATTTTCTATTACTAAGCTTTGCTTAGGCCTATTTGTAGATGTTATTGTAATAGCTTAGGGATTATTCTTCACTTTTATAAAACAGAAAATCGAGAGTTTCTCTCAATCTCTTCTCGTGAATTCGAGTGTTTTAAAAGAATTCGGTGTTATTCTTATTAATTTTTAACAAAAAGATGAAGAGAATGAATAATTTCTCGTTATTCAATTAGAATAAATTGTACACAGCAATATATAGCTTATTCTAGGAGCAAAAATAGGAAACTGATTCGTTACTAATTAGCTAAATCAGGAAACAACCTAAACGAGTAAATCCTATGTTTCAAAGGATCGAGATAATTTTTCCTAACTAATTACATGCTGATTTGATTCTTAGTAATCCGGCTGCAATAACTATACAATGCAACACTACCCCTCAAGCTGGCGAATAAATGACTTCCATCCCCGGCTTGGAAATAATTTCATGAAAAGTGGCGTTGATGAGTCCTTTGGTTAAAACATCTGCCAGTTGACTTCCCGAAGGCACATAAGGTGTGCAGATCAAACCTCCTTCCATCTTTTCCTTGATGAAGAGTCTGTCGATCTCGATATGCTTCGTCTTGTCGTGTTGTACTGGATTATGAGCAATGTTTATTGCTGATTTGTTGTCACAGTACATATTCATAGGACCTTCCCACTTAATTCTCAAATCATCCAGGATGATCTTAAGCCACAATAATTCACACACTCCTTGGGCCATTGCCCTGAATTCTGATGTAGCACTAGACCTTGCCACCACGTTCTGTTTTTTACTCCTCCATGTTACCAAATTTCCACCGAGAAACGTGCATTAACCGGATGTTGATCTCCTATCCACTGACGATCCTACACAGTCCCCATCCGTGTAGGCTTCCAATGTGAGTTCATTATTTCTTTTGAATAGAAGTCCTTTTCTCGGACTACCCTTCAAGTAGTGTAACACCCGGTAGGCAACTTGTAGATGTGTCTCCCTCGGATCATGCATGAATTGACTAATTATGTTTACTGAATATGCTATGTCCAGTCGAGTATGAGCAAGATAGATAAGTTTCCCTACCAATCTCTGATACATTTCCTTGTCAACGACTGGTTCTTCCTTTGCTTCCCCTAGTTTTTGGTTTGCCTCAATCGGTGTAGCTGCTGGTTTACAACCAAGTTTTCTTGTTTCCTTTAAGAGATCTGTCACATACTTTTGCTGTGAAATAAAAATTCCCTGTCTCGAGTATAAAACCTCAATTCTAAGGAAATACTTCAATCTTCCAAGCTCCTTTATCTCAAATTCCCTGATCAAACACTGTTTCAGTTCTAGTTTCTCCTTCTCATCATTTCATGTGATAATAATATCATCAACATATACTAGGAGAGCTATTACTCCCCCTATGGTTAAATGTTTGATGAAAAGAGTATGATCTCCTTGACTCTGTCTATATCCTGTTGCTTCATCACTCTAGCAAATCGGCAATTGCTTAAGCCCGTACAGTGCCTTTCGAAGTCTACACACCTTATTAGCTACCTCTGCTCCTTCGAAGTCCGGTGGAATGCTCATGTAAATTTCTTCTTCTAGGTCACCGTGCAGGAAGGCATTCTTCACATCATATTGTTGAAGTTGCCAATCAAAATGAGCTGCCAGAGATAACACGATTCTTACCATGTTCATCTTTGCCACAGGAGAAAATGTCTCCTGATAATCAACTCCATATGTCTGAATATATCCCTTAGCAACCAATCTCGCTTTATATCTTTCAAGAGAACAATCTGCCTTGTATTTTAAAGTGAAAACACATTTGCAACACACCAGATTCTTCCCTTCTGGCTTACCAACAAACTCCCACGTGTTGTTCTTTTCCAAAGCATCCATTTCCTCCCTAATAGCATTTCTCCATTCTCTTTTTTATAATGCCTCATCTAAACTGTTTAGGACAGTAGTGTTTAGACTCACAATAAAATTTCTATGGAGTAGTGATAGACGTTTTAGTGACACATAGTGGGATAATGGATATAATGGTCGCTTTATGCATTCTCCGGTACCTTTTCTAATAGCAATAAGAAGATTAGAATCGGTTTTTTGTGCTTCAGAAAGTTGTATATGCAAAGGGAAATCAAAACTTACCGTGTGTTCATTAACGGGGCTCGGGTTGGCATTTTGAACTTGTGTCAGGTCTAGAATCATAAATTCGGACCAACGTTGGAGTAGTTGGAGTGGGCACAGGATCTGGGACTGACACGAATTCTGGAACTGGAGCTGAAATAGATTATGGGACTTAAGCTAAGAGAGACTCGGTGGATGGGGAATTCTATTTCTAAGTGAAAGAAGATGGAAGGTCAAGAAACCCAAAAAAACCGGGATCACCACCAAAGTCTTTATCTTCCACAAGTGAAATCTCCCCCTGAAGATAAGGCTGCATGAAGTATAGTTTGTTCTCAGCAAAGGTGACATCTGCAGATATGTAGAATTTTCTAGAATGAGGATGATAACACTTATACACTTTTTGTGTAGATGAATAGCCAAGAAACACACTCTTAATTGCTCCGGGGTCTAATTTTCCTTTATTTTGGCTATGAATATGGACAAAGGAAGTACAACCAAAGACTCTAGGTGTGAGACCATTTGACGTTCTGAAATGTGGATAGAATTGGGCAAGGATTTCCATGGGAGTTTTTGTAATCTAATACTCATGAGGGTAGTCTATTGATCATATATGTGGCAGTTAGAGCAGCCTCCCCCCAATAGGATTTACGAACATTCCCTTGAAATAACAATGCCCGAGTAATGTTAAGTAAATGGCCATTTTTTCTTGCAGTCATCCCATTTTGTTGAGGTGTGTTAACACATGAGGATTCATGAATAATACCTTCCTTTTGAAAATAGGGTGACATAATTTGGTTGAAATAATCCCTTGCATTGTCAGACCTAAAGCTTTTAATTTTTACCCCAAATTGACTTTGAACCATGGAATGAAAATTAGGAACAACACTACTCACATCATATTTTTGTTTGATCAAGAATATCCATGTAACCCTAGTGCAATCATCAATTAGAGAAACAAACCATCGAGACCCCAAAATATATGGAATTGTGGACGGTCCCCAAATGTCACAGTCAATCAAATCAAAAGGATGAGAACTTCTTTTATTACTAATAGGAAAGGATACACGAGTATGCGTTGCAAGCTCACAAACATCACAATGAAAATCTGTAATATCCAATCCTTTAAACAACGAGGGAAACATAATATTTAAGAATCGAAAAGATGGATGACCAAGACAAAAATGGTGAAGCCAAATGGCATCTTTATTGGAAGAACTAAGAAGTGACAAGGATAAATTATTCATGACTGTCTTTGAAGTACTCGGTGTTTCAAGATAGTAAAGCCCATTCCTTTCCTTAGCAAGTCAAATCTTCCTCCCCGAACCCTGGTCCTGAAAAACATAGTAAGAAGGATGAAAAATTGCATAAAATTTTAGGTCTTCTGTAAGTTTTTCGATCGAAACAAGATTTGCTGACAATTTTGGTACATGAAGGACATCTTTAAGAATGAGGGAAGGTGTCACATAAATATCTCCTAATCCTGCAACAGTAGCAAGAGAGCCATTTGCTACACCAATTTTTCTACTGCTTGGACACGGAGTATAAGTGTTGAAATATTGTGAGGTACACCACTATTGAAGCCTTCTTTTTCTTGTCCTTCAGGAGATCCTATTAACCCTCAAAGTTTTTCAAACTCCTCACTATTGAAGCCTTCTTTTTATTGTCCTTCAAGTTGATTGGTTTGTTCTGTTAGATGGGTCTGAGATTGTTGTTGTCCTCCTCGGTTGCCCCATTCTCGGTTGGTGATTTACCATTCAATTTCCAGCAAAATGCTCTTCAGTATGCCTCGGTTTTTTACAGTACAAGTTGTCCTTGTTGTCTCTCCTCGAGAACCTTGACAGGTCTGCTTTTCCTCTTTCTTGTGTATAGGGTTGTTTAGTTTTAGTCACCAAGGCTAAACCTTCTAAAGCTTGAGGCTTTACACCCCATCGGCTTTCTTCTGCCCGAATTAGAGAAATAGTCTCCTCCAGTGAAGGTGTCTCCTCCTTATCGAGTATCTGAACCCTAACCTGATCAAACTCAGAATTGAGTCCAACCAAGAAATCATAGACTCGGTCCTTCTCAATTAAGTTCTTCAGGATGGCAGCGTCTTCAAAGCATTTCATCTCAAATACCCGATAGTGATTGAGTTCCTGCCACATCAGTAAATTGGCATACTCTATCACAGCTTTTCCCCCCTGTTTGGTTGTACTTGTCTTCACCTTAATCTCATATACTTGGGCTGCATCACGAGCTTTTTAATATATGCGGCGAATGGAGTCCCAAATCTCCTTTGCAGTTGTCAGAAACATAAAGGTATCACTAATGGCAGGATCCATGGAGTCCCACAGCCATGACATGATCATTGAATCAACTTCATCCAATGCTTCAAACGTTGGGACTCCCGTTTTTGGGCATGTCCCGAGGACGTAACTCGCACTTTCTTTGTCCTTCAGGTATGTTCAAATAAATTGAGACCATTTGAGATAATTTTTCTCATTTAGTCTGTTAGTAATCCCAACGTTCTGCAAATCTCCAGTCATGTGATTCGAGTTGACTTCTTCCGATTGAACAAGGATATTTGAGGCCGTGGTCTCAGAACGTAGAAACACGGAAGAGAAAAAAAAAGTTTGAAGGAAATAATTATGGAGATGGAAGATAAGCAAGAAATTTCAACAATGAAGGCTGAACAGAAACAATAGAAGATACTCTGTTTTGAAGTCAAAAAAAAGAGCAAATATAGGGCACAAAGAAGACCCAGTATCTCCTTGGCAATGAAGGCCGAACCGGTTTAATTCCCAGAACCAGTATTAGAATAAATTGTACACAGCAATATATAGCATATTCTAGGAGGAAAAATAAGAAACTAATTAGTTACTAATTAGCTAAATCAGGAAACAACCTAAACAAGTAAATCCCATATTTCAAAGGATCGAGATAATTTTTCCTAACTCATTACATGCTGATTTGATTCCTAATAATCCAGCTACAATAACAATACAATTCAACAATTTTACATACGTTCATTGATACGCAGCGTCAACGGAACTATTAACTCAGGAAGCAAATAATTAGGGGAGGACATGGTCCAAACTCGGCTTGCCTTTACGAGCTTGTAGTCCTTGAAATTCCTTAATAAGTGTGTAGTCCTCCTAATAGCAACACTTCATATCCGTTTACCCTTAGAGGTTAAGGTGTGTGCGTGGAGTCAATGTTGCATTGAGATTGCATTGTATTCGACGCTTGCGATTTTGTTGCTCATACTACTTTTATCGCTCCACTATTCTACCATTGTTTATCTTTGATGTGGAGCATGATCGGGGTTGTTTGTTGGGTACGTTGGGTTCCCAGGTTGGCACGAGGGTCATGTGGGACAAAAGAGACCGACCTAGGGTTAGGGGCATGCACCATTGGGTTCGGGTTGTAGCACTCGGAATGCCGAGATTGAAGCGATAACGCTTTCTCTACTGAGCTCATGTAGCTCATCCCATTACTTTAACCATTTTCAGGTGATGATCCGTTACAAAAGGTTCATAGTTCCGTGATGACATCTTGGCACGCTAGTCCCCTCTTTTTGCACAGGGTGGCGGAATTTTGTCTCTTGTGTAGCATGACGTATATATCCTTTCTTTTTGCCAAAATGATAACACGTATTAAACTTGTAAAACTCATTCTTTTTGGAGGCTAGCATGTTAGCCAGGTTGGTATTATTGTACTCCCTTGGAGCGTTCTGGCACGAGGTCTTTCATTCTTTTGATGCAAATTAGTACCATAAAATATTGAAACTGTAGCTTTGCGCGAACCATGTTTTTAATGACGCCATGGAGCGCTTTGATGTAATTGGAAGCAAAATTATGTATTCCTAACTTATGGAACTTGTCTTTATGCTTCTTTTTTTTTTACCAAGTAATTTGTCTTGATGCTTCTGAAATGGTTTACAACCTTTTTAAATGTTTCACCCACTCTGGCAGAATTCTAATAATTCACATTCGAGGGCTTGACAATAAAAATCATGTTTTCGTTCACCACGAGTTTCGGCGACTTTGCTCCTCATTGCGAAAGATTAAAACAGCTTTTAAAGTACACATGAATATTCGGGACGAGAAGCGTCGAAATCGGGATCCAGAGCAAACTTCCAAATTTTCCTAACGGCCCATTTGCGAGCGCAAGGGGCGCCAAAGAGCCCAAGAGAGCCACAGCAACCCGGGCAGGCGCGGCATTACCCTTGGTATGCGCGTGCAAGGGGCGCCACAACGCCCATGGGTATGGGTAGGTGCTGCCATGCGCACGGGCCATGGGCGCCATAAAGCCCTGGCCTTGCGAAGGCTCGCCCTTTCTCGCTTTGTTTCGGTTCCGTTTGTCTCCAGATAATTTTATTAAGGTACTTTATGACCATTTTACCCTTTGTACAGGTTAGATTTCAGTTTTTCAAAATGGCTATGGATTGCTTCATTTTCAATTTTGTTCACTTGGACGTCACGCACCGTCATTCTTGGACTCGGTTCGGGTTTAGGAATGGCGGGGTTTGAAATAAAAGAAAGTAGTGGATGTCAAACCAGGTAGTTAAAATGGGTAGGGTGCATTGCTATGTCACACAAAAGCCAAGTTTAACGTGATCCAACCTCTAACATTCTCCCAAACCCGACTCAACACGTCTTTGGTGCAATCAGGGCATCCTATCCGGAGTCCTTGAGGACCGCCTGACGTGACACTGGATCAAAGACTAGTTCTGACTCTAATACCAATTGTAATGGGCCGAATAATTAGCTATATAGCTAAAACACTCAAACCACTAGGTAGGATTAACGCCCAACTCATATGTATCTATTTCACTTCCCATCTGGATCCGATGCAAGTTATCCAAGCTAGTTAGCTTGCATATAGGATCCAACAATTAAAAAGTAAAATCTCAGCCACAATGCTTACTGTCATTAGTGTTATTAACATTTTCATACTGCACGATACGGACACAATGTTATCAAAGCCGCACAATAAGCACAAGTTTTGCGCCCCTACGAGTCTGGAGTCTAGACGCGCCTTAAACAACACTGATAATGTTTAATTATTACAATTAAAGAGCATAGATCAGAATATCCTGTTTGGAAGCCAAATTTATGTCTAATGAAAAAAAAGTAATTAATAGTACATCATTGCTAGAAATATAATAAATGAGCTAGCGCAAGAAAATATTAAAACTAAACGTATAGAATGCCTATAAAAGATATATGTGCATTATGTACAAGAAAGCAATAAGCCACACCTAGTGGAGCACTATCCTGCAAAACAGAGTATAATTGATGACATAAAGGGGGCAATTCAATGACATGTGGGTTCCCACACTCGCGTCAATTTGGAGGACGATGCCCTTGTCACATGGTGGTGTAGTTGACTAGAGATATAAGATCCTTCGAAAGTATAAATCCTCTATTGGGACTTCAACACATTTTTTTAGCTCTCTTATCTTTTTTGGCTCATGTGTAGTTTTTGGGATGTGTTTTGCTTTCTAAAACAATTTTACTTGTAAAAATAACAGACACTTAAACAATTAATCATTTCACTATACCAAGTTGTCGATGATGAACACGACTGAGGATAGACACCCAGGACCATAAGCATACTTGACACTAATTAAAAAAAAAAGGAAATATGCCAAAGGGGAAAAAAGGTCTTTTGTTACTCTACCTGAAGTTGCTGCTGCTGTTGTCCAGGTTGCACACCATAGGAAAAGTCATAACGAGGTGCATATCGATAGGTTCCATAACCAGGTGCATATCCATAATGCTCACCACCCATCGCCTGGGGCTGAACACCTCCAGCAGATTGAACCTGCTTATATTTCAGTTTAATTAAGAATTTGAAAATTAAAACTTATTAAAGAGCAATAGATATGGTGGAATAGGATTTATCATGAACCGTCAAAACTCCAAAGTATGCATGGACATATTTAAGTAGTAACGTCTGATACCTTCTTTTTTTTTTCCCCTTATTTAAAACTTTAAATGTGAATTATATGCTTGAAGTGTTCTTGCATGCTCATATGTGCCTACTTGTATTTCTTGACTTTAAATGAGATTGAAATTCATTGTTAGCATGCTCAACTCCATGTTATTTATCATGAAACATAGATTAGAACATTTTCGGAAATTTGGTAATTTAAGGACAAAGCTGTGTTTTCACTTGTGATTGAGTTAATGGAAAATTCTAGGACTTTATCCAAGTGTTGGCTCATGCATACTTAGTGAGTGGCATTGTGGTAAATACAGTGGAAGGTTTGGGTTATCTTGTATAGCATGTTCAATGGCACTCTCGTAAATACAACGAAATGGGCATCGGATACTTAGTCAATGAAATTGGGTGAAGTGACTTTCCTACCCTCCTTCCTTTCTTCTCCTTTATCATTAAGGGCATTTTGAGACTGTTTTGTTGGAGCAAACTTTACTTTTGTGTTGTCTTGATCATAGCCACTGGATCATTCTTCTTCTCCCATCTTTTTCTTGCACCCTTAGATCTCAGGGGTTATTCTTGGATTGGGAATTACAAACCCATTTAGAGATATGAAAGTTGATCGGAGTGTTCTAGTCTTCGTTTTTCCCTGGCAAGTCATCTTCCCTCCTTGTGAGTTCCCTCTTTTCAATCACTACTTTCACATTTGTAGATATTGTATGTTCAAATCTTAATTATTGGGTTATTTTCCTCCTGATTCTTGTGAAGAACTATGAATTGAGCATCTTCACCGATTAGTTCGGTTGCCACCCCCCTGCTTTTTCTCGCCCCCACATGCTTGGATTCGAGGTAGGGGGGAAACGGATCACTTCATTCTTGTGTAACCTGGGTGTGTGCGTCATTGTATATATGCAAAATTTTCTACTAGTGTATCTTGAACTGAAACGTGAATCTAGGTCCCTTCGATGCATGAATATTCTGAAGTTGATATTAGTTGGTTGATATTTGAGCATGATAGCATGTTGAAAAATTTTGCCTAAATTTTGAAGTATATTGAATTTCATGCCTTGTGTTGGTGGAAATCATGTTAATGACATTGAAAGTTTGCATTAGACGTCGTGGTAACCTTCAAGGTGCTAACAACAAGCAAAGTCAGATTTTAGAGGCCAGATCTGATTCCAGCATGAGAATGAAGGTATTGTTCTAGCACATGGGGATCATCGGGGGGTCGAAGCCAATCAGCAAGACTTCCGGATGAAAATAGATCTTCCTTCCTTTAATGTTCAACTTTATATAGAAGGTTTTCTAGATTGGCTTTCTGAAGTTGATAATTTTTATAATTATATGGGTATCGCAGAGGAGAAGAAATTTAAATTGGTTGTCTATCGTCTTAAGAGCGGTGCTTCTGTATTGTGGGATCAGTCACAACGTTCTCGGATCCGACAAATGAAGAAGCCATTTAGATCGTAGTCTCGGTTGAAACAACTCATGAAGAACAGATTTTTACTGTCATTAAATGATCAGATTTTGTTTTCAGCAGTACCAGAACAATCGCCAAGGAAGTCGTTATGTTCGTGTTTATGCTGAAGAAATATATCGTTTATCCTCCTGAAACGATTTGTTGGAAAGTGGAGCACAACAAGTGGCACGGTTTGATAATGGACAAAGTGTTTGAAATCAGAATTTAGCACGTCTTTCTACATAACAATTTGGTTCCACTAAACCACCAACGTAACAAATCATCAACCAGCAGTCAATCACAACACCACAGGAGTTGGGAAGCACTAGTAATCAGCCCCGACAAACGGCAAACAACAGCAGACAAAAGGTAGCAGCTCCCAACCTCTATGCACCACAACTTTCAGGCAAGTGTTATCGTTGTTTAGAACCTGTACATTACTCCAATAATTGTCCAAAGCGTAGTGTGTCTGCCCTTGCAGAGCAAATTGATGAGAATGAAGATGTTAACTTTGAGGCCGATTTGAGTGAGGAAAATTTTCAAGAAGAGGAATCCATTGAGGCGGACGAAGGAATCTCTTTGGTGGTGCATCGTATTTTGTACACTCCTAGACAAGAGCTTGAGTCACAGCGACACAATATCTTTAATACTAGATGTACTGTGAAAGAACGAGTTTGTGATCTAATAATTGATGGGGGTAGTACTGAAAATATAGTTTCCAAAAAGATGGTTGAGAAGCTTCAATTACCAACAGAGAAACACTCGAATCTTTACAAAATAGGTTGGATTACTGACGTGGGAGAGATTAAAGAGACTGAACGATGCCGAATTCGTTTTTCTATTGGCAAGACATACAAGGATGCGATGACATGTAACATGGTAGACACACAGCATGCCATATGCTTTTGGGTCCGCCTTGGCAGTATGATGTTAATTCCACCCATGATAGTCGACTAAATACTTTCACTTTTGTAAAAGATGGGGTTAAGGTGACCTTGGTACCTATGAAGAGAGAGAGACAACAAAAATTTCCCACAACAGAGCCTCAAACATTCGTAGTTGTTTCTGATTTTGAAGCTGAGGTCAAAGAAACATTGTTTATGCTCTAGTTGTAAAAGGAGAAAGTGTCCCTTCAAACAACATTCGAGCTCAATTGTAGCCTTTAGTTGATGAGTTTAATTCAATTTTGACTCTAGATTTACCGGATGAACTTCCACCATTGCGGAATATTCAGCATCGTGTGATCTTTTTCCCGAAGCTCGCTTACCTAACCTTTCCCACTACAGAATGAGTCCAAGAGCGCACGTTATTTTACAAGAACAGGTTCATGACTTACTCAAAAAGGGGTTTATTCAATAAAGCATGAGTCCGTGTGCGGTGTCTGCCTTATTAACACCAAAGAAATATGGAAGTTGACGGATATGTGTGGATGGTTGAGCAATAAATAAAATCACTATCAAGTATCGCTTTCCCATTCCCCGTTTAGATGATATGCTTGATAGTTTAGCCGACTATTCAGTGTTTACAAAGCTGGATTTAAAAAGTGGGTACCACCAGATTCGAATTCGCCCAGGAGATGAATAGAAGACGGCTTTCAAAACAAAGGATGGGTTGTACGAGTGGCTCGTGATGTCTTTTGGGTAATCAAATGCACCAAGCACTTTTATGCGGCTGATGAATCAAGTCCTATAACCTCTTATTGGTAAGTGTGTTGTCGTTTATTTCCATGATATCCTTATTTATAGTCATAGCAAGCAAGACCACTTCGGCCATCTATGTGAGGTACTTACTTTGTTGCCATACAATTGTTTGCATATAAATTTCAAAAAGTGTAGATTCATGACCGATAGCTTAATTTTCTTGGGGTATGTGGTAAGCTCCGAGGGGCTAAAAGTGGACTTAGAAAAGGTTCGAGCAATTCGTGAGTGGCATGTTCCAAAATCAGCCCATGGCGTTCATAGCTTTGATGGCTTGGCCACGTTTTATAGTCGCTATGGGGAAAATTTCAGTAGTATTACTGCCCCATTAACTGATTGTATGAAGAAAAGACAATTTGTGTGGACAGATGAGGTTGAACAAAGTTTTCCTTTACTTAAAGAAAAATTGTCCTCAGCTCCGGTTTTGGCATTACCCAATTTTGACAAATTATTTGAACTAGAAACTGATGCAAGTTATGTTGGTATTGGGGCAGTCCCATATCAAGAAAGCACACCAATAGCGTTTTATGGTGAAAAATTAAATGATCCAAAGAAGACGTGGTCAACTTATGAGATTGAGTTGTATGCAGTGGTTAAGGCCTTAAAAGATTACTGATCCGTCGTGCTTCTTTACTGATTCTTGTGTAGCAAAATTTTGGGGTTTGAATATTTAAAATATTTGTATGCAAAAGATGAAGATTTCAGGGACATATGGGCGCGGTGTTCTTCAAATATTTCAGGTTGCGATGGTTTTCAATGGCTTTCTTTTTAAAGAAAATCGTTTATATATACCTCGAACTTCTCTTCGTGAACATCTTATTAGAGAAGTACATTGTGGTGGCTTAGGTGGTCATTTGGGACGTGACAAGAATATAGCACAGATGGAAGTAAGGTATTTTTGGCTGCAACTCAAACGTGATGTGACAAGAATATAGCACATATGAGATTTTCACTTGGTCCAAGCTGAGTTTTCATACAATAATATGATGACTAAGTCTTCAGGTCGGGCCCCATTTCAAATAGTTTATCGTCGTGTCCCATCTCACAGTCGATCTTGTTCCACTACCAAAGCTGCCAGGAATGAGTGTTGCGGCCAGTAGCATGGCAGACCAGATTATCGACGTTTATGCTAATGTGAAACAGAAGTAAGAGGAAATCAATGCTAAGTATAAGGATGTTGTTAATAAACACCGACATGAGAAAGTGTTTAAGATAGGAGATTTGTTTATGGTGCACCTTCGAAAAGAAAGATTTCCAATGGGAACTTATAATAAATTGAAGATGAAGAAAATTGAACCATGTGAGATTATGAAGCGCATCAAAAATAATGCCAATGTGGTTGATTTGGCTCCAGGGATGGGGATTTCTAGCACTTTTAATGTAAGAGATTTAGTTGCATATCAACCACCGATGCCACTGCCAGTGCTGAACTCGGGGGCTTTAGTTTTTATTTTACTACTTAGTTTCCTAGTGTTCTTATGAATCTGTTTTGGGAAGTTTTTATTCAATCTTTCTTTTCCTATTTGATTTAGGATTCTGTTTTAGAATGGTTTTATTTACTTTTTCCTATTCCTATTTGGTTTTGGATTTATAGATGTTATTGTAATAGCTTAGGGATTATTCTTCACTTTTATAAAATAGAAAATCGAGAGTTTCTCTCAATCTCTACTCGTGGATTCGAGTGTTTTAAAAGAATATAGTGCTATTCTTATTTATTTTACTAGCTTTCATTGATCCGCAGTGTCAACTGAACTAATAACTCCAGAAGCAGATAATTAGGGGAAGACGTGGTCCAAATTCGGTTTGCCTTTACGAGCTTGTAGTCCTTGAAATTACTTAACGAGCGTGTAATCCACGTAATGGCGACACTTGATATCCGTTTACCCTTAGAGGGTAGGGTATGTACGTGGAGTCGGTGTTGCATTCAAATTGCATTTTATTCGCCGCTTGTGATTTTGTTGCTCAAACTACTTTTATCGCTCTGCTATGCTTCCATTGCTTATCTTTGATGTGGAGCACGATCGGGGCTATTTGTTGGATACGTTGGGGTCGCAGATTAGCGTGAGGCACACGTGGGACAAAAGAGACCGACCTAGGATTAGTGGCATGCGCCATTGGGTTCGGGTTGTAGCATTCGGAAGGCCGAGATTGAACCGTTAATGCTTTCTCAACTGATCTACTGTAGCTCATCCCATTACTTTAACCATTATCAGGTGATGATCCGTTACGGAAGGTTCATAGTTCCATGATGACATCTTGGCCCGCTAGTCCCCCTTTTTTGCACATGGTGGTGGACTTTTATCTCTTGTGTAGCATGACGTATATATACTTTCTTTATGCTAAAATGATAACCCGTATTAAACTTGTAAAACTCATCTTTTTAGAGGCTAGTATGTTAGCCGGGTTGGTATTATTGTACTCCCTTAGAGCGTTTCGGCGCGGGGACTTTCATTCTTTTGGTGCAAAACATTGCCGTTGAATATCGTACCTGTAGCTTTGTGCGAACCATGTTTTTAATGACGCCATGGGGCACTTTGATGTAATTGGAAGCAAAATTATGTACTCCTAACTTATGGAACTTCTCTTGATGCTTTTGAAATGGTTCAAGACCCTTTTAAACATTTTTACCAACCATGGCAAAGTCATACAAACTCACTTTTGAGGGCTTGACAATAAAAATCGTGCTTTCACTCACCACGAGTTTCGAGACTTTTTCCCATATTGCTAAAGCTTAAAACTGTTTTTAAAGTACGCATGAATATTCGGGACGAGAAGCGTCGAAATCGGGATCCCGAGCAAACTTTCAAATTTTCATAACAGCCCATTTGCGAGGGCGGGGGGGCGCCATAGAGCCCATGGGAGATACAGCGCCCCGGGCTGGCGCGGCATTACCCTGTGCATGCACGTGCCAGGGGTGCCACAGCGCGCATGGGTATGGATAAGTGATGCAATGGGCGCCATAGCGCCCTGGCCTTGCAAAGGCTCGCCCTTCCTCATTTTGTTTCGGTTCCGTTTGTCTCCAGATTATTTTATTCGGGTACTTTATGACCATTTTACCCTTTGTACGGGTTTGATTTCCGTTCTCAAAATGGCTATTGATTGCTTCATTTTCAATTTTGTTCACTTGGATGTCATGCACCATCATTCTTGGACTCGGTTCGGGTATAGGAATAGCGGGCTGTGAAATGAAAGAAAGTAGTGGATGTCAAACCAGGTAGTTAGAATGGATAGGGTGCATTGCTATGTGACACAAAAGCCAAGTTTAACATGATCCAACCTCTAACATTCTCCCAAACCCGACTCAACACATCTTTGGTGCAATCAGGGCACCCTATCCGGAGTCCTTAAGGACTGCCTGACGTGACACTAGATCAAAGACTAGTTCTAACTCTAATACCAATTGTAATGGGCCGAATAATTAGCTATATAGCTAAACACTTAAACCACTAGGTAGGATTAACACCCAACTCATATGTATCTATTTCACTTCCCATCTGGATCTGATCCAAGTCTTCCAAGCTAGTTAGCTTGCATATAGGATCCAACAATTACAAAGTAAAATCTCAGCCACAATGCTTAGTGTCATTAGTGTTATTAACATTTTCATATTGCACGATACAGGCACAATGTTATCAAAGCCGCACAACAAGCACAAGTTTTGCGCCCCTACGAGTCTCGAGCCTTGACGCGCCTTAAACAACACAGATCATGTGATTATATCGTCTCTCTAGGTTTCTCTTCTTATTCTTGCTCTTCTCACCCCAAGTTCTATCTCTTCTCTATCTCTCTCTTCTATTTCCTCTATATCTCTCTCTTCTGTTTCGACTCTATCTCTCTCTTTCTACTTTCTTCTATCTTTCTATTGGTTCTGCACCAATTGGTATCAGAGTTTTCCTTCTATTTGGTTCTACATCAACATGTGATATAAGATCCTTCGAAAGGATAAATCCTCTATTGGGACTTAAACATATATTTTATTAGCTCTCTTATCTTTTTTGGCTCATGTGTAGTTTTTGGGATGTGTTTTGCTTTCTAATACAATTTTACTTGTAAAAATAACGGACACTTCAACAATTAAACATTTCACTATACCAAGTTGTCGATGTTGAACACGACTGAGGATAGACACCCAGGACCGTAAGCATACTTAACACAAATTAAAAAAAAAAAAGGAAATATGCCAAAGGGGAAAAAAGGTCTTTTGTTACTCTACCTGAAGTTGCTGCTGCTGTTGTCCAGGTTGCACACCATAGGAAAAGTCAAAACGAGGTGCATATCTATAGGTTCCATAACCAGGTGCATATCCATAATGCTCACCACCCACCGCCTGGGGCTGAACACCTCCAGCAGATTGAACCTGCTTATATTTCAGTTTAATTAAGAATTTGAAAATTAAAACTTATTAAAGAGCAATAGATATGGTGGAATAGGATTTATCATGAACTGTCCAAACTCCAAAGTATGCATGGACATGTTTAAGTAGTAACGTCCGGTACCTTTTGCCCAAATTTAAAACATTAAATGTGAATGATACGCTTGAAGTGTTCTTCCATGCTCATATGTGCCTACTTGTATTTCTTGACTTTAAATGAGATTGAAATTCATTATTAGCGTGATAAACTGCATGTTATTTATCATGAAACATAGATTAGAACATTTCCAAAATTTTGGTAATTGAAGGACAAAGCTGTGTTTACACTTGTGATTGAGTAAATGGAAAATTCTAGGACTTTATCCAAGTGTTGGCTCATGCATAACAATGGAAATTCATTGTTCGCGTGCTAAACTCCATGTTAATTCATTGTTCGCGTGCTAAACTCCATGTTATTTATCATGAAACATAGATTAGAACATTTCTGGAAATTTGGTAATTTAAGGACAAAGCTGTGTTTCCACTTGTGATTGAGTAAATGGAAAATTCTAGGACTTTATCCAAGTTTGGCTCATGCATACTAGTGAGTGGCATTGTGGTAAATACAATGGAAGGTTTGGGTTATCTTGTAGAGCATGTTCAATGGCACTCTCGTAAATACAATGGAAGGTTTGGGTTACTTAGTCAATGAAATTGGGTGAAGTGACTTTCCTACCCTCCTTCCTTTCTTCTCCTTTATCATTAAGGGCATTTTGAGAATGTTTTGTTGGGGCAAACTTTACTTTTGTGTTGTCTTGATCATAGCCACTGGATCATTCCTCTTCTCCCATCTTTTTCATGCACCCTTAGATCTTGGGGGTTATTCTTGGATTGGGAATTACATACCCATTTAGAGATATTTCTTCTCTTCATCTTGCAACACAAGACCAAACAAGTCCCAACTCTCTTCTGTTTTTCTCCCAACCAATTCTCTCTCTACTCCCTCTTCTTCTTCATCACATTTTGCATGATTTCATCTTCTTATGCTTGGAAATTGAAGAAGCCTGGAATATGAAAGTTGATCGGAGTGTTCTTGTCTTCGTTTTGCCCTGGTAAGTCGTCTTCCCTCCTTTCAAACCCTAATTTCACATTTGTAGAGATTGTATGTTCAAATCTTAATTATTGGGTTCTTTTCCTCTTGATTCTTGTGAAGAACTATGAATTGAGCATCTTCACCGATTAGTTCGGTTATTGGGAGCTTGGAGTTCATTTTGTGGATTTTGGACCTCACCTTTGGAAGACCTCACTTGAAATTCTTGAAGTCTTGGCTTGCTCTTGCCCGCCACTCCCCTTGCTTTTTCTCGCCCCCACTTTCTTGGATTCGAGGTAGGGGGAAAACAGATCACTTCATTCTTGTAACATGGGTGTGTGCGTCTTTGTATATATGCAAAATTTTATACTTGTGTATCTTGAACTGAAACGTGAATCTAGGTCCCTTCGATGCATGAAAATTCTGAAGTTGATATTAGTTGGTTGATATTTGCCCAAGATAGCATGTTGAGAAATTTTGCCTACATTTTTAAGTATATTGAATTTCATGCCTTGTGTTGGTGGAAATCATGTTAATGACGTTGAAAGTTTGCATTGGACATCGTGCTAACCTTCAAGGTGCTTACAACAATCAAAGTCAGATTTTAGAGGCCATATCTGATTCCAGCATGAGATTGAAGGTATTATTCTAGCACATCGGGATCATGGGGGGGTGGGGGGGGCGAAGCCAATCAGCGAGACTTCCGGATGAAAGTCGACCATCCTTCCTTTAATGGTCAACTTTATATAGAAGGTTTTCTAGATTGGCTTTCCGAAGTTGATAATTTTTTCGATTCTATGGGTATCGCGGAGGAGAAGAAATTTAAATTGCTTGTCTATCGTCTTAAGAGCGGTGCTTCTGCATTGTGGGATCAGTTACAACATTCTCGGATCCGACAAATGAAAAAGCCAATTAGATCGTGGTCTTGTTTGAAACAACTCATGAAAAACAGATTTTTACTGACATTAAATGATCAGATTTTGTTTACAGCAGTACCAGAACTGTCATCAAGGAAGTCGTTATGTTCGTGTTTATGTTGAAGAAATTTATCGTTTATCCTCCCAAAACAATTTGTTGGAAAGTAAAGCACAACAAGTGGTGCGGTTTGACAATGGACTACAGCTAGCCATTCAAGATAGGTTACTGTGGAAAAATGCGATTCTTTCCACTATTTGTGGTCTGATTAGTGCTAGAAATCTGTAAATAGATGTTTCCTAGAGTTTAGGGATGTGATTGAGAGAGAATCGAGATTAGTGAATATAGGATTTCCTAATTTAGTTAGTTCCAGTTTTTACTCTTTGTAATCTCTTGTATATAGCCCAATAGAGGCCCCTGTAATTCATAACAGATTAATATAATTTTTTCCCACATGGTATCAGAGCCGAAAGGCTTAGGGTTTTCTGGGAAAATTTGACGCGTGACGCTCCTTCATCGCCATCACTTTCCGGCAATATTCTGCCAAATTTCGCACAACCCAGAATCATTTTACCTTTTTTGTTCGGCCTTCATAGCCAACTCTTGAAGAATGTCAGAGACGATATCATCCACCCCTGCGACTCAACTGACCCAATCAGCGGAGGAAGACCAGTTGTCGCGTGCCACAGGCAAACTGCAGAACATCCAACCAGCATACCGACTTAACGGCAGAAACTAATTGAAATGGTCTCAATTGGTTCGGATCTTTCTAAAAGGAAAAGGAAATTTGAGCCATTTGTTGGGGACTGGACCCAAGACAGGTGAGGCAGGTTTCGAAGAGTGGGACGAGGAGGACTCGATGATCATGTCCTGGTTGTGGAATTCCATGACACCCGAAATTAGTGATACATGTATGTTCCTGCCGACTGCAAAGGCAATCTGGGATGCCCTAAATCAGACCTATTCCAAGGTCCATGACACAGCGCTAATATCCAAAATCAAGATCAAGACGGCAGCGACAAAATAGGGGAATAAAACTGTGACCGAATATGCTAATTTCCTGCAATAACTGGATTATTACCGGGTGATTGATTTGAAATGCAGCGAATGTGCAGTTGTAATCAAAAGTTTCATTGAAAGAGATCGGGTTTATGCCTTTCTCGCAGATCTAAACACTGAATTCGATCAAGTGAGAATTCAGATTCTGGGCAAGGAGGAGGTACCGTCCCTTAATGAGACGATTTCGTTGATTCGGGCTGAAGAGAGTCGAAGAGGGTTATGTTTGAACATCAACCGATTGACAGCTCTGCACTCGTGGTTTCTGGTAACAAACAACGGGGTCTCAACCTGGAACAACCACCAAATGCTGAGCATGGAAAGGCAGAATTGTTAAAGGGGGAAAACCGAGATGATCTCTGGTGTTCCTACTGTTAAAAGCCGCGACATACGAGAGATCGCTGCTGGAAATTGCACGGGAAACCTTCAACAGCCAGCCATGAATGGGGAAATAAAGGAGGAAAGCAGCAACGACAATAAGGGCAGGCCCATATGGCTTCTCACGCGAGTCAGGACCAAACACAAGGACATGGAGGATTCAACAATGAAGAAATAGAGAAGTTAAGAAGTCTACTGGGGTCACTTGAGAAGCCTTCGTCCGGTGCTTGTTCTTTACCTCTCTCAGGTGAATCTTCATTTCCTCTTGGATTAAATGTTTATGATAAATTGTTTGTGGGTTCATGGATTATAGACTCAGGAGCCACAGACCACATGACACATGCCTCAAACCAGTTCAGAACTTATACCCCATGTCCAAGCAATAGGAAAATCACCGTTGCCGATGGAACTACAACCACGGTAGTGGGTGTAGGAGATATCCACTTTACCCCTAGTCTTGTCCTTAAAAATGTTCTACATGTTCCAAAATTATCCACTAACCTTGTGTCCATACAAAAGCTTACAAGAGACTCACATTGCTATGTTACGTTTTACGCATCTTCCTGTGAATTTCAGGACCGTTGACGAGGATTGGGCTTGCTAAGGAGAAGGATGGACATTACTATCTCGAGACACCCAGTCAACTGAATATGATCAAGCCAAGTTTATCTACTTCGTTCCTTTCTTCCTCCAATAAAGATGTCATCTGGTTGCACTATTTTCGTCTTGGACACCCGTCTTTTGCAAATCTAAAATTCATGTTTCCTTCTTTCTTTAAGGGTTTGGATATTAGAATTTTTCATTGTGACATTTGTGAGTATGCGAAACACACTCGTGTATCATTTCCCATTAGCCATAAAAAAAGTATTTCTCCTTTCTATTTAATTCACAGTGATATATGGGGGCCCTCAACAGTTTCAAATATTTCTGGCTCATAATGGTTCGTATCTTTTATAGATGATTGCACTAGGGTCTCTTGGATATTCTTACTCAAAAATAAGTATGATGTAAGTCATATCTTTCCCAATTTCCATACAATGATCCAAAATCAATTTGGTACAAAAATAAAAAAGTTTAGGTCTGATAATGCTCGGGACTATTTCAATCTGGTCTTGTCTCCTTACCTTCAAAAAGAGGGAATTATTCATGAGTCTTCCTGCATTAACACCCCACAACAAAATGGGGTGGCTGAGAGGAAAAATGGTCATATCCTAAACACTACACAAGCACTCTTGTTTCATCACAATGTACCAAAACACTATTGGGGGGAAGCAGTGCTTATATCCGCTTACATCATAAACAGAATTACATCCCGGGTCTTAGGATCAAGAAGTCGAATGGAAGTCCTTTCTAAGTTCTATCCTGACCTTAGTGCCACATTACATCTTACTCCTCAAGTATTTGGATGTACCTCATTTGTCCATGTCCATAATAATAACCGGGGAAAATTGGATCCTAGAGCCATTAAGTGTGTATTTGTAGGATACTCGTCCACTCAAAAAGGCTACAAATGTTTCCATCCACCCACCAGAAAACTATATGTCTCGTTGATGTCACATTTGTGGAAGGACAACCGTATTTTACCAAACCTTATCTTCAAGGGGAGACATCTATCATGGAAGATAAGGATTTTCTTCTACTCGATTTACCATCTTCACCTTCATCTAAGTCATCATCACTCGACAAACCCCATTCTCCTACTTCGTCACCTGAGTCTCCTGCCCCATCCGTGTCGCCTATTTCACCCAAGTCTCCAGTAAGGGATAATAGAATTTTTTATCATTTTCGGTATAAGCAGGTGTACGCGAGGAAGCAAGGTCCAACTCCGGATCCGAGGCAAGTTCAAGTCACCAATCCGACTCCTAAGAATGAGGTGACAGTATCTAAACCCACTCCACCTGCTCATCACCAACTTTCTGAAACTCAGATAACTGACCTGGATCTACCCATAGCTATGAGGAAAGGGACTCGAGAGTGCACCAAATGACCACTATACCCTCTCTATCCCATTTCGTATCCTTTAAGAAATTCTCACCAACCCATAAGAGTTTTCTCACAAGTCTAAATGAAATTCCTATCCTAAACACTTTATCTGAGGCATTATCTAAAAATGACTGGAGGAAAGCTATGAGGGTCGAAATGGATGCATTAGAAAAAAATGAGACATGGGAGTTGGTTGATCTACCAAAAGGAAAGAAGGTAGTAGGGTGTAAGTGGGTTTTCTCCTTTAAGTTTAAGGTTGATGGGTCACTAGAGCGCTACAAAGCAAGGCTAGTCGCTAAGGGGTACACTCAGACGTATGGAGTGGATTACCAAGAGACTTTTGCTTCGGTGGCAAAAATGAACACTGTGAGGATACTGTTGTCACTAGCCGCCAGCTTTGATTGGGGATTACAGCAGTATGATGTGAAGGGATTACACACGGCCAGACATAACATACTCTGTGAGTGTCATCAATCAATTTTTGCATGACCCCAAGGAAATCCATCTTCAAGATGCCTACAGACTGCTTCGTTACTTGAAAACTTATCCTGGAAAAGCGATAATGTTCAAGAGGAACTCCGAGCTTGTCCTTGAAGCCTACAGTGATGCGGATTATGCAGGGTCTCCTGTAGATCGGAGGTCTACTTTAGGTTATTGTACCTTCCTTTGGGGTAATTTAATAACATGGCGAAGCAAGAAACAAAATGTTGTAGCCCGGTCAAGTGCAGAAGCTGAGTTTAGAGCAATGGCACAAGGAATTTGTGAATTGTTAAGGCTGAGAATCATACTGGAAGATCTGAAGATTAAATGGAGTGGGCCAATGAGACTATACTGTGACAAAAAGTCAGCCATCAGCATTGCACATAACCCAGTGCAATACGATCGAACTAACCACATCGTGATAGACGGGCATTTTATCAAGGAAAAGCTGGAAAGCGGATTAATTTGTACCCCATACGTTCCCACAGGAGGTCAGTTAGCAGATGTTCTCACGAAAGGGCTTAACAATGCTACTTTTCAAGAGATTATTAGCAGGCTGGGAATGGATGATGTATATTCACCAGCTTGAGGGGGAGTGTAGAAAAATACGATTCTTTCCTCCTTTATTTGTGGTCTGATAGTGCTAGAAATCTGTAAATAGATGTTTCCTAGAGTTTAGGGATGTGATTGAGAGAGAATCGAGATTACTGAATATAGGATTTCCTAATTTAGTTAGTTCCAGTTTTTACGCTTTCTAATCTCTTGTATATAGCCCAATAGAGGCCCGTGTAATTCATAACAGATTAATACAATTTTTTCCCACAGTTACAAGTGACTTTCACCCTTGATGCTGCAGTTAAGCTAGCCACTCGAGTGGAAGCCCAACTAAATAGACCAAGTGATCGAAATCGGAATTTTGCACGGCTTTCTACATAAAAATTTGGTTCCACTAAACCACCAACGTAACAAATAATCAACCAGCAGTCAATCACAACACCACGAGAGTTGGGCAGCACTAGTAATCAGCCTCGACAAACGACAAACAACAGTAGACAAAAGGTAGCAGCTCCCAACCTCTATGCTCCACAACTTTCAGGCAAGTGTTATCGTTGTTTAGAACCTGTACATTACTCCAATAATTGTCCAAAGCGTAGTGTGTCTGCCCTTGCAGAGCAAATTGATGAGAACGAAGATGTTAAGTTTGAGGCCGATTTGAGTGAGGAAAATTTTCAAGAAGAGGAATTCATTGAGGCGGACGAAGGAATCTCTTTGGTGGTGCGTCGTATATTGTATACTCCTAGACAAGAGCTTGAGTCACAGCGACACAATATCTTTCGTACAAGATGTACTGTGAAAGAACGAGTTTGTGATCTAATCAATTCAATAATTGATGGGGGTAGTACTGAAAATATAGATTCCAAAAAGATGGTTGAAAAGCATCAATTAACAACAGAGAAACACTTGAATCTTTATAAAATAAGTTGGATTACTGACGTGGGAGAGATTAAAGTAACTAAACGATGCCGAATTCGTTTTTCTATTGGCAAGACGTACAAGGATTTGGTGACGTGACGTGGTAGACATGACAGCATGCCATATGCTTTTGGGTCGGCCTTGACAGTATGATGTTAATTCCACCCATGGTGGTCGACTGAATACTTTCACTTTTGTAAAAGATGGGGTTAAGGTGACCTTGGTACCTATGAAGAGAGAAAGAGACAACGGAAATTTCCCACGACAGAGCCTCAAACATTCGTAGTTGTTTCTGATTTTGAAGGTGAGGTCAAAGAGACATTGTTTATGCTCTAGTTGTAAAAGGAGAAAGTGTTCCTTCAAACAACATTCCAGCTCAATTACAACCTTTAGTTGATGAGTTTAATTCAATTTTGATTCCAGATTTACCGGATGAACTTCCACCATTGCGGAATATTCAGCATCATATTGATCTTATTCCAGGAGCTCGTTACTTAACCTTTCTCACTAAGGAATAAGTCCAAGAGAGCATGTTATTTTACAAGAACAGGTTCATGACTTACTCAAAAGGGGGTTTATTCAATAAAGCATGAGTCCATGTGCAGTGTCTGCCTTATTAACACCAAAGAAAGATGGAAGTTGACGGATGTGTGTGGACAGACGAGCAATAAATAAAATCACTATCAAGTATCGCTTTCCCATTCCCCGTTTAGATGATATGCTTGATAGTTTAGCCGACTCTTTAGTGTTTACAAAGCAGGATTTAAAAAGTGGGTACCACCAGATTCAAATTCGCCCAAGAGATTAATAGAAGACGGCCTACAAAACAAAGGATGGGTTGTACGAGTGGCTCGTGATGCCGTTGGAGTAATGAAATGCACTAAGCACTTTTATGCGGCTGATGAATCAAGTCCTACAACCTCTTATTGGTAAGTGTGTTGTGGTTTATTTCAATGATATCCTTATTTATAGTAATAGCGAGCAAGACCACTTCGGCCATCTATGTGAGGTACTTACTTTGTGCGAGACAATTGTTTGCATATTAATTTGAAAAAGTGTAGATTCATGACCTATAGCTTAATTTTCTTAGGGTATGTGGTAAGCTCCGAGGGGCAAAAAGTGGACTTAGAAAAGGTTCGCGCAATTCGTGAGTGGCCTGTTCCAAAATCAGCCAATGGCGTTCGTAGCTTTCATGGCTTGGCCACATTTTATAGTCGCTTTGGGGAAAATTTCAGCAGTATTGCTACCCCATTAATTGATTGCATGAAGAAAAGACAATTTGTGTGGACAAATGAGGTTGAACAATGTTTTGTTTTACTTAAAGAAAAATTGTACTCAGCTCCAGTTTTAGCGTTACCTAATTTTGACAAATTATTCGAACTAGAAACTCATGTAAGTTATGTGGGTATTGGGGCAGTCCTACCTCAAGAAAGCACACCAATAGCATTTTATAGTGAAAAATTAAATGAGCCAAAGAAGAAGTGGTCAATTTATGAGATTGAGTTGTATGCAGTGGTTCAAGCCTTAAAAGATTACTGATTCGTCATGCTTCTTTACTGATTCTTCTTGTGTGTAGTGAAATTTTGGGGTTTGAATATTTAAAAGATTTATATGTTGAAGATGAAAGATTTCAGGGACATATGGGCGCGGTGTTCTTCAAACATTTCAGGTTGTGATGGTTTTCAATGACTTTCCTTAAAGAAAATCGTTTATGTATACCTCGAACTTCTCTTTGTGAACATCTTATTAGAAAAGTACATTGTGGTGGCTTAGGTGGTCATTTGGGACGTGACAAGAATATAGCACAGATGGAGGTAAGGTTTTTTTGGCCACAACGCAAACGTGATGTGGGAAAGTTTGTGTAGCGAGGTTATATTTGCCATACAGCAAAAGTAGGGCTGCAAATGAACCGAGCCGAGCCGAGCTTTGGAATGTTCAAGCTCGGTTCATTTACTAAACGAGCCTAGAAAACGTGTTCAAGCTCGGCTCATTTGCTTAACGAACGAGCCCGAGCCGAACGCCAGATTTAACGAGCCGAACCCGAGCTTGTTCACGAACGACTCGTTTTAGTGCAATATATATTAATCTTCCTAATAGTTATCTGGATTGAGTTGTTGCATGTCTGTTTTAACATATTTTCACCAGTATAATTTTTTATGAATGAATTTTATGTTATGACCGCCTAATTTCTATAATCTTTTCACAATAATCTTCATAATTTGTTCAATTTGAACACTTTCTTTTGTCAAATATGATATAATTTTACTATTTAACTTCGACGAGCCTGTTCACGAACTTGGCGAGCCGAGCTTAGTAATGTTCAAGCTCGGCTCGTTTACTAAACGAGCCTAAAAATTATTCTCAGGCTCGGTTCGTTTACTAAACGAACGAGCACGAGCCGAGCTCTTAACGAGCCGAACCCGAACCTGCTCACGAACGGCTCGGTTCATTTGCAGCCCTAAGCAAAAGGGCACTCCCAAAACACAGGTGGGAGGATTTATCAATGGATTTTGTGATTGGACTTCCAACAAATCAGCGAGCCATGGAATATGGTGGTGGTTGATCTGTTCTCCAAAATGGCTCATTTTGTTGCCTATAGAAAAACTCGTGATGCTTCAAATATTGCTAATTTATTCTTTATATAAATAGTTCGCTTACATGGGGTCCCAAAAACAATTACTTCAAGTTTCTTAGTCACTTTTTGCATAATTTGTACAAGCAGTTCAACACTACTCTTCAATTTCATAGCACTTGCCACCCCCAGACGGATGGACAAACAGACGTGATCAGTTGTACTTTAGGCAACATGATTCATTTTTTTGTGGGGGATCATCCTAAGCAATGGGATTTTCACTTGGTCCAAGCTGAGTTTTCATATAATAATATGATGAATAGGTCTTCAGGTCAGTCGTCATTTCAAATTGTTTATCGTCGTGTCCCATCTCACACTCAATCTTGTTCCACTACCAAAGCTGCTAGGAATGAGTGTTGCTGCCAGTAGCATGGCAGAACGGATTATCGACGTTCATGCTAATGTGAAACAGAAGTAAGAGGAAAGCAATGCTAAGTATAAAGTTATTGTTAATAAACACCGACATGAGAAAGTGTTTAAGGTAAGAGATTTGTTTATGGTGCACCTTTGAAAAGAAAGATTTCCGGTGGGAACTTATAATAAATTGAAGATAAAGAAAATTGGGTAATGTGAGATTTCGAAGCACATCAAAAATAATGCCTATGTGGTTGATTTGGATCCAGGGATGGGGATTTTTAGCACTTTTAATGTAAGAGATTTAGTTGCATATCAACCGCCGCCGCCGCTGCCAGTGCTGAACTTGAGGGCGAGTTCTTTTAAAGAAGGGGAGCATGATGTAGTACTAAAAGGAGATCTTTAGTTTCTATTTTACTAATTAGTTTCCTAGTGTTAGGAATCTGTTTTGGGAAGTTTTTATTCAATGTTTCTTTTCCTATTTGATTTAGGATTCTGTTTTAGAATGGTTTTATTTAATTTTTCCTATTCCTCTTTGGTTTTAGATTTTCTATTTCTAAGATTTGCTTATGCCTATTTATAGATGTTATTGTAATAGCTTAGGGATTATTCTTCACTTTTATAAAACAGAAAATCGAGAGTTTCTCTCAATCTCTTCTCGTGGATTCAAGTGTTTTAAAAGAATACGGTATTATTCTTATTTATTTTACTTGCTTTCAATGATCCGCAGCGTCAACGAAACTACTAACTCCGGAAGCAGATAATTAAGGGAGGACATGGTCCAAACTCGGTTTGCCTTTACGAGCTTGTAGTCCTTGAAATTACTTAACGACCATGTAGTCCTCATAATGGCGACACTTGATATCCGTTTACCCTTAGAGGTTAGGGTGTGTGCGTGGAGTCGGTGTTGCATTCAAATTGCATTTTATTCGCCGTTTGTGACTTTGTTGCTCATACTACCTTTATCGCTCCACTATGCTTCAATTGTTCATCTTTGATGTGGAGCCTGATCGGGGTTGTTTGTTGGATACGTTGGGGTCCCAGATTGGCACGAGGGTCATGTGGGACAAAAGAGACCGACCTAGGATTAGTGGCATGCACCATTGGGTTCAGGTTGTAGCACTCGGAAGGCCGAGATTTTAGGGGTAACGCTTTCTCTACTGAGCTAGTGTAGCTCATACCATTACTTTAACCATTTTCAGGTGATGATCCGTTACGAAAGGTTCAAAGTTCCTTGATGACATCTTGGCATGCCAAGGGCGCCACAGCGCCCATTGGTATGGGTAGGCGATGCCATGCGCACAGGCCATGGGCGCCATAGCACCCTGGCCCTGCGAAGGCCCAACCTTTCTCGCTTTATTTCGGTTCCGTTTGTCTCCAGATGATTTTATTAAGGTACTTTATGACCATTTAACCCTTTACACGGGTTTGATTTCCGTTTTCAAAATGGCTATTGATTGCTTAGTTTTCAATTTTGTTCACTTGGACGTCACGCACCGTCATTCTTGGACTCGGTCCGGGTTTAGGAATGGCGGGGTTTGAAATAAAAGAAAGTAGTGGATGACAAACCAGGAAGTTAGAATGGATAGGGTGCATTGCTATGTGACACAAAAGCTAAGTTTAACATGATCCAACCTCTAACATTCTCCCAAACCCGACTCAACACGTCCTTGGTACAATCAGGGCACCCTATCTGGAGTCCTTGAGGACAGCCTGACATGACACTGGATCAAAGACTAGTTTTGGCTCTAATACCAATTGTAATGGGCAAAATAATTAGCTATATAGCTAAAACACTTAAACCACTAGGTAGGATTAATGCCCAACTCATATGTATCTATTTCACTTCCCATCTGGATCCGATACAAGTCTTCCAAGTTAGTTAGCTTGCATATAGGCTCGAACAATTACAAAGTAAAATCTCAGCCACAATGCTTAGTGTCATTAGTGTTATTAACATTTTCATATTGCACGATACAAACACAATGTTATCAAAGTCGCACAACAAGCACAAGTTTTGCGCCCCTACGAGTCTGGAGCCTAGACGCACTTTAAACAACACTGATCATGTTTAATTATTACAATTAAAGAGCATAGATCAGAATATCCTGTCTGGAAGCCAAATTTATGTCTAATGAAACAAAAGAATTTAATAGTACCTCATTACAAGAAATTTAATAAATGAGCTAGCGCAAGGAAATATTAAAACTAAATGTACAGAATGCCTATAAAAGATATATGTGCAATATGTACAAGAAAGCAGTAAGCCACACCAAGTGGAACACTATACTGGAAAACAGAGGATAATTGATGACTTAAAGGGGGCGATTCAATGACATATGGGTTCCCACACTTGCGTCAATTTGGAGGGCGATGCCCTTGTGCCATGGGGGTGTAGTTGACATGTGATATAAGATCCTTCGAAAGGATAAATCCTCTATTGGGACTTCAACATATATGTTATTAGCTCTCTTATCTTTTTTGGCTCATATGTAGTTTTTGGGATGTGTTTTGCTTTCTAATACAATTTTACTTGTAAAAATAACGGACACTTCAACAATTAATCATTTCACTCTACCAAGTTGTCGATGTTGAACACGACTGAGGATAGACACCCAGGACCGTAAGCATACTTACAACTAATTAAAAAAAAGGAAATATGCCAAAGGGGAAAAAAGGTCTTTTGTTACTCTACCTGAAGCTGCTGCTGCTGTTGTCCACGTTGCACACCATAGGAAAAGTCATAACGAGGTGCATATCTATAGGTTCCATAACCAGGTGCATATCCATAATGCTCACCACCCACCGCCTGGGGCTGAACACCTCCAGCAGATTGAACCTGCTTATATTTCAGTTTAATTAAGAATTTGAAAATTAAAACTTATTAAAGAGCAATAGATATGGTGGAATAGGATTTATCATGAACCATCCAAACTCCAAAGTACACATGGACATGTTTAAGTTGTAACGACCGGTACGTTTTTTTTTTGCCCTTATTTAAAACTTTAAATGTGAATTATATGCTTGAAGTGTTCTTGCATGCTCATATGTGCCTACTTGTATTTCTTGACTTTAAATGAGATTGAAATTCATTGTTAGAATCCTAAACTCCATGTTACTTATCATGAAACATAGATTAGAACATTTTCGGAAATTTGGTAATTTAAGGAAAAAGCTGTGTGTTCACTTGTGATTGAGTTAATGGAAAATTCTAGGACTTTATCCAAGTGTTGGCTCAGGCATACTAGTGAGTGGCATTGTGGTAAATACAATGGAAGGTTTGGGTTATCTTGTAGAGCATGTTCAATGGCACTCTTGTAAATATAACGAAATGGGCATGGGTTACTTGGTCCATGAAATTGGGTGAAGTGATTTTCCTACCCTCCTTCCTTTCTTCTCCTTCTTTATCATTAAGGGCATTTTGAGAATGCTTTGTTGGGGCAAACTTTACTTTTCTGTTGTCTTGATCATAGCCACTAGATCCTTCTTCTTCTCCCATCTTTTTCTTGCACCTTTAGATCTTGGGGGTTATTCTTGGAATGGGAATTACAAACCCATTTAGAGATGTTTCTTCTCTTCATCTTGCAACACAAAACCAAACAAGTCCCAACTCTTTTCTCCTTTTCTCCTTTTCTCCCAACCAATTCTCTCATTACTCCCTCTTCTTCTTCATCACATTTTGCATGATTTCATCTTCTTATGCTTGGAATTTGAAGAATCCTTGATTATGAAAGTTGATCGGAGTGTTCTTCTCTTCGTTTTGCCCTGGTAAGTCATCTTCCCTCCTTGTGGGTTCCCTCTTTTCAAACCCTAATTTCACATTTGTAGTGATTGTATGTTAAAATCTTAATTATTGGGTTCTTTTCCTCTTGATTCTTGTTAAGAACTATGAATTGAGCATCTTCACCGATTAGTTCGGTTATTGGGAGCTTGGAGTTCACTTTGTGGATTTTGGACCTCATATTGGAAGACCTCACTTGAAATTCTTGAAGTCTTGGCTTGCTCTTGCCCCCCCGCTTTTTCTTGCCCCCACTTGCTTGGATTCGAAGTAGGGAAAAAACGGATCACTTCATTCTTGTGTAACATGAGTGTGTGTCATTGTATATATGCGAAATTATATACTTGTGTATCTTGAACTGAGACGTGAATCTAGGTCCCTTCAATGCATGAAAATTCTGAAGTTGATATTAGTTGGTTGATATTTGCCCATGATAGCATGTTGAGAAATTTTTCCTAATTTTTGAAGTATATTGAATTTCATGCCTTGTGTTGGTGGAAATCATGTTAATGACGTTGAAAGTTTGCATTTAATATTGAATGGTCCACTTAATGTATATGTTGCGTTGTGTACACCGTTTGAGCATATAAGCCATTGGTGTCGGTATTTATCCTATTGATTAACCTTGTGTGAGTGGTCCGTTCGGATTCTCTCAATAACTGGCGTGTTCTCGTGACCCACGAATGATGCAGGTTGGTATCAGAGCCAATCTCCATGGACAGTTCTCAGGGAGAACGTGCGGTGACCGTGGAAGAGTTTCAATAATTGCGTCAAGAACTCAAACAAGAGTTTCAAGCAGCTGTTGAACTGCTGACAGAGGCTGTAAATCGTGTGCAGATTCATAATCAACATGATCCAGGGCAACCTGATTATGGGAATTTGCCACGACAAAGGGGTGGACATCTTGGTAACCTTCAAGGTGCTAACAACAATCAAAGTCAGATTTTAGAGGCCAGATCTGATTCCAGCATGAAATTGAAGGTATTGTTCTAGCACATGGGGGGGTCGAAGCCAATCAGCAAGACTTCCGGATGAAAGTAGACCATCCTTCCTTTAATGGTCAACTTTATATAGAAGGTTTTCTAGATTGGCTTTCTGAAGTTGATAAGTTTTTCGATTATATGGGTATCGCGGAGGAGAAGAAATTTAAATTGGTTGTCTATCGTCTTAAGAACAGTGCTTATGCATTGTGGAATCAGTTACAACATTCTCAGGTCCAACAAATGAAGAAGCCAATTAGATCGTGGTCTCGGATGAAACAACTCATGAAGAACAGATTTTTACCGGCATTAAATGATCAGATTTTGTTTTTAGCAGTACCAGAATTGTCGCCAAGGAAGTCGTTATGTTCGTGTTTATCCTAAAGAAATTTATCGTTTATCCTCCCGAAACGATTTGTTGAAAGTAAAGCACAACAAGTGGTGCGGTTTGATAATGGACTACGGCTAGCCATTCAAGATAGGTTACAAGTGACTTTCACCCTTGATGCTGCAGTTGAGCTAGCCACTCGAGTGGCAGCCCAACTAGATAGACCAAGTGTGCGAAATCAGAATTTTGCACGTCTTCCTACATAACAATTTCGTTCCAATAAACCACAAACGTAACAAATCATCAACCAGCAGTCAATCACAAAACTACAGGAGTTGGGTAGCACTAGTAATCAGCCCCGACAAACGGCAAACAACAGCAGACAAAAGGTAGCAGCACTAGACACTTGATATCCGTTTACCCTTAGAGGTTAGGGTGTGTGCATGTAGTTGGTGTTGCATTGAAATTGCATTTTATTCGCCGCTTGTAATTTTGTTGCTCATACTACTTTTATCGCTCCACTATGCTTCCATTGCTTATCTTTGATGTGGAGCATGATCAAGGTTGTTTGTTGGATACGTTGGGGTCACAAATTGGCGCGTCCCACAAGAGACCGACCTAGGATTAGTGACATGCACCATTGGGTTCAGGTTGTAGCACTCAAAAGGCCGAGATTTCAGGGGTAACGCTTTCTCTATTGAGCTAGTGTAGCTCATACCATTACTTTAACCATTTTCAGGTGATGATCCGTTACGAAAGGTTCAAAGTTCCTTGATGACATCTTGGCGCGCTAGTCCCCTCTTTTTGCACATGGTGGCGGACTTTTGTTTCTTGTGTGGCATGACGTATATATGATTTCTTTTTGCTAAAATGATAACCCGTATTAAACTTGTTAAACTCATTCGTTTTGGAGGCTAGTATGTTAGCCGGGTTGGTATTATTGTACTCCCTTGCAGCGTTTCGGCACGGGGACTTTCATTCTTTTGGTGCAAATCAATGCCCTTGAATATCGAACCTGTAGCTTTGTGCGAACCATGTTTTTAATGACGCCGTGGGGCGCTTTGATGTAATTGGAAGCAAAATTATGTATTCCTAACTTATGGAACTTGTCTTGATGCTTTTGAAAACGTTTTTACCAACTCTTTGTAAATTTCTACAAACTCAATTTTGAGGGCTTGACAATAAAAAACATGTTTTCGTTAACCACGAGTTTCGGCGACTTTTCTCCTCATTGCTAAAGCTTAAAACAGTTTTTGAGTGAATGTTCAAGACGAGAAGCATCGAAATCAGGATCCCGAGCAAACTTTCAAATTTTCATAACAGCCCATTTGCGAGCGCAGGGGGCGCCATAGCGCCCAAGGGAGCCACAGCTCCCTGGGTTGGCGCAGCATTACCCTTGGCATGCGCGTGCCAGGGACGCTGCAGCGCCCTAGCCTTGCGCACGCGCCAGGGGCACTGCATTGCCCATGGGCCTTCTCTAGCTGTTTCTGATGATTTTATTAGGGTACTTTATGAACATTTTACCCTTCGTACGGGTTTTTAATTTCCGTTTTCAAAATGGCTTTTGATTGCTTCGTTTTCAATTTCGTTCACTTGGGCATCACACACCATCATTCTTGGACTCGGTTCGGGTTTAGGAATGGCGGGGTGTGACACAAGTAAAAGAAAATAGTGGATGTCAAACTAGGCAGTTGGAATGGGTAGGGTGACACAAGTAAAAGAAAATAGTGGATGTCAAACTAGGCAGTTGGAATGGGTAGGGTGCATTGCTGTCTGACCCAAAAGCCAAGTTTAACGTCATCCAACCTCTAACATTCTCCCAAACCCGATTCAACACAGACTTGCTACAATCAGGCCACCATATCCAGAGTCTTTCGGGGCCGCTTGACATAGCACAGGATCAAAGACTAGTTCTGGCTCCAATATCAATTGTAATGGGCCAAATAATTATCTATCTAACTAAAACACTTAAACCACTAGGTAGGATTAACGCCCAACTCATATGTATCTATTTCACTTCCCATCTGGATCCGATCCAAGTCTTCCAAGCTAGTTAGCTTGCATATAGGATCCAACAATTACAAAGTAAAATCTCAGCCATAATGTTTAGTGTCATTTGTGTTATTAACATTTTCATATTGCACGATACAAACAATGTTATCATAGCTGCACAACCAGCACAAGTCTTGCGCCACTACGAGTCTGGAGCCTAGACGCACCTTTAACAACACTGATCATGTTGAATTATTACAATTAAAGAACATAGATCAGAATATCCTATTTGGAAGCCAAATTTATGTCTAATGAAACAAAAGTAGTCAATAGTACCACATTACCTCATTGGTAGAATTTTAATAAATGAGCTAGCGCAAGGAAATATTAAAACTAAATGTACAGAATGCCTACAAAAGATATATGTGCATATGTATAAGAAAGCAGTAAGCCAAACCAAGTCGAGCACTATGCTGGAAAACAGAGGATAATTGATGACTTAAAGGGGGTGATTCAATGACATGTGGGTTCCCACACTCCCGTCAATTTGGAGGACGATGCCCTTGTGCCATGGTGGTCTAGTTGACATGTGATATAAGATCCTTCGAAAGGATAAATCCTCTATTCGGACTTTAACATATATTTTATTAGCTCTCTTATCTTTTGTGGCTCATGTGTAGTTTTTTGGATGTGTTTTGCTTTCTAATACAATTTTACTTGTAAAAATAACGGGCACTTCAACAATTAATCATTTCACTATACTAAGTTGTCAATGTTGAACACGACTGAGGATAGACACCCAGGACCGTAAGCATAGTTAACACTAATTCAAAAAAAGGAAATATGCCAAAGGGGAAAAAAGGTCTTTTTGTTACTCTACCTGAAGCTGCTGCTGCTGTTGTCCGGGACCAGGTGCACATCCATAATACCCACCGCCCACCGCCTGGGGCTGAACACCTCCAGCAAATTGAACCTGGTTATATTTAAGTTTAATTAATAATTTGAAATTTTAAACTTCTAAATGAGCAATAGATATGGTGGAATAGGTGATCTAGAGAACCTGTTTGCTGAAAGGAAAATGTCTCCATGATAGCCTGACGGTTTGCTTGCCCAAATGAGTTCCATTCAACTTCTTTAATGCTACCTCTGCATGACTTCTGCAATCAATTGTGGCAGGAACAAAATGGCCACACATATCAGATGTGACATAATTTCCCCATAAGAGAACATATTCAGCAGCTTATCCTACCTGTCAGCAAATTTAACAAACCCACATCGCTTGCCTACTGGTATTTTCACATGATTTAACAGCCCATATTGGCCAAAAAATTGAAGCAGCCATTCTTCCGTAGCACACTCATCCAAATTACCAACATATATCTGCAACAAAAATTGTGACATTGTGACAGGCATATTTGGGTTAAAAAGCACAAATTCTACACTTACATTTGAAAAAAATACTAACAGTTGTATTATTTGGATCATCCTCAGGAAGAGTTCCTGGAGATATAGCTGCAAATAAAGAAACATATGTAAATAAAAAGAGGGAGATATATCCAATAAATGTTCGAACCAGCTGAATGAAGACCATGCTAATCCACACAAGAAAAATATGACAGAATTCATGCTAATTTCCATCTTAAACTGTTTAGGAGATTATAACAGTGTTCTAGAGAGAGAAGCCCCTTCTTCTCTCTAGAATGTAGACTGTTTGGGAACCTGGATAGGGACATGAGTTGACCAGTTTTCTGCTGAGTTGACCAGGTATTGTACTGTTTTGGGACCGAGTTCCACTGAGTGAACTTCTTCGTTCCTTGATTTTTGTATCGATTCTAGGGTTTGTGAACTGGTGATACAGTGTGTGTGTTTGCGTGAGAAGTAAATTCATAGTTTCAAGCTTGGATTGACGGATCTGAGCTGGTTACGAGTTCAATTTTGATCTTCTTCAACCTGAGTATCAGTAGTAGGGTTGATTTGGAAGCTTTGAACATTCGTTTGAGTTGGGGTTGTTTGAATTGAGTTTGGGTACGTTTTCAGATCTGAGATTACTGTGTAGGATCTGAAATTGTGCTTGATTTGGGCTTTTGTTCGGTGGGATTTGTTTTGGTACTGTTCGATTTTTGGTCTGTGGCTAACCCAGCTGGTGTGGGTTTTGCAATAAGTTCAAATCACGATTCCGGTGGGTTCGTGGGTAAACGGAAGTATATTTTTCAGTTGCTATTTGGTTACGGTATTAGAAGGGTCTGGATCTGAAGATGGTTATGAAGGGTAAGCAAGAACCAAGTTCATCTGTAGTGGGTAGTGATGCGGTTTCATTGGAAGAGGGGCCTCTACGGACTTTGCTGAGGAGGAATTGGCTAGTGAGGATTCTTTCGACCAGATGAGGTGTCACATTTGCTTCAAGAGGTCCATGATTTGAAGAAAGCTCTAAAGGAGAAGGAGGGTCTGCAAATTTCGACAATGTCTCTGGGAAAGGGGAAAATACAGAGGTGGGTATGGCAGATCTGGAACTGACCAGAGAGGGAAAGGAAGATTTTCGACTGATTCATGTTATTCAAAAGGGGTTGGAAAGTCTCGGGTGAATTTGGGTGACAATATCAGTGGATTGCAACTGATTAAGGGTGAAAAACCTGATAATCAGGGAGATATGCATCCTGTGCTAAAACAGAATGATTCAGTAGAGGTGAGTACTCCTGGTTTTCAGGTGGAAGTGGTTGATAGCGGGAATTTGGGCCGGAAAAGTGCTTCTCCTAAAGCTAATTGCACATATTCAAGCTTGGATTTCCTTAATTTGGCTGGGGAGGAGCAGAACAAGGAACAGAGTACAGAGGAATTGGCTAAAGGGGGTGAAGAAACTTGGGCTCAGAAAGTTCAGAAAGGGGATGTTGTTGATAAGATGAGATTAAGGTATTGTCCACCTGAGAAATCTACACCTAATGTTGTTGAACCACCATCTAGTGTTGCTGATAAAGGGAGTATGGCTTGGGAAGACAGTTTGGTTGGTTATTTTTTAGATAAGAAACTTCCAGTTCCAGTAGTTAATTCTATTGCAAATCATTTATGCGGAAAGGAGGGTTTGATTGAAGTATCTAGTCTTGACCAGGGTTTTTACATCTTTAAATTTTCATCTACTTCTGAAACGGATAGTATCATGGATAAGGGGCCTTGGATTTTGCAAGTCAATTGATGGTGTTACAAAAATGGAGGAAAGGAATGGCAATGCAGAGAGAGGCTTTGTTGAGGGTTCCAATATGGTTGAAATTTTCCCATATTCCATAGGAATATTGGAATGAGGAAGATATAAGGTATATAGCAAGTGCTATAGGTTGGCCATTATATGCTGATTCCATAACAGAAAGTAGGAAACAGATTTGAAATTGCCTAATGGCAAGGTAGTACCTATTCATGTGGATTCAATGGACTCCAGCAAGGTGTCTTCATTGCAAAGTTTTTGAGCATTCCCTTAAGACATGTACTGAAGCCAAAGGACAGAATGTAAAAAATGAGGAAAAAGCTCAGACACAGGAATGGATAGTGGTAACTAAGAAAGGAACTTTTTCTACTTTAAAGGAGGGTCAGTGTTATGCTGGGGAGAGTTCTCAAGCTGAGTTGCATACAGCTGGTCAGTGTGTTCAAGGAGATATGGAGAATGCTACTATAAGTGTTCAGAGGTCAGCAGAGCTTATAAATTCTCAGGGACTTCAGAATATGAATGAGAAAGCTAAGTTAAATGACCAGAGTAAGGAGGGGGATCTTCCTATTGCTATTGAATTGTCAAAGCTGAATGCTGATATGACAAGTACTGGAAATGTTGAGGCTTCACCAAAGGAAGTACAGCAGCCAAATCAGATTCTGCCCATATTATCTCCAAGAACAGGAGATGTTGAGGATGCATCAAAGGGAGTTCAGCATCTAAATCAAGTACATTCTATATTATCTCCAAAGAAATTTCAGTGGTTGGAAGATAAAGGGGAGGATATAAATGTTATCAAACCTGGCAAGTCTAATTCTTCTATTAGTGGTATGGGAACTAAGGTTACAATGGCAAATTTTAAACCTAAAAGAGTTTTAAAGAGAGATTCCTCTAGTAGGAAAGGGTCTGGTATTATTGATTAATTTAGTTACCATGATATTTTGCATTTGGAATATTAGGGGTATTAATAGTTTTGATAAACAAAAAGAGGTTAAGAATATGTTAAAAGTGTTGGATATTCCTTTGGTATGTTCGGTGGAAACTAAATTGAAGGATGTGAATGTGGACAGAACCTTGAAAAATATTTGTCCAGGATGCTTATAATAATGCAAGATGTATCCTTGTTTTTTGGAACGGGGATAAACTCACTGTGTTGGTATTGAGCAGAAGTGCTCGATTGATTCACTGCAGAATTCAGTTAGGGTCCGTTTGGGATCATGGAATTGGAGCCTTGAAATTGGAATTGAGGGCTTCAATTCCAAATCCGTTGTTTGGATGTAACAAAATAATTTGGAATTGGAATTGAAATGCAATTCCAAGAACACCAATTCCATAACTTGAATTCCACAAAGTGAAGTTGTGATTTCCAATTCCAGATCTTCTCCAAACCTTGACCCACTAAATATTCTCTCTATAACAATAAATTTTTCATTACTGGCAACATACATACATATACATAAATATCTATATATATACATACGCCTATATATATACACACCTATATATATACAAATATATATAAATACGCTTATATATAAAAATATATATACACATTTATATATACGTATGCATATATATATGAACTCATAGACGCATGTATATACAAATATGAATACACATACACACAAATATATAACCACACACATATATATACACATAAACACATATATATAAATTCACGCATATATACACATTCACATACATACATGTATATATACACATATACATGTATATACACACATACATACACATGTATGTATATGAATATCTATACTTGTATATTTATATTCTTATATCTATATATATATATATATATATATTGTCTATTTTAATTTTAAAGTTATGACCTTTTACATTTTACATTTACACTGGTTGGTTTTGAGATTGAATTCCAAGAAACATCCAAATAATGTACTTGAAATTATATTTGTGGAATTGAGATGGCATGAACATTTCAATTCCAATGCAATTCTAATTCAATTCCAAATCCGTACACACAAACGAACCCTTAAAGCATTCCCCCTTTTATTGTTATGCTTCATTTAAACAAGTATATGGCAGTAATGAATTTGTTATTAGAAGTCGTCTTTGGGGTGAGCTTATGTCTATTGCAAATGAAATTCAAGATGAGCCTTGGTTCTCAGCTGGTGATTTTAATGCAACAAGATTCAAAAATGAAAAATTAGGAGGTTCTGAGAAATGGAATACCGCTAGAAGGCTGCACCACCGCCGTGTACTGCTGCGGTTGCGGTTGCTGAACCACCTGCTGCTGCTGTTACGGTGGTTGGTCGTAATACATCGGCCGCTGCGGCCGAGGATGCATTGAAACCCTAGGAGAGAATTCAGTGGGATGCGAAACAGTGTGTGGTATACGGGTTAAATTGACCCGATTCGAATCTATTTTATTTTATTTTAGCCAAAAGTGTATAATACCCCCTTGAATTTTGGAGCAATTGCAGAATACCCCTTGGACCTTTTTTACCCCCAATTCACTACATTATATTTTTTCAAATGTTGCAAAATACCCCATATATTTTACTTAGCTCCAAATCACTACCATATGACTTTTCAAAAGTTGCAAAATACTCCACTTGGATATGTTTTACACAAAAAATTGACTATTTTGCCCCTTTATCTTGTATTAACCCAATTTTAATTATTTTTGTATTTTTTTTCTTTCTCTTTCAATAATATAATTAACAATTCAAAACTTCACACACATATATTTATTTTTAAGGGTGTCCAAAATTGATTTGGTTCCTTAAAAATAGGAACAAGAACCAAAAAAAGGCTATCAAAAATATAAATAAAAAAAGTACCAAAAAAATTTCGTGAAAAGCTATCAAAAAAAATTTCATTTGTGAAAAAAATATAAATTTGTATATTTTTTTATTAAAAAAATTGAAAATAAAGTGAATCGAATGAGGATTAGCTCATTTACCCTTTCATACATTATTATTAATTTTTTCTTATAAAATAATACAAATTTATATTTTTTTTTCACGAATTATAATTTTTTGTGAAAAAATGCATAATATCCACTATTATCACTTTATTATTAATTTTTTTATATAAAAAAATATACAAATATATATATATTTTCCCATAAATTAAAAAAAATTCGTCAAAAATGCATAATACCCCCTATTATCACTTTATTATTAATATTTTCTTATAAAAAATATACAAATTTATAAATATTTTTCTGTCAATTAAATTTTTTACATGAAAAAAATGCATAATACCCCCTATTATCACTTTATTATTAATTTTTTATTATAAAAAATATACAAATTTATATATAGTTTTTCGCGAATTAATTGTTTTTCGTAAAAAAAATGCGTAATACCCCATATTATCACTTTATTATTAATATTTTCTTATAAACAAATATATACAAATTTTTATATATGTTTTCAGGAATTAAAATTTATTTTTGGTATCCTTTCACGAAATATTTTTGGTAAATTTTTTATTTATATTTTTGGTAGTTTTTTTTTCGATTCTAATTCCTATTTTTAAGAAACCGAACCGGTTTCGGACACCCCTAAAAATAAATATATGTGTCTGAAGTTTTGAATTATTAATTATATTATTGAAAGTGAAAAAAAATATAAAAAACTAAAATTGGGTTATTACAAGATAAACGGGCAAAATGGTCAATATTTGCAACTGTTTCAATGCCTAAAAGAGTATTATGCACTTTTGTCTTTACTAGTTAAGAGCATGTGGGGATGCACGTGACCTAAAACTTGACTTATATTATATATAACACTAAATTTTATATTTATATAAATTGATGTTGTGGCATTTAGTGTGTAAAAAATAGAAAGATTATATGAACATAATGATTAAAACAAAAAAGGCATATAATGTTAAAAATATTTTACACTCTTATAATGACATGGAAAATATATATATATATATATATATATATATATAATAACATCTTTATAAGACTCCTAATCTGTAAAAGAGTATATAAAATACTTGCACTTATATAAATAAGTCAACTATGCATCTTTAAAAAGTCATTGGTGTCTCATCCAATTCTAATGAATGATAAAAATTCATAGTCATGATAATATTAAATCAAACATAATATTCATGTTTATTTTTCTTTCTAGTTCATCAAAAAGAACCATCCGTTCAGGAAATTCTAATGAATATTCATTAATTTTTGAATCCTTACCAAAAAGGGATGCCAAAAAGAGAAAAGACAATGAGTAGAAGTCAACAAATTAAACTCAGTGAAGTAACTGCAACAAAAATACAATATAATGGTGAGATAGAATTGATAGAATTAGATCAACTAAAGATATATGTTGAAATCACTTGTTCGTATAAAATAGAAGAAAATGAAATTGATTCAGTGCAACAGTAAAATCATAAATGTAAGTTTCCTACGTAATGCATACATTGTCTTTGTAATTGAAAAGATGAAATTAAAGCTAACAATATTATATTCTTACCATATATGAACAACTCGATTAACCCGATAAACAGAAATATTCTTAAGTTTCGTGCATAATGCATGCATTGTAAATGTAAATGAAAAGATGAAATTAAAGCTAATCATATTATAATTTTTAACATGTATCATGAACAATTCAATTAATCCAATAAACATAAATATTCATATCTAAAATGAGAATAATAATTGGGTTCAGATTCAAACTTATCTGATTTTCACTACTTGAAAGAGAATCAAATGCGTTGATTACAAAAGTCCTTGGTATCCAATAATTTTGTTATTTGTGAAATTTAAAGAAAAGCTAGGGAGATTGAATCAATCATCATTAGTTAAGGTAAAAGAAATTCTAGACTTGTTTGGGAGACTTTCAAATAACCAAAGCGTTACATCCAAAGAATCACATTCGTAATAAATTAATATTCATGTGCATTAAGTGATATTGAGCATTTGGTGGTGAAATATTTTTATGTGGGGGACTTTTAGGCTTCCTAACTTTACTACACTTAATTAAATATTTAAAATAGTATTCAATGAAATTAAAATTTGTAATGAAATATCCTAAATGTGGGGGGCTTTTTGGCTAATGTTTTGTGTATGATTTTATTGTATTTGATTTGTTCAATATCTCAACACTTTTGAAATTTTTTTGGGTAAATTACACTTACTCCCCTTCAAGATATAATTTATCACACATGCACCCCCTATCATTGAATAATTACAATTTCACCCCTCAAGTTTGTAAGTTGTAACAAATACTCCTTGGGATGAACTTCCGGTGTGATAAAATCAGGTCAATGCTAGGTGAAATGTCTAAAATACCCCTAAATTTATTGTTATGAACATTTTTGCTCTAGTCTACTAGATTAGTGTTTTCATTTTGCCCCAATTTTTACACCCTAATTGGACAATTACAGACAAATTAGACAAAAAATCCAATCTTTTACATGAAAAATATACAGGGGTATATATGTCATTTCACTTTTTCAATCATCAGAATTGGGTTTTGATGACCTATAGGATGAAACTGTAATTATCATAAAGATAGGGGGTGGAAGTGTAATAAATCATATCTTTAGGGGTATATATACAATTTACCCAAAAAAATTATTTTGGGTTAATTACAGCTAGAGTGTTAGAATCCCTCAAAATATGATAAATTACAGCTAGACCCCCTATCATTTGATAAATTATAACTAGACTCCCTCAAGTTTGTAAGTTATAACAGATACCTCTACGTTGAACTTTCGGTGTTGTCAAATTTAGTTTACAAAATACTCATGTTTATGGTCTTTAAAATATAGGTATAGATAAAGATGTAATCATTGTTGTCATTTTGATATAAAGTAAAACTTGTTTAGTGAAATTCATCTATTGTGGAATTCTTTCAAGCAAAAAACCGAAAAATGTGTTTGGTAACGAAAAAAATTAATATTTAATAAATCGTGAACTAATTACTAATAAAAGAAAATAAAACATTTGCATTTCTATATAAATCAAACAGTCATAAAATTCACATATACATGTCTTTCATAAAAATATTTATCTGAAAAATAAATTACACATATTTTGAAAGACCATACATACTCATAATTAGGGGTGGAAAAACATCCAGCGAATCCGAAAGTCCAATCGACCAATCTGGTCTGGACATATTGGATGAGTTTCATAATGGATTTGATTGGACCTGGATGCAAAAACATCGAATCTGGCATTGTACGGATCGGTTCTGTATCTTTAATAATTTAGTCCAATCCGTTACTGTTTATATATTTATTTAATATATTTAAATTAATATATATCAAATAATATATTATTTTAAACTAAATTATAATATATGATATTATTGGAATTATGGGTTCCAGCAATCTTCCTTAAGGGACTCGCTATCATATGGTATCGATGATTGACAGCCCAACCCGTTGGCACCAACACTTGATGCAACCCCTCATGTCTATTCGTCGCTTAGTGTGGGGCTTTGCGCTACCATAGTATAAGGGAATAAAGTTGCGCCCTTGCTAACAATTATAGCTTTTAGCAAAGTGGGTAAGTGCTTAATCCTGAATGCTGGTATCAGAGTGAGGTCATGGGTTCGACTCCCTTTGGGATAGTTGTTGGGGGGGGGGGGGGATTGTTGGAATTATGGGTTCCAGCAATCTTCCTTAAGGGACTCGCTATCATATGGTATTGGTGTTTGACAACCCAACCCGTTGGCACCAACACTTGGTGCAACCCCTCATATCCATCCGCCGCTTAGTGTGGGGCTTTGCGCTACCATAGTATAAGGGAATAAAGTTGTGCCCTTGCTAACAGCTATAGCTTTTAGCAAAGCGGGTAAGCGCTTGATCCTGAATGTTGTATTGTTGGCCTTAAAATTTATTTTCGGACAATAATTCCTATTTTGATATTAACAAAATATTTAAAGCGTGTTTGGTATAATGTGATTTTAAGTTAAATGTTCCAGCAAGTACAGGAAAATGATTCAAAAAGATTGCTCGGAAAGAATGCTTGCACAAAAGCGATAACCAACAAAGAAATTGAAGCGCAAAAATGGAAGGACAAAATGATCAACGAAAAGCGGAAGTCAAAGACTCAAGACTCGGGGTAGATAGGTCAGGGTGCGAACATTGTAACAAGGTATTTTATGTGTTGGTAAATCCTATAAGCTCAACTGATAAAATAACCGAATTCAAAATGGACGAAAAATGAACTCAAAAATTAGAATTTTGAGTCATAGTCGACTAGGACTTATCCCATAGTTGACTAAACCATGACGAAAGTTAAAGACTCATTCACAAATAGAGCTGCAATTGACTAAACCCTTATTGGAGTCGACTAAACTAGCTCTATAGTCGACTGAACCTTCTCCAATAGTCGACTAGACCATGACGAAGCAAAACTGTATTTTTGACTCAAGGTGCAGTCGACTAAACCCTCTGTGTAGTCGACTAAACCAACCCTGCAGTTAACTAAGACTAGACCTCTAGTCGACTAGAGCTAGACGATGAATTAGCTTCAGTTTGAAAAGAAATTTGTAGTCAACTAAGGCCTTGTTGCAGTCGGCTAAAGGGTGCTAAATTTTAAAATTAAATGGCTTTTGCTCCATGCTTTTGCCTATCATATATGTCAACTCTCTCCAACATTTTCAAACGGCTCTTGACTATTTTTTTGAGTAAGATCCAATCTCAAAACCCGAATGCTTCCATATAAAAAGAAAGGGATGTGGGTTTGAGAAGGTGTGGTTTTAGTGTGAGAAAATATTCATATCTTCATCATCTTATCTCTACCACTCTTTGAAAAGTCATTGAAGGCAAGAAGCAAAAAGCTTAATTTTCACTCAAATCTCTTGAAGCTTTAAAACTCTAGTATCTTTTCTTATTCTCTAAAACTCATTCATTGATTTTATCCTTTGAGAATACAAATTTAGATTTGTTGAAATATCACCAAAAAACACTTGAGCTTATATTGATTTATCTTCTATAAAAACCTTAGGGTTTTTGAGTGTTTTTGTTCTTGAGTGATACAATTGATTACATAACTTTTTTTGTTATCTTGGGCAAGTGAAGCCTAACATTTTCAAGAGAGGATTGTTCTCTTGATTGAGAGACGAGCTTGTGAGATCGTGTGTAACGGTTTGTCATTCCACCCGTGAAGGAAGGGCCATAGTGAAATGATCGGGAAAAGTCTTAAGAAGGGGTTCTTGAGTCGAGGAGTAGCAGTTACCGAACTTCGAAAAAATCGTGGTGTCAATCTCTCTATCTCTTTATTTCATTAATTTGCATGTTATATTGATCTTGTGATATCTTGCTAGATTAATTTACTTGAATCCTCAAATTGCATTTACTACATATATCTTGAAATAGTTGTAAATTTGATATAACTTGTCTTAATTTCCGAAAAGATTGAAAGAGATTTTTGAACACCCTATTCACCCCCCCCCCCCCCCCCCAGGGTCAATTAGTGACTAATAGATATCACTAATATATTATTTTAGACTAAATCATAATATCTTATTTTACACTAAATAATTATCTATTTATATCTATAATGATGTTATAAAATTGTAAGGCATTTTTATTATTTTCATACATTTATCTATTAAAAAATAAAAATTAAATTAATTAAAATATAATATTCCAGCAACAACATTCAAATAAGTATCATTAAAGTGTATTATTACAATCTATTGTTTCAATACATGTGTTGTCTGTGTATGAGTGATAAAAATAATGGTTAAAAACAGCCTCTTACGACAGCTTAGGTTTTACCTATCGTAAGCGCACGAGTCAAATTATAATATAGAAACGGCTTGAGACAAGGAATATCGAACCCACAGAGACTTGATATATTCACTTTAGCAATCTAAAAAATATTGGATTATATTTGAAAAAGAGTTTTGAATTGTTTTGTGATGCATAACTAAATTAACTAAAAATAGAATTTAAATTGAGAGTTTGATCAAGGGAGAGAGGAAATTAGGGTTTTCATCGCTCCATCACTAACCACATAATATAGTTATATTTTTTCTCAATTGCAAGAGGGCGATCCATAACTGTGAATCAGATTGTACCGTAAATTATCGAATACAATCCCAAAAAGGATATCGTCAACCGAATTCGCTACAACCCATCTCTGGACAGAGTATGACTAGTACATGCAAATTACTTTTACTCTAATATACTCCTATAACATAAAGTTGAAGTAAAGCATGTCTATATCATCTTGCCGAGGCATGTCCTGTGTAAACCTAGGGTTTCAAGTGTTAAGAACCATTGTGTAAAAAATCATAAATTAAGCATTCTAGTTCCAGCCCATAGTGAATAATCATGATTGAGTAAGATAATATATTCATTTAATCTAAGACAAGAATTTAGAACAAATATAGAATCTTGTGTCAAGAATAAAAATGGTCACTCATCTACAACAATCATCACAGTATGGTCACAACTTCCCCTCGTTACAATTGAAAACAAATTAAGAATTACATTACTTTGCTAGGATTTTGCTAGAAAACCCTAGATACCATGTTAGTTGATCATGACTGATGAAGACTGCATCGTTGATGTAGAATCGCTCACCATTATCTTCTTCTCCAAACCTCTAGGTCTTGTATAGCTTCTCACCTTCAAAAGATGTGAATCTCCAGAGGCTGCTCCGAAAAATTATATGTGCCAAGAAGCTCTCCAAAATTTGTAGTAGACCTTGGTATTTTTATAGATTATTATTTGATATTGGAAATGGTCCCATAAAATCTATCCCCCAGACATCAAATATTAAAATTGGGGATAGAGGCGTCATATCTCTCCACAAAATTGAACCTAATCGTTGGCACTTGTTGCATGCTTTACAATAATTGTAAGAATATTTAAATAAGGAAGGCAAGTAGAATCCACTTGTAGTATTTTAGTTCCTGTTTTTTTAACTCCAAAATGCCCTCCACATGCTAATGTATGACAGAATTTTAAGATACATTGTGTTTCATTCTCAGGAACGCACCACCTAATTATTTGGTCAGAACAATATTTAAATAACTCGGGATCTTCCCAAATATAGTATTTGACTTGATTAAAGAATTGATCATTTTTGTGTTTAGATCATCCTAGTGGTATTTTATGGGTAGCCAGGTAGTTGACTATGTCAGCATACCAAGGTATATTATTAACTGTGTTAATGCTGCATATAATATTGACACTATCAATCTCATATTGCGTTGGTTGTTATGTTTGTTCTATCATTAACAAGCTTGTTGGCGCAGAAATTGATGGTGTATTTGAGGTGATATGTAACGACTCTATTGGTTTCTGCCATGATTCTCTAGTATAATGTTCTTTCTATAGCAGCGATGTCGTCAAGATTAGATTGTAATTGTTTATCCCAGTCAATTTTTGTGAAATCTTCTCTTTCTTTAAATAATTCATCATTTATATCCTCAATTTGTTCTTCTGTTATTTGATCAAGACTAAAGCAATCGTCAATGGTTGGACATTGACTATCATTTTCAAATACATTTAACTTCACTTTTATATTTTCGAAAGATATATCCATAGCCCCTGTTCTACAATTTATGCAAGCATTAGTTGTTGTTAAGAATGGTCATCCTAAAATCATAGGTATATGTTTCTTTGGACTATGGACAGGTTCTGTGTCTAAGATTATGAAATCGACAGGAATATAGAATTTATCCACTTGAACCATCACATCCTCAACTATCCCTCTTGGTCATTTAATTGATCTATCAGCTAATTGAAGTACAATCGACGTGGGGTTTATTTATATTAATCCCAGTTGTTGGTAAACTGAATAAGGTAATAAGTTGATACTAGCACCTAGATCAAGGAGAGCACCAGACTGGTCTCTACCATTCGAGCTAATGTGTGACGCTTCAGACTATGCAATTGGAGCTGTGTTGGGGATGAGAAAAGGCAAGTTGCCATATGTGATTTATTATGCCAATAGAACTCTGAACGAAGCTCAGATGAACTACATAACTACCGAACAGGAGTTGATGGCAGTAGTGTTTACCTTGGACAAATTCAGATCGTATTTGTTGGGAACTAAGGTACTCGTGTACTCAGATCATGCCGCACTGAGGCATTTGCTAACCAAGAAAGACTCCAAGCCTAGACTGATTAGATGGATTTTGTTGCTACAAAAATTTGATTTGGAGATCAAAGACAAGAAGGGTATGGAGAATGTTGTAGCTGATTATTTATCAAGAAATTGCCATTAAGTCCATAAAGGATGACACTCCTCTTAAGGATGAGTTCCCGGATGAACATCTGTTCGGTATGGCTGTTATGGAACAGATACCGTGGTATGCAGATATTGTCAACTATAAAACCATTGTTAGAATTCCTAATGGATGGTCTAAGCATGAGAAGGATAGTTTCTTCAGCCAAGTAAAATTTTATATCTGGGACAATCCTCGACTGTACAAATATTGCCCGGATCAGATAATTCGTAAATGTATTCCAGAAAGTGAAGTTCAAGGCATACTGATATTCTGTCATACGCTAGAGTGTGGAAGGCATTTAGGTGCTCAGAAGACAGCTCACAAAGTCCTACAGAGCGGTTTTTATTGGCCCACATATTCAAGGATGTGTTCGAGTTTTGCAAATCTTGTCTGCGATGTCAAAAGTTGGGATCAATATCTAAACGAGACATGATGCCACTGAATCCTATTTTGGTGGTTGAGTTATTTGACGTCTGGGGCATCAACTTCATGGGACCGTTTCCTAAAGTCGGCGATAAGCAGTACATATTAGTGGGAGTTGATTATGTTTCAAAATGGGTAGAGGTTGTTGCTACGTCGCATGCGAATCACATTGTGGTTGAGGAGTTTGCTAAATCCAATATCTTTTCTAGATTTGGTATGCCACGAGTGTTGATCAGTGACGGCGACAACCACTTTGACAACCAGTTTCTTCCGGCTTTGTGTAAGAAGTATGGTGTCACTCATAGAATTGGAGCACCATATCACACACAGATGAGTGGTTAAGTGGAGGTTTCAAATAGGGAGATCAAGAACATTATTGAAAAGATGGTGGATCCTAACTTGAAGAATTGGCCGAGAAGGTTAAATGATGCACTATGGGCATACATGACAGCTTACAAGACACCGATTAATATGATACCATACAGATTGGTCTATGGTAAAGCATGTCATATCCCTGTGGAACTCGAGCACAAAGCATATTAGGCGATCAGAAGATTGAATTTTGATATCAAAAGATTAGGTGCTCAGAGGAAACTCCAACTCGTAGAGCATGAGGAGTTGAGGAACAACGCATATGAGAATTCTAGAATATATAAAGCCCGAACTAAAGCATTCCACGATAGACATATCAGACAGAAATGCTTTAAGGTCGGCCATAAAGTGTTGTTGTTCAATTCAAGACTCAAATTGTTTCCCGGTAAGCTCTAATCAAGATGGGATGGGCTGTATAGAATTACTAAGGTTTACCCCCATGGAGCAGTGGAACTTGACGACCCTGACAAAGGAAAGAGGAAAGTGATTTGTTGTGAATGGTCAGCATTTGAAGCATTATATTGAAGTTGAACCGACAGAGTGTGATGTTGAGACGGTTGATTTAACATAACCGGCACTGGAGCTGGATGATTTTAATCCTGAGTACTGAGAAGCGGTAACGTCGAGCCAACGATGTTAAACATTGGTACTAAGTGATAAAAAGTAGTTTTTGATCTTAGTTTGTAGTTGTAAAATAGTAGTTTAATTCAGTTTTTGTAAAATCTTAAGATCGAGTTCGAAATAGTCATCATCATTTGGAGGGGTATTTTCGTCCACGAAATGCCAAAGATCGATGTATCAAAGTCAAACAAGTCAATAGGTGAGCATAAGGGAGGTTCGAGTGTTTAGGAATCAAGAATGAGGCAAAAATGGCCGAAGCCAAAAATACAACCTTGTGACCAATGCCCAAGCATAGGTCACGGGACTGTATAAATATAGTCTCGTGGCTTTTCATTTCAAAATTCACTTTTCTCTCTCTCCACTCCACCAAATTGACTCATGTTCATTCCTAAAGCCGAATATCATTCCGAAAACAAGGGAGTATTGTAGATTAATATAGGTTAGTTAGGATCAAAATCATCACAAGGTAGTGTTCTCTGAGTTTATTGCTAAGAGACTAGCAACATGTAAGTTTGAGGGTGTGATAGGTGCTCAAAAGGTTCCATTTTAAGCTCCTATCTTACTATTGTTATGTATTTTCATTCCATTATTTGATATTTTATTGCGTTTGCGTGTTAAGGCATGTTCTAGAAGCTTAATGAAGAAAGACAGCTAATCTCAGTGAATTAACTGAGTTCCTATTCGTTTCTATCTCGAGAAAGGAATAAAGAGGTGTATCAATGCAAAAAAGAGCTAATGGAGGAAAAATTGTCATTTCCCGACATCATTATCTCACCAAAGGGCAAAAATGTCATTTCCAGACATTATTACTTTAACAGAAAGCATCGGAAGTCAAAGGCGACCAGTCTAGCTCAAATATGAAAAAACAGGTTTTTACGGCAAAATGCATAATACCCAACGTCGTCAGAGAGAAAAAGAGGCAGATTGGACCTCAGCTATGCTTTTAAGCTACGTTATGGTTTCGGACCCTACGCCCTAGACCTACGCCCAAGCATAGGTCAGGAGCGTAGCCTACATTCTATACCTACGCCCAAGCGTAGGACAACAACGTAGGTCCAACCTTGTGGCCACGTGATCCCTTTACGTGTAGAAGTTGTTTTGGAGTTATTTCGGAATTTTCCAGTTTTAACCATACTTCGATATTTTAAAGTGATCTGTGATTCCAGACCTATACATACAGGCTTATACATGTATTTACATCAGATTTTATAGATATTATTCATGTATTATGAAATTACAGAAAAAGGCAACCATTAGGGTTTCCCTTATTTGTCTATAAATATTAAAGGGTTAGGTTTAGAGAGAGAGCTATCTTTTGTGTGTGTTGTTTTTGAGATTCTGGTTCTAACGTTCAGACTTGCTTCCATAAAAGAGAATCACCATTGAAGACCTAGAGATCCGGAGAAGAAGACCATGGAGAGCGTTTCTACACCAACAATGCAGATTCTCTCCGCCATGATCAACTAACTCGATATCTAGGGTTTTTTTCCCAAAACCCTAGCCAAGTAATGTAGTTATAATTTTATATTCAATTGTAGAGAGGGGAAACTATGACTATACTGTGATGATTGTGTTAGATGAGAGATCATTTTTATTCATGATACAAGTTTATATTTTTGAATTGATTATTGTCTTAGACTTTTCGAATATATTTATCTTACACAATCACAATTATTCACTATGGGCTAGAACTCGGATGCTTAATCTGTGATTTTCTACACAATGGTGGTCATAAAACTCGAAAGCCTAGGTTGACACAGGCCATGCCCTGACAAATTGATATAGACATGCTTTAGTTTACTTTTATGCTTTAATTTACTTTTATGCACTTACTTTCTATTCGTAGTTGGCATGTACTAATCAGTTTATCTTGAGATGGGTTGTCGCGATTCGGTTGAGAGTAATTCGTTTTGGGCTCAAATTGTTGGCACGGTACGACCTGATTCACAGTCAATGGATCGCCCTCATGCAATTGATATATAATCTGAACTATATTATGCGGTTAGTGGTGGAGTGAAGAAACCCTAGTTTTCTTTTTCTCTGAATCACGACCATTATTTATTATTGCTTTCTGTTTTATTTTCATTAGTATTAGATAAATCGCAAAACCAAACTCTTTTTGAAAAAATATAATTCAGTGTTTTTAAACTATTAAAGTGAACAATCCCCGTCTTTGTGGGATCGATATTCCCCTACTCAAACAAAACTATCTATAATTGATTTGTGTGGTTGCAGAAGGGTAAAACCTAAAATGTCGTTAAAGTATCATTTTTAACCACATATTTTGTACACACCTGACGTACACCAGTCGACAATTATACTTAGCACTTGTAACAAGCCTTTTAAACCCCTAGGTTACCCCTAGTGGACGAGTGAAGCCTCGTAAAGGTTTTCAGTGATGGTACCTACAAACATCTCAGTTCTCTATAGTCACGCATTCATGAATTCACACACAAATTTAATTAAGTCATGATACAATGCAAAAGATAGTATGGATGAAAATACTCCCACTCACTACCGAACAACAATTATATCAAGCTTCGTATCATGAATGGTTCCCACTAACGTGAATGATTTCGTTCTATGATTTTGTGAACATTCAACTACAATATTTCAGTTTCTCTTCTCCTACTTTATTGATCACACTTTGCTATTTTTCATCAAAATGTAACTTTTCAACTTTCCACTTTTCATCCCTTTTTGTCTTTCTAAGTCTCCGGACTTTCCAGTGAGGATTTTTAATCCTAACCAACTAGGCCCGAGCTTCTTCCATGGGATTTATGCTCATCAGTCTTCTCCCTTTTAAACGCGAATAGTGATATTAGTGATACCAAGTCCCGGTCACTTATATCAAAGAATTGCTTTTTGCATTTTATTTTCTCAAAAAAATTTCAATTTTCTTCATTTCAACCAAAACATCTCCCCATCTCCCCTTTTATTACGGAAAAATTATTTTTCAACTACAAAGTAAAAAATAAACCTATTTCTCATAGTGAATGTGTGTTTGTACTTATAGGTTAAGGTCGTCTTTCTTAATTTCAATTTCACTCATTCACTCACCCATGTAAAACCACATCACTTCACTAACTTGATATAATCATTACTCTCATAAATGGGAATATCACATTACATACTACTCATGCATCATAAACATGAACTCAATCAAATTGTAATGCAAAATATTTATGCGTGAAAACAAAGAATTGTTCCAAATTTTATTTATTTTTTTCTGAACCAAAAATTTTTATTCCTTGTAAAACCATACCTTCACCCCCAAACTTAAATCATACCATGTCCTCATGGTCAAAAATAAAATAGGAGAACATATACAGTTACCCTTTGAACCTCAATTCTGGATTCCAAAACAAAGCACAAATCCTCTCCCCCAAACTTTAATTGGATCACCTATAGATATCATCAACAAAGCACAAATACCCAATCATAGCAATTGAAAATAAATTCCAAAAATATCCAGAAATCGACACATGTTTTCAAGGAATCAAAGATTTTTTTTTTATTTATATTTTTTTTCAAAAATAATAAAAGAAAAGAAAATTTGATTTAGCCTTAATGGTCTATAATCCTAAAATAAAATAAAAATAAAAGAAACAAAGACGTGGCATTAAGGGTCTACCGTCCCTACAAATAAAATAACCTAAAAATCCTAAACCTAAATCCTATTCCAACTCCTTCATTCTATCACCCAACTACTCAGCAATGATCTTTGATAGTAAAAACGGGTATGAAAGATAATATTCAAATTTATCGGCACCCGCCCATTCTCTACTCACAAATGCTCAGGAAAACGACATCTCAGCCATAATTAATGTTGGAACACACCTTTCATACCCATGACTTAGGGCATACAAAGTTCTATGCATAGTGTGATCTCTTGCACTAGTTCAATTATTAGGCCGAATTTGAGTCACAACGATACAATCCAAATAAAGCAGATCTGACTTCAACCACAAATTATCACACATCTTATCTCTCGGATCTAATACTGCACACAATTCCCAAACAATCTCCTTATCCTTATGTGACCATACCACATGATGTTCCTTCAATATTCCTTGTAAGTTTATCGGAGTACCAATTGGTATATTCCATACATTAGCAATACTTCTTCTTCCAATCACAGCAGGAGCATTCCACTAAGTCACTTTAGCCTTCATCACCTCAAATCCTGGCAGTCCTAAAATTATCATATTTTCATAGAATTTTTGCACCAAGAACGGATACACCTTTTCACCCGCTAATTTTTCTAAACTCTTTAATTCTAATTCTTTAAGGATTTTCCTTTCGGGCGCAACTAATACTTGATTCATCCTCTCCGGACGAAATATCTCTTCAAATTGCAACCGACACTGCAAAAATGATTTTGGTGTGGTTTGGCTTCCATTCTGACTCGTAGCTCCTTCATTCGCGCTCTTTATGACCACATATGGTTCCGTCCCTTCTATAAATTCCTCCAGGTCAGAATAATCTTCATTAGCATTATCCATACTAACCCTCCTCGAAATAGAAAGAATAGAGGAAGAATATCTAATTTAATACTCCTTGAGAATTGTGAATTATGAATTGTGTCTACCCTATGGATGTATTTATAGATGGATGTAGTAGAATTAGAAGAGCAAAAGGATTTAAAACCCTTAACTGACTAGGAAAGGGGAAACAATAACTAATCCAACTTCAACTTGTATTTACATTCCGTCTCCTTGTCAGATTAGGATTACTTTAAAAATTATACAAAATTACTACACAAAATCCTAAAAATAACTTAAACAAATCCTAATACAAATATAAGTACAAACTAGACCAAAACACCCTAAAAATGGGTCAAAATTTCAAAACTCCCTCGTTGAACCCTACGCTTCAAGCATAGGCTTAGGCTTGAAAAAAATAAAAATTCAAATCAAAGTTCTTCGATTAAACCACCGTAGATACACCCCCAAACTTGAATACATAAATGTCCTCATAATGCGAGATAAAAGTTTGAAAAAATTCAAGCTATCCGCATACTCAAAATAATCGTGAAATTCCGGGGATATATCAAATAATTCGATTGAATCATCAAAACTGCAATTTTATAAACTACAAAAATATAAAAAACATTTAGAAGATAATCATTCAAGCGGCCACATCAAGCCCTATACGAAATTATCCGTTCGATAATTTATCTCTAATGTGATATCAAAATAAAAATATAACAAAAACCTAACTAAAACTAAGCTAAGACTCATCATCAGAGGCTGGTGGTGTAGATGGAATCGGCACACCCACATGCTGGCACATACAATTAAATCTATGAAATAACCGCCTCTGATCCCTCCGTCGGCGCACTGTCTCCTGTTGCCGTGCCTGTCTCTCCTTTGCTAAACTCTACTATATCCCCTGCATATGTGTTATAATAGCGTCAAACTGAGCCTGGGACAGAGTAACAGTACCCCCAGCATATGCCTCTGGCATCACGACCTCCTCAGCAATAGCTAGCATCTGTGGCATCTTAGCCTCGTGAGCCATACTGACATCATTCTCTGCTATGCCGGCATCAGCCTGGCTTGTATCATCAGCCTGAGCTTGCGCATCTAGTGCCTGTACTACACCAAACACTCGCATAATATCATCTGCATGCACCCTAGTCCAGACACTAGTCCACATCCCTCTAACGTACAGAGTACCATCCCTATATCTATTGTGCTCAACCGCATCTATCTCGATCCCGGCATCCATCATAATCTTAATCACTAGGCACGGGAATTGAATCTGAAATCTATGCAGCTTAACCTTGGATACCTTGCACAGATGAACATAGTCTACGTATAGGCCTCCCCACAAAATCTGTGGAATAGAAATCCACCTCTCGAACTCAAATGCATAGTGGAGAGCCGGGAATGGAGTATAACACATAGTAATGTAGCTGTGTGGCAGAATTTGAGATTGAATTATCACATCCCAGAACCATAACATATGATGATATTCCATTTTCTTTGTGCAGTTCTGATGCTCATCGGCCCACTGCCCGGTAGTCTGTAGTACAACCAAATCAGAAATAGACGGTAGTGCCTCAGGCATAAGGGGAAACTCAGCAGGGAAATCGGGTGGACATTCATCCGGAATACCCCATGCCTTAGTAATAGTCTGGGGGGTAATCTCTATCTTTGTACTACATACCACAGTCAGTAGTCTCTTCCCCCTACAGAAGTAGCGCATGTGCAACCAAAACTCCCGAATCATATCCTCGTATATGTGCGGGGTAACTAACACTAGAATAGGAAAAAGATGTTATGCCCTCAATCGGCCGATCGTCCAGGCTAACACTAGCTGTAAATCCTCAAATATCTTAAATAGGTATGTCCTCTCCTGCTGATAGCCCTTCTGAAGAGCCCGGTCTAGTAAACCTTCTCATCAGCCCTATCATCCCCATCGCCCTCATCAACGTCATCCCCATGCTGAACATGATCATCCTCTATATCCTCATCCATCTGCTCGACTTGCTGTTTCGACATAGGTGGCGGTGATGCCTATGGAACAATTGGCTCAAACACCAAGTGACCATGTGGTAATAAGATGTTGCACCCCTATGTCGAGCTCTCCTGCTCCTCAGCCTCAAATGACGAGGAAAATGAAAATGCTGAATCGACATACTGTGGCCTCCTGGCGCGTGTGCTATGGCGGCGGATAGGTGATGGTGCATGTGACGATGACCTTGACCTCTGTCATACTAGTGGAGTAGCCGCAATAGCAGCCTGAGCCACTCGCCTCGCCGATATCTTGGTTGTGCCATGCCAACAATAGGGAATTTTTGAAAAGTAAGCAATAACGAACCGAACACTAAATCAAACTCAAACTATATCTAAATATGTCCAATACGATAATTAAACAAGCCTCATCCCAAAAATTCGATATTTAATCCGATTTCGAAGTCGAAAAACTTAACTTTTAGAAAACGGATCAAAATACGACTTTAATTGGGCTCGTTCATAAATATTAGTTTAGAATAGTTAAATAAGTGATACGAAATCAAAATAATGGAACAAAACTCACCGAATAGAGAGAAATGATGGATTTTCAAAAATTGAATTTCGGTGACTTTTTGAGTTCTTCACGCGAATCTGGTCGAATCACCAACTATTCTGACGATCCATTGGCAATGAATGATGAGGAATTGAATGGGTAAATAGTAGGATCAAACCTCTCAAAGAATGTTGGAGAATTGAGAAAGAAAATAGAGTTTGAATGAAATGAAGGAGGGAATATTGTCGCGGCCTGCACTGCTACGCTTGATGTGTAGCTTGGCCTACGCTTGAAGCATAGGCCCCTGGCCCAAATTTTGCGATTTCTACACACATTCTCATTCAATGTTACATTTTTCACACACTAATTGTTACAAAACACACACAGACCTATATCTATGTATCACTCATTCATTGTTAAAATTCAATTCCACACACACGGTCATATGATATTACATTTTTCACTCACAGAACACTCACACAAAGCAACATCTTTTCTTTATTATTATTTTATTTGTGCTAATTTCTGATGAATTCCTCATTTTTGTGGATTTCCACTGTCTTAAACTTTATTTTTCTTCGTATCCATCACCGAAAACTTAACGAAGAAATTAATAATCTGATTAGGATGTGATTTATCTTAGTTTCTGATGTATCCTTTCTTGATTGTTGTAACAAACACGCCCGTCCGCTCGCACGTGCGCGCGCATACGCATAATGTTGGCTCTGTATGTTATTTAGTCTTCCATAATATATTCATTCTAATCATCTTAACTGAACAAAGAAATTAATAATGTGGGTCTTGATACTACATTTGTCGAGTAGGCTTATTAGCATCATACAATTGTTATTTTAGATTTTATTTATTTTTTAGCTCTCAAGTGTTTTTCTGTTTCTGTTGAAAAAATAGGACTCTGCCAAACGTGTTTTTTGATTTTTGATTTTTCAATTTCGACACAAAAAACATTCATACCCAACATATTTCTGTTTTCAGATGAATAAACAAAAAAATAAGAAACGTATTTTTTGTTTTTTTCAACAAAAAACACAAACACAAACACGGTCTATCAAACAACCCTTTAGTTTTTCTTAAGTTTGTTTTATACTTACTACAATAATATTTTATTTACTAATCAAATTGTTTATATGTGTGCATTTGTTTGTAAATATTTTATGCCTTTAGTTATTCACTATTTGGTTTCATCATGCTCGTGTGCTGCATTTTTTATATCATATAACATTTACGAGAATAAAGGTACAATTATTGTTTTCCTTTTGGTGTTGTCATAGGTGAATTCCGTCTTGAAGAATTCAAGTTTTTACCCTTTGAAGAGCTTAAGGGCTTGTTTGATTTCTGGTCTGGTCTTGTCTTGTCTTGTCTTGCATTTGCCTATTTTTCAGATCAGATCATTTATCAAACAGAATTTTAATCAGCACCAAAACCAAACCAGACCACACAAGACCAAACAAAATCAGACCAGACCAATTCAGACCAATCCAGCCAGACCAAACCAGACTAGACCATTTTATACACACACAGTAATGAAATCTAGCCGCCATTTTATAAATTTCCAAAATAATATATATATAAATAAAATTCGAAAATAATATATATAAAATTCGAAAACATATATAAATTTTGAAAAAATATATAAAATTCGAAAAAAATATATAAAATGCGAAAATAATAAATAAAATTAAAATATATATATATATATATATATATATATTTTGAAACAAATATATACATTTTGAAGCAATATATATAAAATTCGAAATATTTTTGAAATATAAATTTTGAAGCAATATATATAAAATTTGAAATAATAAATAAAATTAAAAAATATATATATAAATTTTGAAGCAATAATGAAAAAATATAAAATTTGATAATAAATAATAAAATATATTTATAAATTACTTAAACAAACAAATAAATAATATTAAATGATAAATTAATAATATAAATAATAAATTAAATAAAGCATATATATAAATAAAATAAAAATAATGAATAATAAACAAAATGAATTCAATAATACATAAAAATAATAATAAATAAATAAATAATAAGCAAAATGAATTAAATAATACAAAAATTAATAATAAAATAATAATTTTTTTAATTTGTTATTTATTTCTGTAATATATATATAAATTTTTAATTTATTTATATTTCTTCGAATTTTATATAATTCTTTTGAATTTTAAATATTTCTTTCAAATTTTATATATTATTTTTGAACTTTATAATTGATGTATTTTTTTTTTAAATTAATTTTTTTTTGAATCTATATATTTTTTCCCTTTTTATATATTTTCAGATTTTAATATAATTTTTTGAAATTTAATATTTGTTTTGAATTATATATTTATTTTTGAATTTTAATATTTTTTTTGAATTTTATATATATTTTTTGAATTTTAAATATTTCTTTCAAATTTTATATATTATTTTTGAATTTTATAATTTAATATATTTTTTCAAATTATATATATATTTTTCTAATGTTAAATATTTTTCAAATGTTTCGTGCTCAACCACACCATCATCCTGATAATTATAATTGTAATATTAGGAATGAAACTGAAGGTCATACGTGATGGGGCATGTTGAAGTGTTTAAATATTTAAGTTACACCATCTCTAAGAGCTTATAACTTTTAGATGTAGACCATTAAAATGGTATCTGAGCCAACGGTCTTGAGTTCAAACTTGTGATACCCCCTAATTTTCATGCATAGATTAGCCAGGTCTATATCGAAAACTAAGGCGCATCAACACTTAATAATAAACAAGCACGGAAGCAAAAAACATATTTAAGAAATAACAGAGTCTCAAAAGTTTAATTCTCATGAATAAACAAATTCAGAAATCCAAATCCCCAAAGGGTATAACTCGGGAATCCCATATCTATAGACCCCTAAATCCATGAACGAAAATATAAGTCCGAAAGAAAATACTAATTTAGAGTCCCTACACTGAAACAAAGCGAAAAGCTGAATAACTCAAGAAGAAATGAAATGAACCCTCAACCCTGTGACTGGAACTGCCAGGGACCTGAAGTGTTAACAATGGTGGGTCAATCCCACGAGCAAAATGGACTCTACATGATCCCAAACAGAGTACCAATAATCCTATCATCTACCCACTATAAAAAAAGTAATACTATAATTCCTACAACTTTAAGTACCACACCTAAATAAATATCCCCTCGAAAATAAGCAAAACAAATAAGGTACAATCATAATTAAATAATAAGTCGATAAATAAAACAAATAAAGCGCAACCAAAATCAAATCACAAGTCAATATACAAAATAACAAACAAAACAAATAAAGTGAAACAGTAACTAAATCACAAATCTATAGACAACTTAACCATGTCTTTCCATAACCACTTACCAGATAACTTATCAATGCCGTAACTAGTCGGCTATGATACAGATGAGACTGGCTTATTAGTCATCTCATCATGGTTTCCTCCATTCCTCAATAAAATAATAATAATATTAATATTAAATGAATAAATACTATTTAAGTCACATTGAGAGAATTTATTAACTCTTTCACCTTTTGTACTAGATCACTATTTTAAAAAAATTACAGATGAGACTAGCTTATTAGTCAACTCATTGTGATTTCCTTCATTCCTCAATAAAGTAATAATAATATTAATATTAAACAAATAACATTGTTTAAGTCACAACTAGAGAGTTTATTAACTCGTTCACATTTTGTACTAGGTCACTATTGCCAAAAATCTCATTATTTTGTCCAAGAAAATTAATAGATTGTATTTAAAAATATATGTCCGCACCACATGACACCCATTAGATGAAATATACATATACACACACACACACACACATATATATAAATAACATTTGATAAATTCTATTTTAGTTTACCCTGTTTAATCTTATAATTATAATAACTATTATTATTCTATTTTACCATTAACCTTAAATATATATATATATATATATATAGAGAGAGAGAGAGAGAAAGGTATATGACAAAGTTACACATGATTAAACGCTACTCTCCCTAATGACACACATCACCTAAACTAAATCTCCAGCCGCCACATTAGATATCATTTATATGTAAGTATTGGTTTCTTGATACTTTGGGCAATAGGTTTCAAAGTCCACATCCTTCCTCAATTCACGCACATATAGCTAAGTGCATACATATATATGTAGATATATTTATATGTACAAGTAAATGCTAAAAAATGCACAACATAAGAATATAATCCTTTATTCAGATTTGACTTTCCTTATATGTATTCCTTTCTTGGGGTTTGAGCCCATTAGGGCAACATTCTCTTACTTACATCATTATTTTGTCCTTTTGCCACGTCACTATCTTGCTCTTTAAGTTTATTCTAGAATATTTAGGTTAATAGGCTTTTATAGATGGGCCATCAGGTTCGTGGGCTAAAGGCCTGGTGGGCCTGAAAATCCCACATGTACACAAGTCCCTCTTGGTTTTGGACCTTCAAACGTTGAAGGCCCATAATCAAGAGTAACACATGTGGTAGGTAGATACATCTCCTCTATGAGGTGATGTGAAAAAGTCATTAAATGAGTGTAGTTACCCTAATCATTTGAATTTGAAATACATGGTCATCGTGGCCTTGATTTTCGTAATAGTGGCTGAGAAGACGGCTCGATACTCAGTTTAGCGTGAGAGTAGGGCGGTTGGTCTCCTTCAGTAACTATTATATATATCCTTCATTTGTATTTTTGCAAACTTCTCACTCCGTTGTCTTGCCTTCGCAACAAAAACTTTTCTTTGCAAATCATCTTCGTCAGAAATTGCATTTGCTTTCCGGAGAACTCAAAGATTTTCATCGAAGACTAGCTGAAATCCTCTTTGAGTGTAAGTTCTTTCCTCTGATCTTTCGTTCTTCCAGAGATGTCTGATAGTGATGATACTCGATGGGGTAGTGATCGTCTTCTTTCCTCTGTTGACCCAGATGCCTCTATCAGTTCCCCATCGGTTGAAGTGGTTAGGACAGTTAGGTCTGATCCTCCGGAGGTCTCCCAACGTATCAGTGTCGGTAGAGTTCCCGTTGTCACTGGTCCAATTGGGGGTTGGGCTGTTAGGGGTTTCGGAGTACAAATTACTGCCGACCCCTTGATAGCTGAGAAAATAATAGATGCTGAGTCTTGAAAAAGCTTGTGGTCCCTAATGGGGTAGTTATCAGGCACTACCTTAAGGATAAGGATTTCAGAATCGGGGAAGGGGTTAGGCATGACTAGATCCTACTTTCCTCCTACCATCTGCAGATCATTTGATTTCCAATTCATCTTTTCTTCATGATCACCTTGTCTACCTTAGGTCTGGCCCCACTTCAGGTTGGGCCAAACTTCTTTAGAATACTAGCCATGGTCTTGTTGCTCAATTGGGATCTGGGTCTAGACTTGGGTCTGGCCGAGATCTTGTTTTCTTACAAGTTGCAGGATCAAAATGATTGTAAGGGGTGTTTCAATCTTTCTCCCTATCAGGGGAGAAAGATGTGTGATGGAGTTCAAAAATCCAATAAGGGTTGGAAGGAAATAATGGTTGTGGTGAGCGGGAACTGGAGGCATCCCGGTGCAAACTTCCCGATCCCCAAAACTTTTAGCCAGCACCTACTCCCTTATTTCAAATCCTATCATTCAGGGGCATGCTTCTGTGAGGTATGTGATGACAAGTTGGGGATGCACGTTTTAGGATTTATGAAGGAACCCGCTAACCAAAAAACCCCAACTCATATCAGATCCCGTTTTGACCTTCTGAAATCTAAACTTTGGGGTAAACCTTTAAGGATGTGTCCTGACTGATGGTGCTTTGCAGGAAATATCATTGGAAGAAGTAAGGATAATGTTGAGGATTCCCTAACCTAGCTTGAAGAGGAGGAAAACAAGGGGATCAGGTCCCTCAGCCAGCCCAGCTAACCCTTCAGGCTCCACCCCTCAGGTCCTTAATGAATTTGCGCCAACCCCCCTCAAGAGGAAGCCCCATTTATCCCACCTCCTCCTCCTTCGGGAGAGGAGAACGTTATCATCCCCCTCCGACCCCTTCAAGCGCGACTTCAGCGTCGACAAGTGAGGGTGGGGGTTCTACCATCTTCGCCTCTGGCGGTTGCATCCCATCCTCGATCTGAGGTTGACCATTTGGGATGATCGGTTAGAGCTCGATTGCAGACTGCAACTTTCCCAAATGTGCGAGAGGGGATGGGAGAAGTTGTAAAGAAAGAACTTCCCATTCCTTGGCACCCGATGATAAAACTTCTCGGAGGTGACTTCTGGTCAGGGGAAGTGAGACCATCAACAACCCTGAGGCCCTTCGGGCTATGACGCTTCAGGTCTGAACTCTAGCTAATCGAAAGGCTATGCAGCAGGTGTCGAGGAGTGAACTGAGCCTGTCTGGCCCTGAGATAGCTATGAAGGTGAGTTATTTTTTGCCTGTTATTTTTAACTTGTATTTTTCTTCTCCCTTTTAATTTGGAGATTGATCTTGTGTTACCTGCACTTTTATGGAAGATGTTGTATCTAACCGAGGCTTATAACTCTAAGATGGAGAGTGACAACAAAGCCTTAAAGAACATGACAGATGCCCTGAAGCTGAAGGAGGAGGCCAGACAAAAGGTGGCTGCTCTATTAGTGACTGCCAATGATAAGTTGGAGGCTCAAATGTTACAGGCCATATCAGCTGAGTAATAACTCCGGGCAGCTGAACAAAAGCTGAAGGAGATGGAGGAAGCCTGTCAGGCTCTGACAACCCAGAATTAGGAGCTTTTGGCCCAAACTGAGACCTTGAAGGCCTCAAATCAAAAGCTTTTGGAGGAGAAGGTTGAAACTGAGAACTTTTTGGTAGTGGAACGATCTACAGTTGAGATGTGTCATCGGGGTGGCAACCAGATGTTCAATCGCTTCACTAAAAATTTCGACTATCGGGTTACGTTTTGCTGGAAGTCATGCTTCCTGGGTTTTTAAAAGCCTGTTGAGGAGAGGGATTACAATTTAGTGGAAGAATTGGATAATCCCTTGGCATAGCACACCCATATGAGGATCTAGAAGCTGGTCCGGATGACCTTTATTTCTGTAAGTTTTTGACCAAACCCCTTCCAGGGTCTAATCCTATCACTGACTCTGCCTCTTTCGAATTGGTTCGGGATCCTGATCCCACTGATCAGCCTGAATCTTCTCGAATAGATGCAAGTGCTCAGGAGGGGGTTGTTACCAGGGCTAGTGATAGGATTGAGGAGTTTGGACCTGAGTTCAGGTACCAAGGGCAGAAAACATAGTATCTTTATTTTTTGATACTATACCCTTCGGGGATTTTTGTATTTTGCTATTGTAAGCCTTGGCCACTGGGGCCCATATTTTGAATGAAAAACATGATTCATGTCCAGTTGATTTATGTAATACTTAGATTACTTTTGCCAAAAAGTGCTGTTTCTTTCGGGCATTTGAGGCCATGCGAGAGACATCACAACACTCGTTTTATTTTTCACAAAATTTTGATGTCTTCTGGATCAGTGTTATGTCTTTCGGGTACTTGAGGCCATGCGAGAGACATGACAACACTTGATTTATTTTTTGCAAACTTTTAATCTCTTCTGGATCAGTGTTGTGTCTTTCGGGCACTTGAGGCCATGCGAAAGACATGACAACACTTGGTATATTTTTTATAAAATTTTGATCTTTTTTGGATCAGTGTTGTGCCTTTCGGGCACGCCGTGCAAAAGACATGACAACACTTGGTTTATTTTTTGTAAAATTTTGACTCTTCTGGATTAGTGTCGTGTCTTTCGGGCACTTGAGGTAGGGCTGCAAATGAACCGAGCCTTTCGTGAGCAGGTTCGGGTTCGGCTCGTTAAGAGCTCGGCTCGTGCTCGTTCGTTTAGTAAACGAGCCGAGCCTGAGCACAATTTTTAGGCTCGTTTAGTAAACGAGCCGAGCTTGAACATTACTAAGCTCGGCTCGCCAAGCTCGTGAACAGGCTCGTCTAAGTTAAATAGTAAAATTATATTATATTTAACAAAAGAAAGTGTTCAAATTGAACAAATTATGAAGATTATTGTGAAAAGATTATAGAAATTAGGCGGTCATAACATAAAATTCATTCATAAAAATTATACTAGTGAAAATATATTAAAACAAATATGCAACAACTCAATCCAAACAACTATTAGGAAGATTAATATATGTTGCACTGAAATGAGTTGTTCGTGAACAAGCTCGGGCTCGGCTCGTTAAATCTAGCGTTCGGCTCGGGCTCGTTCGTTAAGCAAATGAGCCGAGCTTGAACACATTTTCTAGGCTCGTTTAGTAAATGAACCGAGCTTGAACATTCCAAAGCTCGGCTCGGCTCGGCTCGTTTGCAGCCCTAACTTGAGGCCATGTGAAAGACATGACAACACTTGGTTTATTTTTTTGCAAAATTTTGATCTCTTTTGGATCAGTGTTGTGTCTTTCGGGCACTTGAGGCCATGCAGAAGACATGACAACACTTGGTTTATTTTTTGCAAAATTTTGATCTCTTTCGGGCACTTGAGGCCATGCGAGAGATATGACAATACTTGATTTATTTTTGCATCAGTAGTCATTTGTAAGCTGTAATTGATCCAGCGCTGGGGCCTTTTTACAAAAATGAACAAAGTAAAAGTAAACTTGGCTTGTTACGAGTAGTACCGCTTTAGGCGAGAGGCATTCTGGGAGTTTGGTTCCATTCTACCATCTTTGTTCTTTCGGACGCGGTATGCTCCGCGCCCGATGACTTCGGTAATGGTGTACGGGCCCTCCCAAGGCTCCCTAAGCTTGCCCACGAGTCCAATTTTTTACCTAAGGACCATGTCTCTGACTTGGAACTCTCTTATTTTGACTTTTTGGTTGAAATGGTTTCGAACACGCTGTTGGTAGGTGGCCAGCCTGATCCCGGCTGCCTCATTTATTTAATCTAGTAGATCAAGGTCGTGATCCAGGTGCTGGTTATTTGGGCCTTCTACTCAGGCCTGGTTCCGGATGGTTGGAACCCTGACCTCTGTAGGGATCACAACATCAACACCATATGCCATGGCAAAGGGGGTCTCCCTAGTGGATTGCCTGGGGGTCATTCTGTATGACCAGAGCACTTCAGGTAGCTTCTCGAGCCAGGCCCCTTTGGTTTTCTCAAGTTTTTTAGTAGGGTGTCGAATATGGTTCGATTTATCCTCTAATCTTGTCCATTCCCTTGTGGGTACTCGATAGAGGATATATTCTGGTTGATACCATGCTCGGCAAAGAACGCTCTCACCTCCTTATTGTCTAGATTTGTCCCATTATCCATCATAATTGTCCTTAGTAGCCCGAATCTGCATATTATATGGCTCCAAATGAACTTGATGGCGTGGCTACTCTTGATGGCTGGATAGGCTTCAGCTTCCACCCATTTAGTGAAGTAATTAGTGGCCAGGAGGACATGGGAATTTAATCGAATTGCCTTTGGGAGAGGTCCTATGATATCTATTCCCCATCGGGTGAATGGATGTGGGACTATGGTTAGGTGTAGGAACTCGGGTGGTTGATGGATAGCGTCCCCGTGCATCTGGCATGGCTTGCATCTTCGGACGTAACCCTCGGCATCCCGTGATAGATAGAGCCAAAAGTATCCTTGGGAGAGTATTTTATGGGCAAGGGATCTTCCCCCGGAGTGGTTCCCGCAAGACCCACTGTGGATCTCCTGCATCACTGCTTTTGATTCTGAAGGCATAATACACTTTAAATAAGGACCCGAGAAGGACTTCCGATAGAGTTGCCCGTTTATAACTGAATATCGGGTAGAATTCCTCCTGATCTTGTGAGCTTCAGCTTTGTTCTCCGGGAGTGTCCCATGCCTCAGGTAATTCATCAGGGGATCCATCCAGTTGGGCTCCCATGGAAGAAGCATAACTTGTTCTGGTTCTTGAATACTTGGTCTGGTTATAAAATCCACCAACACAACCCGGGTCAGGTCCTCTCCAGCTGAGGATGCCTGACCGGCTAGATGGTCAGCTACAGAGTTTTTATTTCCGGGATTTGAGTGAAGGTTATTTTTTGAAAGCTCTCTATTTCCTTCAACACAAGTGCCCAATAAGACTCCATTTTTGGGTATTTTGCCTCGTATTCTCCTTTAATTTATCGAATGACTAGCTGAGAGTCGTTGTGCACTACTAGGGACTAAATCTGGAGGCTTCGGGCTAATCTTAAGCCAGATACGATCGCTTCATATTCAGCCTCATTGTTAGTGGCTAGGAACTATAATTGCACTGATATGTGGAGGTGTGACCCATTGGGTGTTTGAATTTCCAATTCAATTCCCGATCCGGTAGAACTGACTGATCCGTCCACGAAAAGCTTCCAAATGTCTGGTTCAGTCTGCTAGTCGGGTTCTGTAGTTTCATCCTCAAGTAATAAATCTGCCACCACCTGTCCCTTGATGGAAACCTGGGGTATGTAATTTATGTCATATATACCCAACTCGATGGCCCATTTGGAGATTCTGCCCGAAAGATCAGGTTTTGACATAATAACCCGGAGAGGCGTGGAGGTTAGGACAATGATTGGATAAGCCTCAAAGTAATGGCCTACTCGTCTTTTGGCATTTACCAGTGATATAACTAGCTTTTCTTGCGTGCTGTATCGGGTTTCCGCTTCAGCCAAGGATTTACTGGTGTAGAAGACAAACATCTGCAGGTTCCCATCCTCTCTGATGAGGGTTGCACTGGTTGAGACGGAGGATATTGCTAGATAAAGATGTAAGACTTCATCGGGACCTGGTGTGGATAGGATCGGGGGTCTGATTATGTACTCCTTTAACTTTGCTAGGGCTTCAGACTGCTTAGGACCCCAAACTTCTCCCTTTTTTGCCTTGATCACCTGAAAGAATGGTCTGCATCGATCGGTGAGTCTTTAAATGAACTTGCTAAGGGCAACCACTCTTCTAGTTAGGACTTGGACATCTTTATATGTCCGGGGCTCCTTTATTTCTATCAGGGTCTTGACTTGTGTTGGGCTGGCTTGGATCCTAGTCCATCTACGATATGTCCAAGAAATTATCCGGATGACACACCAAAGGATCATTTTTCCTGGTTGAGCTTCATGCCATGCCTTCTGAGGGTGCCAAACATTTGGTGTAAATGTACAAGATGATCTTCTTTTCCTCTGCTCTTGACCACAGTGTCATCAATGTAACCTTTAATTCCTGTACCCATCATTCCCTTAAAGATCTTGTTGACCAATCTCTGGAAAGTGGCACCTGTATTTTTTAGAACGAAGGGCATAACCTTAAAGCAGTGAGTACCTGTTTCAGTAATGAAGGATGTATTTTCCTCATCCGTCGGGTTCATTCATATTTGATTGTATCTTGAATAAACGTCCAGGAAAGTTAGATGTTCGTAGCCAGCTGTAGCGTTCACCATCTGGTTAATCTTTGGCAGTGGAAAGCTGTCCTTCGGGCATGCCCTATTTAGGTCAATAAAATCAACACAAACCCTCCACTTACCATTCTTTTTCTGGATGACTACTAAGTTGGCGAGCCATTCGAGATACTTAACTTCCCTGATAAAACTAGCTTGGAGCAATCTAGACACTTCATCCGCTATGATCTGGTTCCGATGCGCTCCCATGTGCCTTTGTTTTTGACTGATTGGTCTCACATTTGGGTCGATGTGTAATGAGTGATGGGCAATAGTAGGATCAATACCTGGTATGTTTGTATGTTCCCATGCGAAGACATCAGAGTTGTCTTATAATAATTGTGTCAGTTCTTTCAATTCACAGTCTGTGAGATTCGTACCTGTAAAAGTAATTTTTTCCGAGCTATTGGGTATTATAGAGATTGGTTGTAATGGCTTGACCACGATCGGGGCACCCGAATCCCCCTCCTTGATTGTTATTTGGGGCCTGGGCTCCGATCCTTGGTACGGGACACCTCTGGGCCTTTTCCCTTCCTGATCTCCTTCAGAGTGACTGCATAACATTCCTTGGCAGCCATCTGGTCCCCTTGATATCAATGATGTCCAAACCGTTCGGGCTTATGCATCTCATTATTTGATGAAAGGTTGAAGACACGCCTTGTATCCAGTGAATCCAACCCCTTCCCATGAGTAAATTGTACGAAGGCTTCACATGCACTGCAATAAATGTTTCGGTTAAGGTCCTTTATGCACCAGATACTGGCAGTTGGACTTCCCCGATCGGTTCAGTTTATTTTCCATCAAATCCTGCAATAGGACACCGGGAAGCCACAATCTCGTTCGGGTTTATTTCAAGCTTTTCAAAAGCCCACTTGGTAATGACGTTTGCACTGCTCCCGGGGTCGATCATGACTCTCTTAACAAGATATTTGGCCACCATCAATGTCACAACTAGAGGGTCATCGTGTGGGGTCTGGATATTCCGAAGGTCTAATGCATAGAAAATAATTTGTGCTTCTCCTGTCCTGTGGTGGATTTCATTGACTTTGATGACTTTTCTTATTTTTTAGGCTCTTTGCAGATGGCTCCGGCTAGATCCTTCCATCTATTTGGAGACGGAGCCACTAAGAATCATATTGATGATCCTGACCGGCTGTGCGGCTTTGGGGTTCCGAGGGGCGTTAGGAGCTTGTTGATCGGCCCTCGGCCTATCCCATTGGATGTAGTCCCGGAGCTTGCCAAGAAGCACCAGTGCCTTTACCTGTTGTCTTAGATTACGGCACTTATTTGTGATGTGCCCAAAATCGCCTTGGAAAGCCCAATGTTTTGACTTGTCCCTTTGGTCCAGCGGCTGCTTAATGGTTGGGGGTTGTTGGAAGATCCCTCTGGCCTTATTCTCTTGGTAGAGCTTGGCAAGGCTGACCTTCACGGGGGTCATTTTCTCTTCATATTTGGAACATTTGAAAGGGTTTGGGGCTATAGGTCCTGAAGGAACTAAAGGTCCCAATGATGTTAGACGCTTTTAATCGGTTGCCTGATCCTTTGATCGGGCTTTAACGCTAACCAAGGCCGCCCTCTTCTGTCTGATGGTCTCCTCTTCTTCAATCCTCAAGTACCCTTGGGCTCTGGAGTTTAACTACCCAATACCCGATGGGGGGCGTTTCACCAGAGACTGATGAAACTTGGTCCCTAGAATAAGGACCATCCAAAAGGCCTCAACAGCAGAATGTTGGTCACAGTTATCAATAGAAGAAGACTCAATGTTGAATCGGGATAGGAAGCTCTTTAGGGATTCTCCTTTCTCCTGGATCATAGCGAAGAGGCAGGATATGGTTTTCTTCCGTCTCTTGTTCCCATAGTATTGGGCAACGAAGAGCCTGGTCAACTGTTGCCAGCTGCCGATGGATCGGGGTGGTTGCTTCCTAAACCATAGTAGAACTACATCAGCAAGACTTGTGGTAAATATCTTGCAAAGCAAGGACTCATTCTTAGCGTACATGGTCATCTTCTGATGAATCTGATAAATATGCTCCTCGGGGTCCTTGGTGCCATCGTAAGGGGTAAACCGAGGCATAACAAACTTCTTTGGAAAAGGTTCCCGGGTTATCTCGGGGGCGAAGGGCAATTGTATCAACTTGGTTGATGCCTGGATGGACAGATCATCGGTAGACTGGGTTCTTAAGTCCCCGAGGACTTTCCTTTAGAACTTGGCCATCATTGCTTGGAGCTTTTGGGGGGTCATGGCTTCATCGACGACGGGAGCCTTTCCTAAGCGCTGGGAAGACTTGGCGTGCTCTTCCAGCCTATTGCCATCTTCCTGGTTCTGAGAGTGGTTGAGCGCCGCTGCCGGAGGGGCAGGCAGTTGTAGAGCCAACCTCGCCATGAGCTCCGCATTCCGCTTCTCAAGAGCTTGTGTACGTTCCTCAGTGGCTATCAGGCGTTGCAGGATTTGCTCAATGGTTTGTGGACCTTCTACATAGCTGTCCCTGGTGGTTAGAACGTCTACTTGCGAACGGGTGAACGACATGGTTGTTTGGGGAGTAGTGGGTCAATGTGAACGGAGGTTTAGAAGATGGTGAAGAATAGAAACAAGCTCTCAGATCTGGAAGGCCAAGGCACCACCACAGATCTCTAGATTAAATAAAACAAACTCAGCTTAACGAGATGGGAAGAAGGAGATGATTTATAAATCTGGAATAACAGATTTGAAAAATCAAGAACTCCAAGATACTTCCCACAGACGGCACCAATGTGTAAATGCTCAAAAATGCACATTAATTATGATTTATATGTATACTGTAGCGTCACAACCATTTATATATAACATACATACTAACACAACATGTATATAAATATATACACGGATCTATACCCGTCAAAAAGATTTGAATATGAATGTATATATACACACGAATTTAAAATAACATATATAATAAATAGAGGATGTGATTAAGGGTCCAAAGGAAAAGAAAATAACATTCTACTTGCCTGATCGTTGGGCTAAATCATGCATGAAGTGTAGGCCTATCGATGCTCTCTCCTCTCTCTTCTACGCGACTGTGATTATGTTCTCTCCTCTATTCGTGTGACAGAAACGTAGGACTAACTTAGAGTTTTCTTTATTTTGTTATATAAATATATATATATATATATATATAATAATAAACCCAACTAACTGATTTATAATTAATTAATTAAATAAATTCAATATATCCAATTTAAATAAATAAAATAAAGGGGTATTACAAAACTTCACCGTCATGTATAAGATTGAAACAAAAAAACATATGTTGGACCAAAAAGAAGGCCATACGTGAGGCGTCGTGCTCTAGTATTTATATGATAAAGTTGAATCCTTTTTTATAGCTTAAGGATTTGGAGTAGATGGTTGTTACCACCATGATATATGAGAAATTTATTATTAAATATCGGAGTTATTGTAAAATTTGTGTTTATATATGCCTTCATGCTCTTTTCTCTCATATGCTATTTCCATGGTGCTGTGTTCGTAGTCTGCCAGAAGGCGAGTTTCTGTATTTTGTAATTTTCTATGGTATCTGATTTATGAGTTATAACAAATGCTATTTTATGTGATCTTGTATTTTCTAATAGATTATTGCCAGGGTCAACTTGTACCTCACAAAGGATTTCTTGTTGCTTTGGGATTCAATTCGAGGCTTGTTCTACTGTTAGTCTCTCAAAAACTTCAGTAGCTGCCACATATTTTTCGGGTGGTCTCAAACACAATCTTTGTTTTCAAAGGACTCAAAACAATATGTGAAAAGTTATGCATTGCCGTTGGAAGCATTATTGACTTCAAATGATCAAGATATATCTAGTACACCTCTTACTGGTGAGGAGAAGATAGGAGTGTTACTGCTGAATCTTGGAGGTCCAGAAACTCTTCATGATGTGCAACCCTTTTTGTTTAACCTTTTTGCTCACCCGGTAAATTGTTCTTTCTTTGGCTACTTAATCATGCATCTTTTTTTGTTTAACCTTTTTGCTGACCCGGAATATGTACTCTAGTAATGTACCAACTCTTCTGCCTGGATCGACCAGTTTCTTTTGAAGTGTGTTTGTGCACCTTTATCTCTGTCTGACATCAATAAAATCTAATTTTCTTTGTTGCTTATGCAAAGTTTAGCAATAAATGGACCATACCAAATGATCATTGTGGAAGTGGGAATCACATGCATTCTATTGCATTGTATCTTGAAACTTTGTTTCTTGAATAATAAGAAAGCCTTTAGAACTAACAAATATGTCATTCAATCTCTCTGCAAAAAAGTAGGGTAACTCGACAAAGTAGTTTTAATCTGACTCTATGTCCCTTATTCAAGATAGTAAATGCCCTATGGTAAAGGATTAAACCCTAAGAAATTTCATTGAGCCCAAAACGCTCTAAACCCGGATCAAAGACAGTAATCCCGGAGAATGAAGAGAATAACTATTTTCCCTTCTAGAGTTCTTCCCAAATCTTAATCCAAGGAAATTTCACTGAGCTCAAAGTGCGCCAAAATCGCATCTAAGCCCATGGATGCGTAGAAGTCATCAAGGACATCTTCATTTCGTTATACGGCCTCCCCAATATCCAGCTTGAAGAAGCTCTAAATGCACTTCTAAAAATCCTCCATTGAAGCGAAACCTCTACAAACGCGAATCAGAGACCATAGGATCATAGAGTTAAATGAATGGAAGCAATCTCCCTACCGTGACTTCTCTCAATATCCACTCTAAGGAGATGAAATCCCAAAGAGAAGATGGAGGGGAAAAGGATTTAGAGGGAGTAGAAAACAGAAAATGGATGCGTACAATGTCTTGAGATTTGTATTATGCAAGTCTCATAATTGTTATATATATAAGGGTGACTCATTTGTATTGAAAGTTGTCCCACATCGACTAAAAAGCAAAACCACCTCTATATCATTCCCTATAAATATAGGGCATCTCCTATTATATTGTGTGTACAAATAAAGAGAGAATAGAAAAGATACATGTTAGTATTCTTCTTGATGAGAGTTAGGAATAAT